>JAWPHD010004343.1:0-190386 GCA_037043455.1 Cyrtodaria siliqua | reverse complement strand
AAAACATCCAGATAGTTTTAGTGCAGTATGAACTGAAAAGTAGGTAGCATACCAGACATGGCTCAAACCTACACTACCAGACTTATTATACCAGACCTTAACTAAGAACTTACTTACACTATCATATCACAACTTTAAATAGTTACGACTCAGATCAGACCAACAATATTTTGTATGCTGGAGGCACACCCAATATTTAAGGTCTGACATGAGTCTGATATAAAAGGTCTGATATGAGTGTCTGACAAGGGTCTGATATGAGTGTGTCTAGTAGTGTAGGTCTGACATGGGTCTGATAGTGTGGGTCTGAAATGGGTCTCATATTGTAGGTCTGATATCAGTCTGATATTGTATAGGCAATATATGCACATTGAATGTCAGACAGACTCATTCCAGATCTATCCAAAATATCAAACTCCATTCAGACTTTCACTATTTGATGCATGTCAGACAGACCTACACTTTCAGACTCATGGCAGACCTACAATTACATAAAACTTACTCTATCACTCATAGTTATAAGACTTAAAGTATCAGAGTCTGACCTAGAGCATACCAGTGAGATGCAGACCTATATGTACACAATAATAGTTTTTGTGTCTGATATTGTAGGTCTGATATGGGTCTGAAATTTTTGGCTGATATGAGTCTGATATGCATCAGATATTGTAGGGCTGATATTCAAGAGTCTAAATATTGTAAGTCTGATGCGTGTCTAATACCGTTATTCCAGTAAGTCTGATTTTGCATGTCTGATCAGAGTTGGTCATAGCAGAGTGCAATTTATTGTTGGGTCTGATAGTTCAAGGTATCTTATATGGAAAACCTATTCTCCTACATTAATGCCTACTTAAATGAACAGTTATATACAATTTACAGGCTCCAATTATAGTTTCTACAAAAATAAATTGAAAAATGTGTGCAAATTCACATTCGGTCATTGGAAAATAACAAAACTCAGATGGTCTATTTTTACCAGCAAGTGTTACTTCGCTTGGCAATATGTGTCGATATCTCAAAATGGAAAATGTCGCAATATTTTGATGATTTCTGAGCAATTTTGTGTTGAAAATATCAAAACGCACTACAACCTGTGTTCTAAACCTGAAATTGTGTATAATCGGTACTATGCATATTTTCCTTAAGGTCGGAATCTACAGTTTTCTTTGAAATTCAGACTAGTTTCAGACATGTACACTAATTACGCTAAATAACTTGAATTCTTTTTTTCAAAAATAACAAACATGCATTGTTCCTGAAAGATTATAAAATTTCCTCTCAAAATATAGCAAATACATGCTAGAAAGCATCAAAATCGGTTTCTCTACCTACAAATATAACTTCATTTACCCCACCCACTCAGCACTCAAAAAAGTGAAAACATGACATTTATAGACAAACGACAGCATATACCTGTCCCTTATTTCAGATATAACACATCCATAATTGAATGACAAACACTCCAAATTGTCATAAAAATGCTATTTCTACATACCTTAACCGGCTTTTTTTTCCGTAATCTGATGTCGACTCAAGAATTGACAGGAAGTGATAAAAAAAGCTATCATTTACAACATAGCCACCAGTTACGATTTTCTGTTTACAGGCTACATACGGGTCATAGTAAAAAAAGTTTATTTATATCAAAATTAACTATTATGTCATACTAAGTCAAAAACACCGCATTTGTGGATTTCATTTTTTTATTGTCTAGCCTGTACATGGCTTTTAATCTCTTAGATTTCTATTTGATAAGAAATTCCCCATGGACATTCATTCGAAACTAAGGAGTCTCCCCTTAAGCGCAAACATATTTTTTCAAATTTTTATTTGTTACTTTTAAATCACTTATTCCAGTTATTTCGAGCATTTTGATACGTCAGCTGTGCCAATCCGATGGAATTTAGGCATTTCAGAGCTTCTTAAACTTGGCACTATAATTCCTGGAAAGTTACATATTTATCAGTATTTTTTGTTCTTTTTTCCTCTTCTTAGAATCAAAATTAAGTTGGTATATGTGTTGTAAATGTACTTTTGAGTACTTTAACTACATAGTATTCAGGGTACAGAAAAATCATTTATTCCTGAACTCAAAATATAAAGAACCTGCTTCAGAACTTATCTAGAGTAGTCTCCCTTAGCCTACATAGCAACAACGTCATGATGCATAGCAACAACTTCACCCTTGCCTAGCAACGCCAGTATAGCATGTGACATAGTGCAGATTTTTTGTCAAACATTGAGGCAATCTATACCAGACATGACAAAGTCGACAAGGTCATATTTTCCCAAAAACTTGCATCATGCGTTCGGGCGCGCGTAAGGCTTGAACTGACGCATATAAAAAAAAAAAAAGTGTATCCGAAAAGCAGTTTGTCGAAAAGGGCAGGGCAGCAATAAACAATATACTGCCCTGCTTTAGCAACATTCATGCCCAGTGCAGAATATATTCAACAGTGTGTTATGCCCATCTTGCCAGCTATTCCACCAACTTTTTGCCATATGGCAAACACATAAATATTTCAAAGGAAGACCATAAAAACATCAAACGGGTACTTGATACAGTATTTTCAGGAGAAATGTTGGGTCGCATTTCCAAACTCTACACAACAAACAGGTGTGAACATTTAAACAGTCGAGTGTTTACGTATGCACCAAAAAACATGGAACAGGCAAGTCTGCCCAATTGTTAGCTAAAAAGGCTGGATTGAAATATGCGATGGCAGACCCTTTCACAATGCACGTGACTCAACGCGATCGGTTGAGTAAGTATCGCACACAGCTGTCGGAAACAGTCCAATACAAGCACAACCGTTATATATCCCGCAAACGACGAAGTAACAGGAAACTTTTAAACACTAATTTTTATGAAACTGTAACATCTAACAATCATGAACATAACTATGGAATAAATCCAAATATGTAAAATTTAAACATGCCTTTGTTTTAACATATCAACATAATAATTACCCATTCTCATAGAAGGCACGGCCTATAGCCACGGTGACCATTACAAATGCCTTCATTTTTACAAACTGACCGCTGATTATTTACTAAACAAGTTTCCAAACTTAAATGCTTAAAATTAATGCAAAGTTTTTGGTGACACCTATGTGACACATGCAGATGGCTGGGTAACAGTTCACATTCTGATGATATGTAGAACATCAGCCTATGAACAGTTACCCATTTTCGGTGACCACGAAAAGTAACGCGGATAACACCATAGCCATCTTTGTTTTTGCTGCCACCCCAAATATGACATGAATCGGTGATTACGAAGTTTTTTAATTTAAACTCGAAAATTGAATATTTCCATTTCAGTTAAAATTGTAGAGAAAATAATAGACATAACGGTCACTGCAGCTATGGTTATGCAGACTGCAAATTAAAAATAAAGTAAAAAATGAAATGGTATGCACAAAAACATCCAGATAGTTTTAGTGCAGTATGAACTGAAAAGTAGGTAGCATACCAGACATGGCTCAAACCTACACTACCAGACTTATTATACCAGACCTTAACTAAGAACTTACTTACACTATCATATCACAACTTTAAATAGTTACGACTCAGATCAGACCAACAATATTTTGTATGCTGGAGGCACACCCAATATTTAAGGTCTGACATGAGTCTGATATAAAAGGTCTGATATGAGTGTCTGACAAGGGTCTGATATGAGTGTGTCTAGTAGTGTAGGTCTGACATGGGTCTGATAGTGTGGGTCTGACATGGGTCTCATATTGTAGGTCTGATATCAGTCTGATATTGTATAGGCAATATATGCACATTGAATGTCAGACAGACTCATTCCAGATCTATCCAAAATATCAAACTCCATTCAGACTTTCACTATTTGATGCATGTCAGACAGACCTACACTTTCAGACTCATGGCAGACCTACAATTACATAAAACTTACTCTATCACTCATAGTTATAAGACTTAAAGTATCAGAGTCTGACCTAGAGCATACCAGTGAGATGCAGACCTATATGTACACAATAATAGTTTTTGTGTCTGATATTGTAGGTCTGATATGGGTCTGAAATTTTTGGCTGATATGAGTCTGATATGCATCAGATATTGTAGGGCTGATATTCAAGAGTCTAAATATTGTAAGTCTGATGCGTGTCTAATACTGTTATTCCAGTAAGTCTGATTTTGCATGTCTGATCAGAGTTGGTCATAGCAGAGTGCAATTTATTGTTGGGTCTGATAGTTCAAGGTATCTTATATGGAAACCTATTCTCCTACATTAATGCCTACTTAAATGAACAGTTATATACAATTTACAGGCTCCAATTATAGTTTCTACAAAAATAAATTGAAAAATGTGTGCAAATTCACATTCGGTCATTGGAAAATAACAAAACTCAGATGGTCTATTTTTACCAGCAAGTGTTACTTCGCTTGGCAATATGTGTCGATATCTCAAAATGGAAAATGTCGCAATATTTTGATGATTTCTGAGCAATTTTGTGTTGAAAATATCAAAACGCACTACAACCTGTGTTCTAAACCTGAAATTGTGTATAATCGGTACTATGCATATTTTCCTTAAGGTCGGAATCTACAGTTTTCTTTGAAATTCAGACTAGTTTCAGACATGTACACTAATTACGCTAAATAACTTGAATTCTTTTTTTCAAAAATAACAAACATGCATTGTTCCTGAAAGATTATAAAATTTCCTCTCAAAATATAGCAAATACATGCTAGAAAGCATCAAAATCGGTTTCTCTACCTACAAATATAACTTCATTTACCCACCCACTCAGCACTCAAAAAAGTGAAAACATGACATTTATAGACAAACGACAGCATATACCTGTCCCTTATTTGAGATATAACACATCCATAATTGAATGACAAACACTCCAAATTGTCATAAAAATGCTATTTCTACATACCTTAACCGGCTTTTTTTTCCGTAATCTGATGTCGACTCAAGAATTGACAGGAAGTGATAAAAAAAGCTATCATTTACAACATAGCCACCAGTTACGATTTTCTGTTTACAGGCTACATACGGGTCATAGTACAAAAAGTTTATTTATATCAAAATTAACTATTATGTCATACTAAGTCAAAAACACCGCATTTGTGGATTTCTTTTTTATTGTCTAGCCTGTACATGGCTTTTAATCTCTTAGATTTCTATTTGATAAGAAATTCCCCATGGACATTCATTCGAAACTAAGGAGTCTCCCCTTAAGCGCAAACATATTTTTTCAAATTTTTATTTGTTACTTTTAAATCACTTATTCCAGTTATTTCGAGCATTTTGATACGTCAGCTGTGCCAATCCGATGGAATTTAGGCATTTCAGAGCTTCTTAAACTTGGCACTATAATTCCTGGAAAGTTACATATTTATCAGTATTTTTTGTTCTTTTTTCCTCTTCTTAGAATCAAAATTAAGTTGGTATATGTGTTGTAAATGTACTTTTGAGTACTTTACCTACATAGTATTCAGGGTACAGAAAAATCATTTATTCCTGAACTCAAAATATAAAGAACCTGCTTCAGAACTTATCTAGAGTAGTCTCCCTTAGCCTACATAGCAACAACGTCATGATGCATAGCAACAACTTCACCCTTGCCTAGCAACGCCAGTATAGCATGTGACATAGTGCAGATTTTTTGTCAAACATTGAGGCAATCTATACCAGACATGACAAAGTCGACAAGGTCATATTTTCCCAAAAACTTGCATCATGCGTTCGGGCGCGCGTAAGGCTTGAACTGACGCATATAAAAAAAAAAGTGTATCCGAAAAGCAGTTTGTCGAAAAGGGCAGGGCAGCAATAAACAATATACTGCCCTGCTTTAGCAACATTCATGCCCAGTGCAGAATATATTCAACAGTGTGTTATGCCCATCTTGCCAGCTATTCCACCAACTTTTTGCCATATGGCAAACACATAAATATTTCAAAGGAAGACCATAAAAACATCAAACGGGTACTTGATACAGTATTTTCAGGAGAAATGTTGGGTCGCATTTCCAAACTCTACACAACAAACAGGTGTGAACATTTAAACAGTCGAGTGTTTACGTATGCACCAAAAAACATGGAACAGGCAAGTCTGCCCAATTGTTAGCTAAAAAGGCTGGATTGAAATATGCGATGGCAGACCCTTTCACAATGCACGTGACTCAACGCGATCGGTTGAGTAAGTATCGCACACAGCTGTCGGAAACAGTCCAATACAAGCACAACCGTTATATATCCCGCAAACGACGAAGTAACAGGAAACTTTTAAACACTAATTTTTATGAAACTGTAACATCTAACAATCATGAACATAACTATGGAATAAATCCAAATATGTAAAATTTAAACATGCCTTTGTTTTAACATATCAACATAATAATTACCCATTCTCATAGAAGGCACGGCCTATAGCCACGGTGACCATTACAAATGCCTTCATTTTTACAAACTGACCGCTGATTATTTACTAAACAAGTTTCCAAACTTAAATGCTTAAAATTAATGCAAAGTTTTTGGTGACACCTATGTGACACATGCAGATGGCTGGGTAACAGTTCACATTCTGATGATATGTAGAACATCAGCCTATGAACAGTTACCCATTTTCGGTGACCACGAAAAGTAACGCGGATAACACCATAGCCATCTTTGTTTTTGCTGCCACCCCAAATATGACATGAATCGGTGATTACGAAGTTTTTTAATTTAAACTCGAAAATTGAATATTTCCATTTCAGTTAAAATTGTAGAGAAAATAATAGACATAACGGTCACTGCAGCTATGGTTATGCAGACTGCAAATTAAAAATAAAGTAAAAAATGAAATGGTATGCACAAAAACATCCAGATAGTTTTAGTGCAGTATGAACTGAAAAGTAGGTAGCATACCAGACATGGCTCAAACCTACACTACCAGACTTATTATACCAGACCTTAACTAAGAACTTACTTACACTATCATATCACAACTTTAAATAGTTACGACTCAGATCAGACCAACAATATTTTGTATGCTGGAGGCACACCCAATATTTAAGGTCTGACATGAGTCTGATATAAAAGGTCTGATATGAGTGTCTGACAAGGGTCTGATATGAGTGTGTCTAGTAGTGTAGGTCTGACATGGGTCTGATAGTGTGGGTCTGACATGGGTCTCATATTGTAGGTCTGATATCAGTCTGATATTGTATAGGCAATATATGCACATTGAATGTCAGACAGACTCATTCCAGATCTATCCAAAATATCAAACTCCATTCAGACTTTCACTATTTGATGCATGTCAGACAGACCTACACTTTCAGACTCATGGCAGACCTACAATTACATAAAACTTACTCTATCACTCATAGTTATAAGACTTAAAGTATCAGAGTCTGACCTAGAGCATACCAGTGAGATGCAGACCTATATGTACACAATAATAGTTTTTGTGTCTGATATTGTAGGTCTGATATGGGTCTGAAATTTTTGGCTGATATGAGTCTGATATGCATCAGATATTGTAGGGCTGATATTCAAGAGTCTAAATATTGTAAGTCTGATGCGTGTCTAATACTGTTATTCCAGTAAGTCTGATTTTGCATGTCTGATCAGAGTTGGTCATAGCAGAGTGCAATTTATTGTTGGGTCTGATAGTTCAAGGTATCTTATATGGAAACCTATTCTCCTACATTAATGCCTACTTAAATGAACAGTTATATACAATTTACAGGCTCCAATTATAGTTTCTACAAAAATAAATTGAAAAATGTGTGCAAATTCACATTCGGTCATTGGAAAATAACAAAACTCAGATGGTCTATTTTTACCAGCAAGTGTTACTTCGCTTGGCAATATGTGTCGATATCTCAAAATGGAAAATGTCGCAATATTTTGATGATTTCTGAGCAATTTTGTGTTGAAAATATCAAAACGCACTACAACCTGTGTTCTAAACCTGAAATTGTGTATAATCGGTACTATGCATATTTTCCTTAAGGTCGGAATCTACAGTTTTCTTTGAAATTCAGACTAGTTTCAGACATGTACACTAATTACGCTAAATAACTTGAATTCTTTTTTTCAAAAATAACAAACATGCATTGTTCCTGAAAGATTATAAAATTTCCTCTCAAAATATAGCAAATACATGCTAGAAAGCATCAAAATCGGTTTCTCTACCTACAAATATAACTTCATTTACCCCACCCACTCAGCACTCAAAAAAGTGAAAACATGACATTTATAGACAAACGACAGCATATACCTGTCCCTTATTTCAGATATAACACATCCATAATTGAATGACAAACACTCCAAATTGTCATAAAAATGCTATTTCTACATACCTTAACCGGCTTTTTTTTCCGTAATCTGATGTCGACTCAAGAATTGACAGGAAGTGATAAAAAAAGCTATCATTTACAACATAGCCACCAGTTACGATTTTCTGTTTACAGGCTACATACGGGTCATAGTACAAAAAGTTTATTTATATCAAAATTAACTATTATGTCATACTAAGTCAAAAACACCGCATTTGTGGATTTCTTTTTTATTGTCTAGCCTGTACATGGCTTTTAATCTCTTAGATTTCTATTTGATAAGAAATTCCCCATGGACATTCATTCGAAACTAAGGAGTCTCCCCTTAAGCGCAAACATATTTTTTCAAATTTTTATTTGTTACTTTTAAATCACTTATTCCAGTTATTTCGAGCATTTTGATACGTCAGCTGTGCCAATCCGATGGAATTTAGGCATTTCAGAGCTTCTTAAACTTGGCACTATAATTCCTGGAAAGTTACATATTTATCAGTATTTTTTGTTCTTTTTTCCTCTTCTTAGAATCAAAATTAAGTTGGTATATGTGTTGTAAATGTACTTTTGAGTACTTTACCTACATAGTATTCAGGGTACAGAAAAATCATTTATTCCTGAACTCAAAATATAAAGAACCTGCTTCAGAACTTATCTAGAGTAGTCTCCCTTAGCCTACATAGCAACAACGTCATGATGCATAGCAACAACTTCACCCTTGCCTAGCAACGCCAGTATAGCATGTGACATAGTGCAGATTTTTTGTCAAACATTGAGGCAATCTATACCAGACATGACAAAGTCGACAAGGTCATATTTTCCCAAAAACTTGCATCATGCGTTCGGGCGCGCGTAAGGCTTGAACTGACGCATATAAAAAAAAAAAAGTGTATCCGAAAAGCAGTTTGTCGAAAAGGGCAGGGCAGCAATAAACAATATACTGCCCTGCTTTAGCAACATTCATGCCCAGTGCAGAATATATTCAACAGTGTGTTATGCCCATCTTGCCAGCTATTCCACCAACTTTTTGCCATATGGCAAACACATAAATATTTCAAAGGAAGACCATAAAAACATCAAACGGGTACTTGATACAGTATTTTCAGGAGAAATGTTGGGTCGCATTTCCAAACTCTACACAACAAACAGGTGTGAACATTTAAACAGTCGAGTGTTTACGTATGCACCAAAAAACATGGAACAGGCAAGTCTGCCCAATTGTTAGCTAAAAAGGCTGGATTGAAATATGCGATGGCAGACCCTTTCACAATGCACGTGACTCAACGCGATCGGTTGAGTAAGTATCGCACACAGCTGTCGGAAACAGTCCAATACAAGCACAACCGTTATATATCCCGCAAACGACGAAGTAACAGGAAACTTTTAAACACTAATTTTTATGAGACTGTAACATCTAACAATCATGAACATAACTATGGAATAAATCCAAATATGTAAAATTTAAACATGCCTTTGTTTTAACATATCAACATAATAATTACCCATTCTCATAGAAGGCACGGCCTATAGCCACGGTGACCATTACAAATGCCTTCATTTTTACAAACTGACCGCTGATTATTTACTAAACAAGTTTCCAAACTTAAATGCTTAAAATTAATGCAAAGTTTTTGGTGACACCTATGTGACACATGCAGATGGCTGGGTAACAGTTCACATTCTGATGATATGTAGAACATCAGCCTATGAACAGTTACCCATTTTCGGTGACCACGAAAAGTAACGCGGATAACACCATAGCCATCTTTGTTTTTGCTGCCACCCCAAATATGACATGAATCGGTGATTACGAAGTTTTTTAATTTAAACTCGAAAATTGAATATTTCCATTTCAGTTAAAATTGTAGAGAAAATAATAGACATAACGGTCACTGCAGCTATGGTTATGCAGACTGCAAATTAAAAATAAAGTAAAAAATGAAATGGTATGCACAAAAACATCCAGATAGTTTTAGTGCAGTATGAACTGAAAAGTAGGTAGCATACCAGACATGGCTCAAACCTACACTACCAGACTTATTATACCAGACCTTAACTAAGAACTTACTTACACTATCATATCACAACTTTAAATAGTTACGACTCAGATCAGACCAACAATATTTTGTATGCTGGAGGCACACCCAATATTTAAGGTCTGACATGAGTCTGATATAAAAGGTCTGATATGAGTGTCTGACAAGGGTCTGATATGAGTGTGTCTAGTAGTGTAGGTCTGACATGGGTCTGATAGTGTGGGTCTGAAATGGGTCTCATATTGTAGGTCTGATATCAGTCTGATATTGTATAGGCAATATATGCACATTGAATGTCAGACAGACTCATTCCAGATCTATCCAAAATATCAAACTCCATTCAGACTTTCACTATTTGATGCATGTCAGACAGACCTACACTTTCAGACTCATGGCAGACCTACAATTACATAAAACTTACTCTATCACTCATAGTTATAAGACTTAAAGTATCAGAGTCTGACCTAGAGCATACCAGTGAGATGCAGACCTATATGTACACAATAATAGTTTTTGTGTCTGATATTGTAGGTCTGATATGGGTCTGAAATTTTTGGCTGATATGAGTCTGATATGCATCAGATATTGTAGGGCTGATATTCAAGAGTCTAAATATTGTAAGTCTGATGCGTGTCTAATACTGTTATTCCAGTAAGTCTGATTTTGCATGTCTGATCAGAGTTGGTCATAGCAGAGTGCAATTTATTGTTGGGTCTGATAGTTCAAGGTATCTTATATGGAAACCTATTCTCCTACATTAATGCCTACTTAAATGAACAGTTATATACAATTTACAGGCTCCAATTATAGTTTCTACAAAAATAAATTGAAAAATGTGTGCAAATTCACATTCGGTCATTGGAAAATAACAAAACTCAGATGGTCTATTTTTACCAGCAAGTGTTACTTCGCTTGGCAATATGTGTCGATATCTCAAAATGGAAAATGTCGCAATATTTTGATGATTTCTGAGCAATTTTGTGTTGAAAATATCAAAACGCACTACAACCTGTGTTCTAAACCTGAAATTGTGTATAATCGGTACTATGCATATTTTCCTTAAGGTCGGAATCTACAGTTTTCTTTGAAATTCAGACTAGTTTCAGACATGTACACTAATTACGCTAAATAACTTGAATTCTTTTTTTCAAAAATAACAAACATGCATTGTTCCTGAAAGATTATAAAATTTCCTCTCAAAATATAGCAAATACATGCTAGAAAGCATCAAAATCGGTTTCTCTACCTACAAATATAACTTCATTTACCCCACCCACTCAGCACTCAAAAAAGTGAAAACATGACATTTATAGACAAACGACAGCATATACCTGTGCCTTATTTGAGATATAACACATCCATAATTGAATGACAAACACTCCAAATTGTCATAAAAATGCTATTTCTACATACCTTAACCGGCTTTTTTTTCCGTAATCTGATGTCGACTCAAGAATTGACAGGAAGTGATAAAAAAAGCTATCATTTACAACATAGCCACCAGTTACGATTTTCTGTTTACAGGCTACATACGGGTCATAGTACAAAAAGTTTATTTATATCAAAATTAACTATTATGTCATACTAAGTCAAAAACACCGCATTTGTGGATTTCTTTTTTATTGTCTAGCCTGTACATGGCTTTTAATCTCTTAGATTTCTATTTGATAAGAAATTCCCCATGGACATTCATTCGAAACTAAGGAGTCTCCCCTTAAGCGCAAAAATATTTTTTCAAATTTTTATTTGTTACTTTTAAATCACTTATTCCAGTTATTTCGAGCATTTTGATACGTCAGCTGTGCCAATCCGATGGAATTTAGGCATTTCAGAGCTTCTTAAACTTGGCACTATAATTCCTGGAAAGTTACATATTTATCAGTATTTTTTGTTCTTTTTTCCTCTTCTTAGAATCAAAATTAAGTTGGTATATGTGTTGTAAATGTACTTTTGAGTACTTTACCTACATAGTATTCAGGGTACAGAAAAATCATTTATTCCTGAACTCAAAATATAAAGAACCTGCTTCAGAACTTATCTAGAGTAGTCTCCCTTAGCCTACATAGCAACAACGTCATGATGCATAGCAACAACTTCACCCTTGCCTAGCAACGCCAGTATAGCATGTGACATAGTGCAGATTTTTTGTCAAACATTGAGGCAATCTATACCAGACATGACAAAGTCGACAAGGTCATATTTTCCCAAAAACTTGCATCATGCGTTCGGGCGCGCGTAAGGCTTGAACTGACGCATATAAAAAAAAAAAGTGTATCCGAAAAGCAGTTTGTCGAAAAGGGCAGGGCAGCAATAAACAATATACTGCCCTGCTTTAGCAACATTCATGCCCAGTGCAGAATATATTCAACAGTGTGTTATGCCCATCTTGCCAGCTATTCCACCAACTTTTTGCCATATGGCAAACACATAAATATTTCAAAGGAAGACCATAAAAACATCAAACGGGTACTTGATACAGTATTTTCAGGAGAAATGTTGGGTCGCATTTCCAAACTCTACACAACAAACAGGTGTGAACATTTAAACAGTCGAGTGTTTACGTATGCACCAAAAAACATGGAACAGGCAAGTCTGCCCAATTGTTAGCTAAAAAGGCTGGATTGAAATATGCGATGGCAGACCCTTTCACAATGCACGTGACTCAACGCGATCGGTTGAGTAAGTATCGCACACAGCTGTCGGAAACAGTCCAATACAAGCACAACCGTTATATATCCCGCAAACGACGAAGTAACAGGAAACTTTTAAACACTAATTTTTATGAGACTGTAACATCTAACAATCATGAACATAACTATGGAATAAATCCAAATATGTAAAATTTAAACATGCCTTTGTTTTAACATATCAACATAATAATTACCCATTCTCATAGAAGGCACGGCCTATAGCCACGGTGACCATTACAAATGCCTTCATTTTTACAAACTGACCGCTGATTATTTACTAAACAAGTTTCCAAACTTAAATGCTTAAAATTAATGCAAAGTTTTTGGTGACACCTATGTGACACATGCAGATGGCTGGGTAACAGTTCACATTCTGATGATATGTAGAACATCAGCCTATGAACAGTTACCCATTTTCGGTGACCACGAAAAGTAACGCGGATAACACCATAGCCATCTTTGTTTTTGCTGCCACCCCAAATATGACATGAATCGGTGATTACGAAGTTTTTTAATTTAAACTCGAAAATTGAATATTTCCATTTCAGTTAAAATTGTAGAGAAAATAATAGACATAACGGTCACTGCAGCTATGGTTATGCAGACTGCAAATTAAAAATAAAGTAAAAAATGAAATGGTATGCACAAAAACATCCAGATAGTTTTAGTGCAGTATGAACTGAAAAGTAGGTAGCATACCAGACATGGCTCAAACCTACACTACCAGACTTATTATACCAGACCTTAACTAAGAACTTACTTACACTATCATATCACAACTTTAAATAGTTACGACTCAGATCAGACCAACAATATTTTGTATGCTGGAGGCACACCCAATATTTAAGGTCTGACATGAGTCTGATATAAAAGGTCTGATATGAGTGTCTGACAAGGGTCTGATATGAGTGTGTCTAGTAGTGTAGGTCTGACATGGGTCTGATAGTGTGGGTCTGACATGGGTCATCATATTGCCTAGGTCTGATATCAGGATATTGTATAGGCAATATATGCACATTGAATGTCAGACAGACTCATTCCAGATCTATCCAAAATATCAAACTCCATTCAGACTTTCACTATTTGATGCATGTCAGACAGACCTACACTTTCAGACTCATGGCAGACCTACAATTACATAAAACTTACTCTATCACTCATAGTTATAAGACTTAAAGTATCAGAGTCTGACCTAGAGCATACCAGTGAGATGCAGACCTATATGTACACAATAATAGTTTTTGTGTCTGATATTGTAGGTCTGATATGGGTCTGAAATTTTTGGCTGATATGAGTCTGATATGCATCAGATATTGTAGGGCTGATATTCAAGAGTCTAAATATTGTAGGTCTGATGCGTGTCTAATACTGTTATTCCAGTAAGTCTGATTTTGCATGTCTGATCAGAGTTGGTCATAGCAGAGTGCAATTTATTGTTGGGTCTGATAGTTCAAGGTATCTTATATGGAAACCTATTCTCCTACATTAATGCCTACTTAAATGAACAGTTTATACAATTTACAGGCTCCAATTATAGTTTCTACAAAAATAAATTGAAAAATGTGTGCAAATTCACATTCGGTCATTGGAAAATAACAAAACTCAGATGGTCTATTTTTACCAGCAAGTGTTACTTCGCTTGGCAATATGTGTCGATATCTCAAAATGGAAAATGTCGCAATATTTTGATGATTTCTGAGCAATTTTGTGTTGAAAATATCAAAACGCACTACACCTGTGTTCTAACCTGAAGATTGTGTATAATCGGTACTATGCATATTTTCCTTAGGTCGGAATCTACAGTTTTCTTTGAAATTCAGACTAGTTTCAGACATGTACACTAATTACGCTAAATAACTTGAATTCTTTTTTCAAAAATAACAAACATGCATTGTTCCTGAAAGATTATAAAATTTCCTCTCAATATATAGCAAATACATGCTAGAAAGCAGCAAAATCGGTTTCTCTACCTACAAATATAACTTCATTTTACCCTCACCCACTCAGCACTCAAAAAAGTGAAACATGTACATTTATAGACAAACGACAGCAGTATTACCTGTCCCTTATTTGAGATATAACACATCCATAATTGAATGACAAACACTCCAAATTGTCATAAAAATGCTATTTCTACATACTTAACCGGCTTTTTTTCCCGTAATCTGATGTCGACTCAAGAATTGACAGGAAGTGATAAAAAAAGCTATCATTTACAACATAGCCACCAGTTACGATTTTTCTGTTTACAGGCTACATACGGGTCATAGTTCAAAAAGTTTATTTATATCAAAATTAACTATTATGTCATACTAAGTCAAAAACACCGCATTTGTGGATTTCTTTTTTTATTGTCTAGCCTGTAAATGGCTTTTAACTCTTTAGATTTCTATTTGATAAGATATTCCCATGGACATTCATTCGAAACTAAGGACCCCTTAAGCGCAAACATATTTTTTCAAATTTTTATTTGTTACTTTTAAATCACTTATTCCAGTTATTTCGAGCATTTTGATACGTCAGCTGTGCCAATCCGATGGAATTTAGGCATTTCAGAGCTTCTTAAACTTGGCACTATAATTCCTGGAAAGTTACATATTTATCAGTATTTTTTGTTCTTTTTTCCTCTTCTTAGAATCAAAATTAAGTTGGTATATGTGTTGTAAATGTACTTTTGAGTACTTTACCTACATAGTATTCAGGGTACAGAAAAATCATTTATTCCTGAACTCAAAATATAAAGAACCTGCTTCAGAACTTATCTTGAGTAGTCTCCCTTAGCCTACAAAGCAACAACGTCATGATGCATAGCAACAACTTCACCCTTGCCTAGCAACGCCAGTATAGCATGTGACATAGTGCAGATTTTTTGTCAAACATTGAGGCAATCTATACCAGACATGACAAAGTCGACAAGGTCATATTTCCCAAAAACTTGCATCATGCGTTCGGGCGCGCGTAAGGCTTGAACTGACGCATATAAAAAAAAAAGTGTATCCGAAAAGCAGTTTGTCGAAAAGGGCAGGGCAGCAATAAACAATATACTGCCCTGCTTTAGCAACATTCATGCCCAGTGCAGAATATATTCAACAGTGTGTTATGCCCATCTTGCCAGCTATTCCACCAACTTTTTGCCATATGGCAAACACATAAATATTTCAAAGGAAGACCATAAAAACATCAAACGGGTACTTGATACAGTATTTTCAGGAGAAATGTTGGGTCGCATTTCCAAACTCTACACAACAAACAGGTGTGAACATTTAAACAGTCGAGTGTTTACGTATGCACCAAAAAACATGGAACAGGCAAGTCTGCCCAATTGTTAGCTAAAAAGGCTGGATTGAAATATGCGATGGCAGACCCTTTCACAATGCACGTGACTCAACGCGATCGGTTGAGTAAGTATCGCACACAGCTGTCGGAAACAGTCCAATACAAGCACAACCGTTATATATCCCGCAAACGACGAAGTAACAGGAAACTTTTAAACACTAATTTTTATGAAACTGTAACATCTAACAATCATGAACATAACTATGGAATAAATCCAAATATGTAAAATTTAAACATGCCTTTGTTTTAACATATCAACATAATAATTACCCATTCTCATAGAAGGCACGGCCTATAGCCACGGTGACCATTACAAATGCCTTCATTTTTACAAACTGACCGCTGATTATTTACTAAACAAGTTTCCAAACTTAAATGCTTAAAATTAATGCAAAGTTTTTGGTGACACCTATGTGACACATGCAGATGGCTGGGTAACAGTTCACATTCTGATGATATGTAGAACATCAGCCTATGAACAGTTACCCATTTTCGGTGACCACGAAAAGTAACGCGGATAACACCATAGCCATCTTTGTTTTTGCTGCCACCCCAAATATGACATGAATCGGTGATTACGAAGTTTTTTAATTTAAACTCGAAAATTGAATATTTCCATTTCAGTTAAAATTGTAGAGAAAATAATAGACATAACGGTCACTGCAGCTATGGTTATGCAGACTGCAAATTAAAAATAAAGTAAAAAATGAAATGGTATGCACAAAAACATCCAGATAGTTTTAGTGCAGTATGAACTGAAAAGTAGGTAGCATACCAGACATGGCTCAAACCTACACTACCAGACTTATTATACCAGACCTTAACTAAGAACTTACTTACACTATCATATCACAACTTTAAATAGTTACGACTCAGATCAGACCAACAATATTTTGTATGCTGGAGGCACACCCAATATTTAAGGTCTGACATGAGTCTGATATAAAAGGTCTGATATGAGTGTCTGACAAGGGTCTGATATGAGTGTGTCTAGTAGTGTAGGTCTGACATGGGTCTGATAGTGTGGGTCTGACATGGGTCTCATATTGTAGGTCTGATATCAGTCTGATATTGTATAGGCAATATATGCACATTGAATGTCAGACAGACTCATTCCAGATCTATCCAAAATATCAAACTCCATTCAGACTTTCACTATTTGATGCATGTCAGACAGACCTACACTTTCAGACTCATGGCAGACCTACAATTACATAAAACTTACTCTATCACTCATAGTTATAAGACTTAAAGTATCAGAGTCTGACCTAGAGCATACCAGTGAGATGCAGACCTATATGTACACAATAATAGTTTTTGTGTCTGATATTGTAGGTCTGATATGGGTCTGAAATTTTTGGCTGATATGAGTCTGATATGCATCAGATATTGTAGGGCTGATATTCAAGAGTCTAAATATTGTAAGTCTGATGC
The DNA here is from genome assembly GCA_037043455.1 of Cyrtodaria siliqua. Taxonomy (NCBI): domain Eukaryota; kingdom Metazoa; phylum Mollusca; class Bivalvia; order Adapedonta; family Hiatellidae; genus Cyrtodaria; species Cyrtodaria siliqua. The sequence goes on along the minus strand of JAWPHD010004343.1, from coordinate 172,587 downwards.
GTGTCTAATACTGTTATTCCAGTAAGTCTGATTTTGCATGTCTGATCAGAGTTGGTCATAGCAGAGTGCAATTTATTGTTGGGTCTGATAGTTCAAGGTATCTTATATGGAAACCTATTCTCCTACATTAATGCCTACTTAAATGAACAGTTATATACAATTTACAGGCTCCAATTATAGTTTCTACAAAAATAAATTGAAAAATGTGTGCAAATTCACATTCGGTCATTGGAAAATAACAAAACTCAGATGGTCTATTTTTACCAGCAAGTGTTACTTCGCTTGGCAATATGTGTCGATATCTCAAAATGGAAAATGTCGCAATATTTTGATGATTTCTGAGCAATTTTGTGTTGAAAATATCAAAACGCACTACAACCTGTGTTCTAAACCTGAAATTGTGTATAATCGGTACTATGCATATTTTCCTTAAGGTCGGAATCTACAGTTTTCTTTGAAATTCAGACTAGTTTCAGACATGTACACTAATTACGCTAAATAACTTGAATTCTTTTTTTCAAAAATAACAAACATGCATTGTTCCTGAAAGATTATAAAATTTCCTCTCAAAATATAGCAAATACATGCTAGAAAGCATCAAAATCGGTTTCTCTACCTACAAATATAACTTCATTTACCCCACCCACTCAGCACTCAAAAAAGTGAAAACATGACATTTATAGACAAACGACAGCACATACCTGTCCCTTATTTGAGATATAACACATCCATAATTATATGACAAACACTCCAAATTGTCATAAAAATGCTATTTCTACATACCTTAACCGGCTTTTTTTTCCGTAATCTGATGTCGACTCAAGAATTGACAGGAAGTGATAAAAAAAGCTATCATTTACAACATAGCCACCAGTTACGATTTTCTGTTTACAGGCTACATACGGGTCATAGTACAAAAAGTTTATTTATATCAAAATTAACTATTATGTCATACTAAGTCAAAAACACCGCATTTGTGGATTTCTTTTTTATTGTCTAGCCTGTACATGGCTTTTAATCTCTTAGATTTCTATTTGATAAGAAATTCCCCATGGACATTCATTCGAAACTAAGGAGTCTCCCCTTAAGCGCAAACATATTTTTTCAAATTTTTATTTGTTACTTTTAAATCACTTATTCCAGTTATTTCGAGCATTTTGATACGTCAGCTGTGCCAATCCGATGGAATTTAGGCATTTCAGAGCTTCTTAAACTTGGCACTATAATTCCTGGAAAGTTACATATTTATCAGTATTTTTTGTTCTTTTTTCCTCTTCTTAGAATCAAAATTAAGTTGGTATATGTGTTGTAAATGTACTTTTGAGTACTTTACCTACATAGTATTCAGGGTACAGAAAAATCATTTATTCCTGAACTCAAAATATAAAGAACCTGCTTCAGAACTTATCTAGAGTAGTCTCCCTTAGCCTACATAGCAACAACGTCATGATGCATAGCAACAACTTCACCCTTGCCTAGCAACGCCAGTATAGCATGTGACATAGTGCAGATTTTTTGTCAAACATTGAGGCAATCTATACCAGACATGACAAAGTCGACAAGGTCATATTTTCCCAAAAACTTGCATCATGCGTTCGGGCGCGCGTAAGGCTTGAACTGACGCATATAAAAAAAAAAAGTGTATCCGAAAAGCAGTTTGTCGAAAAGGGCAGGGCAGCAATAAACAATATACTGCCCTGCTTTAGCAACATTCATGCCCAGTGCAGAATATATTCAACAGTGTGTTATGCCCATCTTGCCAGCTATTCCACCAACTTTTTGCCATATGGCAAACACATAAATATTTCAAAGGAAGACCATAAAAACATCAAACGGGTACTTGATACAGTATTTTCAGGAGAAATGTTGGGTCGCATTTCCAAACTCTACACAACAAACAGGTGTGAACATTTAAACAGTCGAGTGTTTACGTATGCACCAAAAAACATGGAACAGGCAAGTCTGCCCAATTGTTAGCTAAAAAGGCTGGATTGAAATATGCGATGGCAGACCCTTTCACAATGCACGTGACTCAACGCGATCGGTTGAGTAAGTATCGCACACAGCTGTCGGAAACAGTCCAATACAAGCACAACCGTTATATATCCCGCAAACGACGATGTAACAGGAAACTTTTAAACACTAATTTTTATGAAACTGTAACATCTAACAATCATGAACATAACTATGGAATAAATCCAAATATGTAAAATTTAAACATGCCTTTGTTTTAACATATCAACATAATAATTACCCATTCTCATAGAAGGCACGGCCTATAGCCACGGTGACCATTACAAATGCCTTCATTTTTACAAACTGACCGCTGATTATTTACTAAACAAGTTTCCAAACTTAAATGCTTAAAATTAATGCATAGTTTTTGGTGACACCTATGTGACACATGCAGATGGCTGGGTAACAGTTCACATTCTGATGATATGTAGAACATCAGCCTATGAACAGTTACCCATTTTCGGTGACCACGAAAAGTAACGCGGATAACACCATAGCCATCTTTGTTTTTGCTGCCACCCCAAATATGACATGAATCGGTGATTACGAAGTTTTTTAATTTAAACTCGAAAATTGAATATTTCCATTTCAGTTAAAATTGTAGAGAAAATAATAGACATAACGGTCACTGCAGCTATGGTTATGCAGACTGCAAATTAAAAATAAAGTAAAAAATGAAATGGTATGCACAAAAACATCCAGATAGTTTTAGTGCAGTATGAACTGAAAAGTAGGTAGCATACCAGACATGGCTCAAACCTACACTACCAGACTTATTATACCAGACCTTAACTAAGAACTTACTTACACTATCATATCACAACTTTAAATAGTTACGACTCAGATCAGACCAACAATATTTTGTATGCTGGAGGCACACCCAATATTTAAGGTCTGACATGAGTCTGATATAAAAGGTCTGATATGAGTGTCTGACAAGGGTCTGATATGAGTGTGTCTAGTAGTGTAGGTCTGACATGGGTCTGATAGTGTGGGTCTGACATGGGTCTCATATTGTAGGTCTGATATCAGTCTGATATTGTATAGGCAATATATGCACATTGAATGTCAGACAGACTCATTCCAGATCTATCTAAAATATCAAACTCCATTCAGACTTTCACTATTTGATGCATGTCAGACAGACCTACACTTTCAGACTCATGGCAGACCTACAATTACATAAAACTTACTCTATCACTCATAGTTATAAGACTTAAAGTATCAGAGTCTGACCTAGAGCATACCAGTGAGATGCAAACCTATATGTACACAATAATAGTTTTTGTGTCTGATATTGTAGGTCTGATATGGGTCTGAAAGTTTTGGCTGATATGAGTCTGATATGCATCAGATATTGTAGGGCTGATATTCAAGAGTCTAAATATTGTAAGTCTGATGCGTGTCTAATACTGTTATTCCAGTAAGTCTGATTTTGCATGTCTGATCAGAGTTGGTCATAGCAGAGTGCAATTTATTGTTGGGTCTGATAGTTCAAGGTATCTTATATGGAAACCTATTCTCCTACATTAATGCCTACTTAAATGAACAGTTATATACAATTTACAGGCTCCAATTATAGTTTCTACAAAAATAAATTGAAAAATGTGTGCAAATTCACATTCGGTCATTGGAAAATAACAAAACTCAGATGGTCTATTTTTACCAGCAAGTGTTACTTCGCTTGGCAATATGTGTCGATATCTCAAAATGGAAAATGTCGCAATATTTTGATGATTTCTGAGCAATTTTGTGTTGAAAATATCAAAACGCACTACAACCTGTGTTCTAAACCTGAAATTGTGTATAATCGGTACTATGCATATTTTCCTTAAGGTCGGAATCTACAGTTTTCTTTGAAATTCAGACTAGTTTCAGACATGTACACTAATTACGCTAAATAACTTGAATTCTTTTTTTCAAAAATAACAAACATGCATTGTTCCTGAAAGATTATAAAATTTCCTCTCAAAATATAGCAAATACATGCTAGAAAGCATCAAAATCGGTTTCTCTACCTACAAATATAACTTCATTTACCCCACCCACTCAGCACTCAAAAAAGTGAAAACATGACATTTATAGACAAACGACAGCATATACCTGTGCCTTATTTGAGATATAACACATCCATAATTGAATGACAAACACTCCAAATTGTCATAAAAATGCTATTTCTACATACCTTAACCGGCTTTTTTTTCCGTAATCTGATGTCGACTCAAGAATTGACAGGAAGTGATAAAAAAAGCTATCATTTACAACATAGCCACCAGTTACGATTTTCTGTTTACAGGCTACATACGGGTCATAGTACAAAAAGTTTATTTATATCAAAATTAACTATTATGTCATACTAAGTCAAAAACACCGCATTTGTGGATTTCTTTTTTATTGTCTAGCCTGTACATGGCTTTTAATCTCTTAGATTTCTATTTGATAAGAAATTCCCCATGGACATTCATTCGAAACTAAGGAGTCTCCCCTTAAGCGCAAACATATTTTTTCAAATTTTTATTTGTTACTTTTAAATCACTTATTCCAGTTATTTCGAGCATTTTGATACGTCAGCTGTGCCAATCCGATGGAATTTAGGCATTTCAGAGCTTCTTAAACTTGGCACTATAATTCCTGGAAAGTTACATATTTATCAGTATTTTTTGTTCTTTTTTCCTCTTCTTAGAATCAAAATTAAGTTGGTATATGTGTTGTAAATGTACTTTTGAGTACTTTACCTACATAGTATTCAGGGTACAGAAAAATCATTTATTCCTGAACTCAAAATATAAAGAACCTGCTTCAGAACTTATCTAGAGTAGTCTCCCTTAGCCTACATAGCAACAACGTCATGATGCATAGCAACAACTTCACCCTTGCCTAGCAACGCCAGTATAGCATGTGACATAGTGCAGATTTTTTGTCAAACATTGAGGCAATCTATACCAGACATGACAAAGTCGACAAGGTCATATTTTCCCAAAAACTTGCATCATGCGTTCGGGCGCGCGTAAGGCTTGAACTGACGCATATAAAAAAAAAAAGTGTATCCGAAAAGCAGTTTGTCGAAAAGGGCAGGGCAGCAATAAACAATATACTGCCCTGCTTTAGCAACATTCATGCCCAGTGCAGAATATATTCAACAGTGTGTTATGCCCATCTTGCCAGCTATTCCACCAACTTTTTGCCATATGGCAAACACATAAATATTTCAAAGGAAGACCATAAAAACATCAAACGGGTACTTGATACAGTATTTTCAGGAGAAATGTTGGGTCGCATTTCCAAACTCTACACAACAAACAGGTGTGAACATTTAAACAGTCGAGTGTTTACGTATGCACCAAAAAACATGGAACAGGCAAGTCTGCCCAATTGTTAGCTAAAAAGGCTGGATTGAAATATGCGATGGCAGACCCTTTCACAATGCACGTGACTCAACGCGATCGGTTGAGTAAGTATCGCACACAGCTGTCGGAAACAGTCCAATACAAGCACAACCGTTATATATCCCGCAAACGACGAAGTAACAGGAAACTTTTAAACACTAATTTTTATGAGACTGTAACATCTAACAATCATGAACATAACTATGGAATAAATCCAAATATGTAAAATTTAAACATGCCTTTGTTTTAACATATCAACATAATAATTACCCATTCTCATAGAAGGCACGGCCTATAGCCACGGTGACCATTACAAATGCCTTCATTTTTACAAACTGACCGCTGATTATTTACTAAACAAGTTTCCAAACTTAAATGCTTAAAATTAATGCAAAGTTTTTGGTGACACCTATGTGACACATGCAGATGGCTGGGTAACAGTTCACATTCTGATGATATGTAGAACATCAGCCTATGAACAGTTACCCATTTTCGGTGACCACGAAAAGTAACGCGGATAACACCATAGCCATCTTTGTTTTTGCTGCCACCCCAAATATGACATGAATCGGTGATTACGAAGTTTTTTAATTTAAACTCGAAAATTGAATATTTCCATTTCAGTTAAAATTGTAGAGAAAATAATAGACATAACGGTCACTGCAGCTATGGTTATGCAGACTGCAAATTAAAAATAAAGTAAAAAATGAAATGGTATGCACAAAAACATCCAGATAGTTTTAGTGCAGTATGAACTGAAAAGTAGGTAGCATACCAGACATGGCTCAAACCTACACTACCAGACTTATTATACCAGACCTTAACTAAGAACTTACTTACACTATCATATCACAACTTTAAATAGTTACGACTCAGATCAGACCAACAATATTTTGTATGCTGGAGGCACACCCAATATTTAAGGTCTGACATGAGTCTGATATAAAAGGTCTGATATGAGTGTCTGACAAGGGTCTGATATGAGTGTGTCTAGTAGTGTAGGTCTGACATGGGTCTGATAGTGTGGGTCTGACATGGGTCTCATATTGTAGGTCTGATATCAGTCTGATATTGTATAGGCAATATATGCACATTGAATGTCAGACAGACTCATTCCAGATCTATCCAAAATATCAAACTCCATTCAGACTTTCACTATTTGATGCATGTCAGACAGACCTACACTTTCAGACTCATGGCAGACCTACAATTACATAAAACTTACTCTATCACTCATAGTTATAAGACTTAAAGTATCAGAGTCTGACCTAGAGCATACCAGTGAGATGCAGACCTATATGTACACAATAATAGTTTTTGTGTCTGATATTGTAGGTCTGATATGGGTCTGAAATTTTTGGCTGATATGAGTCTGATATGCATCAGATATTGTAGGGCTGATATTCAAGAGTCTAAATATTGTAAGTCTGATGCGTGTCTAATACTGTTATTCCAGTAAGTCTGATTTTGCATGTCTGATCAGAGTTGGTCATAGCAGAGTGCAATTTATTGTTGGGTCTGATAGTTCAAGGTATCTTATATGGAAACCTATTCTCCTACATTAATGCCTACTTAAATGAACAGTTATATACAATTTACAGGCTCCAATTATAGTTTCTACAAAAATAAATTGAAAAATGTGTGCAAATTCACATTCGGTCATTGGAAAATAACAAAACTCAGATGGTCTATTTTTACCAGCAAGTGTTACTTCGCTTGGCAATATGTGTCGATATCTCAAAATGGAAAATGTCGCAATATTTTGATGATTTCTGAGCAATTTTGTGTTGAAAATATCAAAACGCACTACAACCTGTGTTCTAAACCTGAAATTGTGTATAATCGGTACTATGCATATTTTCCTTAAGGTCGGAATCTACAGTTTTCTTTGAAATTCAGACTAGTTTCAGACATGTACACTAATTACGCTAAATAACTTGAATTCTTTTTTTCAAAAATAACAAACATGCATTGTTCCTGAAAGATTATAAAATTTCCTCTCAAAATATAGCAAATACATGCTAGAAAGCATCAAAATCGGTTTCTCTACTTACAAATATAACTTCATTTACCCCACCCACTCAGCACTCAAAAAAGTGAAAACATGACATTTATAGACAAACGACAGCATATACCTGTCCCTTATTTGAGATATAACACATCCATAATTGAATGACAAACACTCCAAATTGTCATAAAAATGCTATTTCTACATACCTTAACCGGCTTTTTTTTCCGTAATCTGATGTCGACTCAAGAATTGACAGGAAGTGATAAAAAAAGCTATCATTTACAACATAGCCACCAGTTACGATTTTCTGTTTACAGGCTACATACGGGTCATAGTACAAAAAGTTTATTTATATCAAAATTAACTATTATGTCATACTAAGTCAAAAACACCGCATTTGTGGATTTCTTTTTTATTGTCTAGCCTGTACATGGCTTTTAATCTCTTAGATTTCTATTTGATAAGAAATTCCCCATGGACATTCATTCGAAACTAAGGAGTCTCCCCTCAGTTTCATTCTGTGTGGATGATTATTTTGCGCGAAAACGACGTCGACGTCGGATGACGTCATTAAATTTCTAAAGTCTGTTTACCATTCGATAACGTTAAAAACAGTTGGTGAGTGACCATTTCAATTATTTTATCAATTTCTGCCACAAAAGGTTGAAAGAAAACACGTATTATTTTGTTGACACTATAGGAAGGATTCCGTTATTTTTATTTGAAAGTAGTTCCTTATTTCTCATTCGCGGCTCTTAGCAAGCACGAGAAAAAGTTCCCGTGCAATATCAATGTGTGCAATATCGTAGATTATTGTATACTTTCATATTGTCCCGTTTAGTTTGCATTGAGCTAAGCGTGCAATATTCTACGATATTGCACGCATTGATATTGCACGGGAACTTTTGCTCGTGCTTGCTAAGAGCCGCGAAATAGAAATAAGGAACTACTTTCAAATAAAAATAACGGAATCCTTCCTATAGTGTCAACAAAAAAATACGAGTTTTTTTACAACCTTTTATGGCAAAAATTGATAAAATAATTCAAATGGTCACTCAACCACTGTTTTTAACGTTATCGAATGGTAAACAAACTTCAGAAAATCCCTTGATGTTTTTAATGACGTCATCCGACGTCGACGTCGTTTTCGCGCAAAATAATCATCCACACAAAATGAAACTGAATGGCAAGATAGAAATTCCATCAAAAGCTATAAAAAATAACACAAATACAATAAAAAGTAATAGTCATACAATTAACATTGATCAAAACCAATATGAAAGTATACAATAAAAAGGTTATTGAATTTGTATGGCTAAATATTACTTGGAACTCGTTGTTTTGGCGCAGGACGACGAGCAAACTCGCAAGCTCGTCGTCCTTTGCCAAAACAACTCGTTCCATGTAATATTTAGCCATACAAATGCAATAACCTATAATATTGCACACTTAGCTCAATGCAAACTAAACTGGACAATATGAAAGTATACAATAAGTACGTGTACCAACTGGCGACTTGGACTTGGCATTTCGAACATGGTACATAGAGCAATATACAGTATACGTTATAAATAGAGAAATAGCGTTGAGCGACCTTCTGCGTACGGCCACTGGGCCGACCCATATATTTTGCGACACAACGGGCCAGCCGTCGGCAAAGGCCCCCAGTACATGTGACCTTCGGCCGACGGTCGCTGGGCCGACTTACAGATTGTGTGACACAACGGTACTAGTGGGCAGCCGTCGGCAAAGGCCCCGGCAACGCGTGGCATTCAATCGCTAGGCTGTATCAGGGGGGGGGGGGGGGGGGGGCTACCCGAGTTCGGGTCTCGAATCTCGTAACTCATCTAGAGCTTTATACAGTATAGTTATATATGTATAGCGGGAACAAGCGTTGAGCGATCCTCGGCCGATGGCCTCTGGACCTATCCACATATTTTGTGACACAACGGGACCGGAGGCCAGCCGTCGGCAAAGGTCCCCGCTATGCGTGGTACTCGTTCACTAGGCCTTATCAGGGTGAGGGCTACCCGAGTTCGAGTCTCGAACATGGCACATAGAGCTATATACAGTTATATAGAGGGAAATAGCGTTAAACGACCTACGGCCGACAGCCGCTGGGCCAAACCACAGTTTTGTGACACAACGGGAACGGCGGTCAGCCGTCGGCAATGGTCCACGCTACGCGTGGCACTCAGTCCCTAGGTCGTATCAAGGGGTAGGCTTCCCGAGTTCGGGTCTGGAACATGGCACCTAAAGCTATATACAGTATAGTTATAAAGAGAGAAATAGCCTTGAGCGACCCACAGCCGACGGCCGCTGGGCCGAAACACAGGTTTTGTGACTCAACGGGAACGGTGTCCAGCCTCGGCAAAGGTCTCGGAGTGGTATATTATTGCACATTGGACTCCAGAAATGTTTTTAAAAAATTCCGTCCTTTCTATGCACTTTTAATTTTTTCCCAATACCTCAATGCATTACAGAAATCAGCGATTTTAGTCATTTTTTCAAAATGTTGCCCTAAAATATAAATACTTGAGCGTATATGTTATATCTGATACAATAAATGACATGGATGTAAATAGTGTGCAACATTTTAATGCTTCAATTTGATAAGTTTATGTTCGAACTATTTAAAAGATAATTCCAGATTCCGTCGATTTTTGACGGAAATACACATTTTTCGCCTGAAAATTAAGGCAATATTTTAAGCATCATATGGTTCAGGACTTTTTTCTACTTAATTATTGGACCTTTGTCTATCCAAAATGTTACAATATGTCTTTATTCTATAGTATTAAATATTTTTTCTAAATGTTAACCCAATACCCCAATGGATTACAGAAATCAGTGATTTTTGTCATTTTTTCGTACATTTTGCCCTAAAATGCCAATATTTGAGCGCATATGTTATAAATGATGCCAGGAAAACTTAAATATGTATGCTGTGCAACATTCTATTGCTTCAATTTGATAAGTTTATGTTCAAACTAATTTTAAAAAACAATTCCAGATTCCGGCGATTTTTGACAAAAATACACATTTTTCGCCCCAAAATTAAGGCATTTCCAAACATCATGCGGTTTGGAACTTTTTAATCACTGGACCTTACCCTGCCCAAAAAGGTTACAATATTTCTTTTTTCTATTGTATTAGATATATTTCTTAATTTTTAGTTAAAAAACCCCAACTGTATACAGAATTCAGCATTTTTATTCATTTTTTTAACATTTTTACCCAAAATCTCAACATTTAAGTATCAGATCCATAAATTAAATTGTGGGATATGTAGAGATGCGTTTCGAGAAAGATCCCATCAATTCAAATTGGTTCTAATATATTCCATTCTTTTGCTAATTTTTTTCCCCCAGATTTCGGCGATTTTCGTCTAAAAACGCAACGTTTTTGCCCAAAACTCACTAAAGCCCCAATGCTAAGATGGCACACATGTCTCATTTTGAAGCTTAATGTATGTTCTTTCAGAAAATCATACCCTACAAAATTCCCCCTAAGGGTAGGGGGTTCTACAGCCAGCTCAAGAACTATTGTGAAAGAACAGAATTAAGTCACTTCACATCGTATTAATTCTGTTCAGTATCGGCCATTTGTCTTTATGTCAAATTGATTCTGCGCATCATCGATTAGTTGTTGAAACGGTATTCTAGATTTATTATGCAAGCTTAATTCATTTAACATATGTTTAAATCCTTTTCAATAAGGTCTAGTCGAATATCACCGTACTAAATCGAGTTTGACTGAATGGTTCGAATATGCACCGATTCGTTTAACTTATCATTGAACTGAGTGCTTTGGTCTTATATTAATTCGGTTTCCTATAGATTGTTTCACGTATCGGTAAACTGACTGAGTTACTTTTAAAATGGTTCACATTCGCTTGAGTTGATCCATGTGTTCAGCATTGCACTGAATCGTTTCAAGTTCGATTAGATGGTTTGAAAAATCACTCCGGATTATTTCACAAAGCATCGAATTGTTTTAAGTTTGATTAGATTGATTCAAAAAAAGGTAGTGGATCAATTAAAGTTAAATTGAATTAAATATTATACCTATAAATTAATTCATCTTTGACTGGATGAGTAGTATAGATAGTAGCGGTTCCAGCACAGTTTCCCCTCGCGGGGAACGAGAATAACTAGTGAAATATGCCAGGGGAAGACTCAGGCGTAACTCTCATAAATGTAAGTCACGCCTAAATCAACACCTCAACATAATTCAACAGTTTTTCTCAAGCAACCCCGCTCAGGAAAACTCCGCTGGAACCGCTACTATCTATACTACTAATCAATCCGGTTTGCCATTTTAATAACATAACATTTGCAACTCATTAAGCAAAGTCAGAAGGAACCGGGCAGTAGTCTTCATCATTGCTCTGCATATCATTTTTTACCATGGAGTATTTTAGTTTCCTACACTTTACTATTTTGTATTTTAGTTCAAGAAGCACTTCTCTGTTTTTAACCAACTCACGTTCATAATTATCCATTTCAACCAGCAATCTTGTTTGCTTATTGACTTTGCTCTTTTTGGTGTCCATAAAATCATCACGGACTACCTCATATTCTACTTGGAGTTGCTTACCTCTCATCAATTCTCTTCTATATTTATCTTTTAAATGGTTAAGTTTTTTGCAAGCCTTTTCTAATTTTTCTTGTTCCATTATATAATAATACTATATATAATTATTTTTAAACCTCTTATTTAATATTTTCAAAATCCTCCTCATACTATCTTTGATATGTATATCAATCGTCCACGCGTTAGATCTTCTCACCAAAACTGGTTTTTCCAAAAGCCCAGCCGCCCAATCTTTTTTAAAAGCTGCAATATTTCGTTCCAAGAGTCTGATACAAAATTCCCTATGATCATCAATATCATCTTTTGTTTTATCTGTGAGAGCCTTTTCAAGGGCAGCTACTCCAAATTGTATATTTTTTTCCTCATCAAAGTGTTTACTTTCTTTTTCTGCATAACTTCCCATATACTATAGATTATATTATTTTAATCAACCATACATAATAATTTCAATTCCTTGCTTAAGTAAAACATCATAGTGGGCAATAAAAGAAACTTCGTATAATTTTGGTTGGCAACTGGTTGCCTCTGAAATTTGTTTTCTACAAAAAGCACGCAGTTTATTTATATCTCCCTTTTTTATTTTATATGACAGTTTTAGTTGTTTTACCATTGTGTTGATTCTTTCTGTCAAATCTTGAAAGTTTGAAAAAATTAAAAGCTCTGCATCAAATTTACTCGCATCTTCAAAATCAATAGGTTTTGCATGTTCCGTTTGATCTTTCTTAAAGTTTTTGATTTTCTTTTCTATACGTTCCATTTATATAATTACATAAGATAATATTTCTTTAAGCCTATATTTAAATATATAATGCTTTACTATAATATAATGAATTGCAAATATTTTGAAAGAGTTTTAGATATTATTGATCCTCCTGAGGTGTGCTCGGATTGCATATTATTTTACATGACTAATAAAAAGAAGCTTTGTAAATATTGTACCAGAGCCAAACTGTGTTACAAGTGTACTTACCGCATGTGTGAATTGTAATGATACTTGTGAAGTTTTTGATAACGAACGTATTTGCCTTAATTGCGGCACTCACAACGGCTACAATCTTATTGCAGGTTACAATTACAGCCGGAAGAAAACTATTTACCACAGAAAGAATCATTTAGATAAATACTTGGTAGAATATGATTTGTCTTCTACAAATAGGCAAAGATTTGAAGATTTGTTTTACAAAATTGTAAAGATTTTGGATAAAACAGAAGGTCGAAAAAGATCAATCAAATTTGAATACATTTTTCAGAAAATATTTAAAATATTAAAAATGGAAAAAGAAACAAAACCGATTAAAACAAAATCAACCAGAGAAAAGTACGATAGGATATGGAAACAAGTTAGACAAGAATTACGGCTGAATGCCATGACCGTTTGACTTGAACAGATGCTCCGTAGGAGCATCTCTGCTGGCTTAATTTCCATTAAGCTTGAACCTTTTCATATACATTTCCAGAGGTTCCGTGAAGTTAGCATTCTTTTGAATCTCTAATAATTTATTAAAGACAATCCTAATTATCTCCTCATCATTTTCTAGTCCTGTGGTTGTTGGAAATATGATAGAAGTTGTTTAAAACTTCTATGATGTGTTTTTAACAATGTATTTTTTTCTGCTATTCTTGTTTTGCTTACAAAAACAGCAACTACTGGAGGAACTGCGCCAACTACAGCTATTAATACAGGAATTGCTGGAACCAATGCCAATACGGCAGTACAACCAATTATTCCACTGGTAATTTGTAAAGTTGTGTTTATAATGCCGCACAATTTATAACTGCGTCTGTATGCAGCCACAAGCCGCGTCAAATGATCAACTAATTCTTCTTTGTTAGTAATTTGTGTCATGTATAATTACAGTTAGACAATAGTTTAATTAAGATATTTAGGAAATAGTTGCTCATGTTCTTTGGTTGATATTTTACCTATTTTTAATAATTCATCGATTATGCTAATACCTTTATTTATTAGCCGCGGACTATTATTTCCTGATTCAATATTTCCGCATACTAACTCTAGATCACTAACCAAATCATTAGGACTATTGTCATGATTGTAATATTCAACATCAACACAACTTCCTAAAATCTTTTTGAACTTTGAAGAACCTTTATGAATTGGTAAACCAGATAATTATGTTAGTTTCTTAAAAGCATTCTGAGACAGCTTTGAATAAGTTTTTTTATTATTGTAACGCTTTGTTATCAAGTCTATAAAATCATCATCCACTTTCATATCCAGCACAACTGCTTCTCCTTGTTTGGCAATAAGTTTGTGATGACCAACAAGATTAGGTAACTCAATTTGTAACACTCCGTAGTGGCCATCTTTGTCGACTTTGTAGGAATTTTTATTTTGTTGTAATCCTTTTCCTAAACCGGTTTTTCCAGGTAAAATGATTTTGCTTAACGAAATTAAATCAGTTATCCTACTTCTATAATCTACCGAAGCTTTTCACTCGTTTATTAGAGATTGCCTATCTAGCTCATATGCTGCTTTTTGTGTTACATCTTTTTCTTTTTTTATCTGCTTGGATAGCGTACCCCTGTCGCGTCCAATTCTATCGATTTTATTAGAAACATCTGCAAGCAAGGGTTCAAAATTATAATCACCAATGAGTACTGCATCCCCGATTAATTGCATTGGTAATGGATAGTTATATGCTTTTATCACGGCTTTATTAATACCGGCATCAAAATCAGTGTCAAGTTGTACTGTATGAGGTTCTTCATCAAAACTGAGGTATTCCCCGGTATGTCTCATGTTCTTGTACTTCCTCGCCTATAGCTGCTGGAAGACTTATTTTCGGTAGAGAAGCTAACTGCTCTGTTAGCTGTTCTGACTGACTTTTTATTTCGCTAGTTACAGGTTAAATATTTTTTGTACAAATCACGACTAGCTCCTTTTTCTAGTCTTTTTTGAATAACTTTATTTTCAAATTCTTTAACAAGATTATTCGATATTTTCATTTTATCTGCTAATTCTTTCCATTTTAACAAGGACATGTAATAATATAAGTTAGATTAAAATAAGATAAATTAAGATAAGTTGATATAAGTTAAACCAAGTGAATTTCAATCAAGTATTACGTAGTTTTTGTTTTCTTTTTAGCCGCAGGTTTAGCTGCTTTCTTTTTAGCCGGAGGTTTAGCCGTTTTCTTGACTGCAGGTTTAGCCGCTTTCTTGACTGCAGGTTTAGTCGCTTTCTTGACTGCAGGTTTAGCCGCTTTCTCGACTGCGGGTTTAGTTGCTTTTAATTTTTTTCTTAAGAGTCTAAGATTTGCATGTGCTTTTTTAGCCTCATTTTGTTTTTTAATCAGCTTCTTTTCAAGACGTGTTATCTCACTGGGAGATTCAGATTTGCTTAACATTTTATTTATGTGTTTTCGTTCTGCTTCTAATCCTAGCAAATAAATAATATTTGGCGTTTCTTCTGTTTTCGACAGACTTTCTGGATTTTTCCTTGATGGTCTCCAAACAGTAGGATCTGCATCTTTTTGTTTTGTAGGTCCTGGGATATTCATCGTAACTTTTTGTAATCCGTAATATCTAACTTGATTAGCTTTAAAACATTCTGCTTCTGTTCCAAGTTGTTTACCACGGGGGATTTCTTTTATTCCGCAATACACTTTAGACATATATAATAATACTTGGATAATATTAGTATTATCTGACTATTATTATAATGGAAATTCCAAACTATGACATGAAGACAGAAAACGGTAATTTTAAACAGATATGGAACTTCATGCCAGATTGTTGTTTTAGAATGCTTATATGTGGTAATTCAGGCTCTGGCAAAACAAATACATTAGTCCACATGCTATTAAAACCTTTAGTTTATTACGACAAGATTTATTTGTTTGCTAAAAACTTGGAGCATTCCAAGTATCAGGTTTTATCACAAAAACTTGAAAAGATAGCAAAAAAGAATAAAATCCAAGTCGAAGATATACTGGAGTGTTCAAATGATGAAGTTATCCTTGTGAATGATTTGGATTCAGATAATCAGAAGATAGTCATTTTCGACGATTATGTTTGTGAAAGCAATCAAAACGATATTATTAATTATTTCATCCAGGGCAGACACAAAAATAAGTGTGTAATTTATTTATCTCAATCTTATTATAAGACTCCCAAAGACATTCGCTTGAACTGTTCTCATAACATCTTCTTTGCGACTCCGGTTAATCGTGAGCTTGGTATGCTTTCCAAAGAACAAGATGTCAGCAAAGATCAGTACAAAAATGCTACTGACAAGCAGTACGACTTTCTGTATCTGGATCGCCCGAGGAAGTTGATCAAAAGAAACTTCACTGTTGCTCTCAAAGGATCACCTTTATCAGTATTTATTCACTGACGATATATAATCTAATCATATATTATATAATATGGGGCTTTTTAATGATCTTGGTGAGGAAGTTACTACTGGCAGTGTTAATATTACCAATTTTGGTATTGTACTGTCCGAGTATGTAAAACAAAAACATTTGGTTAATTATCTTAACAAAGGCAAAACCAGGAAAATGTTTTGAGAAGTGAGCTTAACATGGATAAAAATAAAATTATCAAT
Organism: Cyrtodaria siliqua; assembly: GCA_037043455.1. Taxonomy (NCBI): domain Eukaryota; kingdom Metazoa; phylum Mollusca; class Bivalvia; order Adapedonta; family Hiatellidae; genus Cyrtodaria; species Cyrtodaria siliqua. Next base: position 156,008 of record JAWPHD010004343.1, on the reverse strand, counting down.
GTTGGTAATCCGACAAAAGCAGATGATGCAGCAACAAAGCAATTTACTGTAAGAAGAGTAACAAAAATCATACGTTATTATAATATTGATAAAATTCCAGACATGATAAAATCTCTGACAACAGGTGTTGAAGATAAACTAAGTCTAATACAAACAAAGTTACAAGCAAACCGTGAAAAAATTATTGAAATTCAAAATGGATTGAAAGATGAAATAAAACATTTGAGTGATGCTTTGAAAGAGCTAGAAAAGAAAGAAGACGGATTAGAAGATAGCGAAAACTACAAGAAATTAAGCGAACAAATAAGAGCTGGTGTTCAAAATATTAATACACAGATTGGAGAAATCAATAAACAAATGGTTGATAACAATGAACTAGAAACTGCTATTGCTGATGCTTCAAAACAAATGAGAACTGCTTTTACTGCCGAAGTAACTCAAATTAAAATATTTAATGAGCAGATAAACACCAACGTTGCTGATATCAACAAAGAATTTGAAGACATCAAAAAGAAAATGGTTGATGGTAAGTCGCTGGAGACTGCTTTGAGAAAACTGGTTAACACTGATAAGCTTGAGACTGCACTGAGCAAACTGGTTAACACTGATAAACTTGAGACTGCTATTGATGACGCTTAAAAGCAATTGAAAGCTGCCCAGGATGAAAGAAGCAAAGCTTTTGATGGTGAAATAGCTTTTCTTAAAGAGCATAATCAAAAGTCTGATAGTCGGCATACAGCAATTATTGGTATAATTGATGGGTTGAAAGTAAAAGTAGACTATTTAAGCCGGATTCTACTTGTTGAATATACAATAGACGGAATAAGTATTATTCAAGATTTTGATGGTAGATATAATACTTTGTATCATACCCGACGCAAAAACCACTTGAAAGAACCAAACGTAATAGTTTTCTTCATGCGTTTACTCTTGTAGCCAATTCACTTATAAAAGGTGAAAAATATTATTCTGTGAGAGGTAACGACGAGCTGGGCGAATTACGAATTTTAAAAGAAGGCCGTTATGTATTTGAAGTAGATTTTACTTATACAGGAGCAAATGTAGGACAATTCGTAATTTGTACAACAGTTGGGAATAGAACGCATCTTGACACGGGGGAGATAGAGGGCAGGTCTGTGTTAAAAAAAACATTTGAATTATATCTCAAACCACCATCTTTTTTTTTTCTCTGTGCTCCTAGCAGGAGGCTTTACACTTGTTTACAATTTTGAAAAATCAAGTTTTAAACTGTTTTATTTAAGTGATTAATTTTATCTACTAATATGTATAATGGAACAAAAAATTGTATTATCATCAGAGAAAGCATCAATAATGAATAGCTCAAATACACCGAGTAATTTTACAACTGTATTTGACAGACCATTAATATTAGGCAAGAACAAACAGTATGGTATTGGACTTGATAAGATTATTCCATGACTTACTCATGGTATAATATTATTGAAGATTTTAATAACAAAGTGATAAGGTATCACAATGGAACAGATTGGAAAAGTTTTATTTTCACAAATGGAAATTACAGTTATGCTGATATCGATAATTACATAAAAGAAACATTGACTGTATACAATGATTTAACCGATGACTCACCCATCCCGATAAGAATTGAGTTTGATTTATCAAGTTTCAAATGTTTGGTTATCATCCAAAATAATTATATGCTTGATTTAAGAGAAACAAACTTTCACACCTTAATCGGGTTTGACAAAGATGCAGTTATTATAAGTAATTCTATTGTTGATGGATCATACGGAGATGTATTTATTAAATAAGCACAGCTGATCTTACGAGATCGTATCCTTTTAAAGATGAACCGATAAGAGTTTGGTTCTGCGAGGTAAACAAAACGATCATTAACAGTATTAATATTTACATAACCGATTTCTCTGGTAAGATTATTAATCTAAATGGTGTCCACACATCATTTCGATTTGTTTTGAAGGAATTAATGTAACATAAGTTATATGGCACGTTTAAAAAAACGTTTATGACACTAGTACGGGAACATATACTCAAGTTGATCGATTAACCGGAGCTGGCATATTTGACATTTATTCAAAAGTTGGCTCAAAGATATTAAGCGAGTCTGTGAAAACATCAGGTAAGAAAGCATTAGAAACTGCTGGAAAACAAATCTTAGAAAGCGGTTCTAAAAAACTTGGAGATGAAGTAGGAATAATGGCTGCTGATAATTTAGTTTCAGTTATTAAACCTAGTAAACCAAAAGGTGATATAATTTTAAAAGAACTTACAAAAGCTGCCACAAAAGATGCAGCTAAAGTTGCAGCTGATAATGTAATTGAAGAAGATGTAAATACAAAAATTAACAGATTACTATCCGGAAGAGGAATTCATGCTAGAATTAATCGATTTATTAATAAAAAATAATCTAATTACTAGTATATATAGATGTTTCGAAGTAATCAATATAATACTAGATATGAACTACTCAGTTAGATACTCCTATAACACAACCAGGAAATAATACCAGACAAATGAAAAGTGGTTATCAGTTTACACTTATTTACAGAAGGTCTTACTTTGATTGGTATAATGCATATTTTGAAATCAGTAAACAAACTTGCTGATGGAGCCGCTTTCGCAGCCGCCGATGAAATTGCTCTAATTAATGATGCGGCTTCACTGATTGATCAAATGCAAGTAAGGCAAAATGGAAAAATAGTTTACGATGGAAATAATCTTCACAGATTTGTTAATGTCAAAAGCTTGCTTGAAATTTCTGACGATTATGTAAAGACAACCGGAACAAATAAATACTTTTATTTAGATAATACGGCTGCTGCAGAATCTCGAGATGATCAAGCTGGTTATAATTCACGATTTGCGATTCGTCATGCTTTAATCATAACTAATCAAAAAGTTGATTCTATAATTCCATTAAACAAATATTCCTTCTTTGAAGGTTTGGAAACAAACATGCTTCCTCCTTTTCAGATTCAAATCAGCTTGCAACTGACAGATGATAATGTACTAATTTTCAAAGCTGGTGGTGATGATGGCCGAGTAGTTATTAATAAATTAGTTTTGTGGATACCCAGAATGATATTTAAATCAGATGGTTTAAGTTATGTAATGACAAATCATATGGCATCAACAAGATGGACTTACCTCCGTGAAATGATACAAGAAAGCGGAAGTTCTCAACTATCTGAATCCGTATTTAGAATAACAGCTGGTGTTAAAAATCCCGAACACGTGTTTGTGTATTTGCAAAGGGCTGATAAGAGTTCTTCCCAAACACAAAATCCTCATCTTCTGGATACGTTTAAGGTAAATGCTGCTAATACTAATTGCTATTTACAATGAGCTAGATGGGAAGTGGGAAATGGAGTTTATTATCCAGAAACCGAATATAGTTATGCTAATATCATAAGAATATTCAGAGATGTTATTAATTATTCTTATAAGCAAAAAAACACTGGAACTTTACTCAATGTGGGTAATTTTAAAACTTTTTTCGGAATGATATATTTTGATTTGAGTTACAAGGAAAATGAAGTCAGTATTGATCCAAAACAACTAAGTTTGAGATATAAACTAAATATACCTCCGGGGGCTCCTTATAAAGTTTATGCTCTGGTTCTCTATAAAGTAGATGTAGTTATTGATACTGTCGAAAATGAACTAGTTATTGTTTAATCTAACTTATAATTTACATGACTTACGTAAATTATTCAGTAAATTTATCAGATGGCCAGAAACGAAGTCTGGCAAAAGCATATGAAAACAAAAGTGAATTAACGCTCAGGCTAAAAAATAACCAACTAACCGGAAACTTTCCTTTGCTACTGACAGCTACCCAGATTAACAATATTAATAAGGCTAAATCTGCTGGACAGGGATTAGACATAAATATATCAAAATCGCAAATGAGATCTCAGACCAAGAACGGAGGCTTTTTAGATGCATTTTGACTAAAACAATATTACCAACAGTTGCAAAATGTGTTCCAAAAGTATTAGCACCGCTAGCGACAGGAGCACTAAGTGGTCTGGCTAGTACTGGAATTGGTAAACTATTCGGAAATGGGATGGTAACTATTCCTAGTGGCTAAAAGCAAACACTTCTCGGATCACATAAATTAATAAATACTGATCAAGGTGATCCTTTGAGAGCAACAAACACAATTCAGAGAATAAAGCAGCAGACTCGGTTTTATTGAGTCTGTTCATGAGAAGTAATGAAAAAAGCAACACTTCTCGCGCCCACTAGCACCGGCTTAAGCGGTATTCTACACTTGCACAGAGAAAAAAGATAATAAAGTCAAAAGGTCGTTGTCCTATTAAACTGACAAAGCAGCAACAACAAGATGGAGGATTTCTTGGAATGCTTGCATCATTAGGAATTCCATTGATTGGATCTCTTATTAGTGGTTTAACTGGAAAAGGTTTGCAAGTAGGTAGAAAAGGAAAAGGACTAAGAGTTGATCGTGGAAAAGGTTTACAAGTAGACTCGCAAATTAGACCGTACAGAAGTATCCCATTCATAAAAAAAGTTAATTTTCAAAAATGAGCCTATCTCTAACTTAGATATAATAAAGTCGGTTAAGCAGCTAGGTATACAGAAATTCAGGGGAGTGTTTAGCAAGAACAAATTACCAACAACACAAAATAAACCAGAATGTGGTATTATTAATCTTGATGATCATACTGGACCTGGTACACACTGGACTTGTTACTATGATAATTTTTACTTCGATCCGTTTGGTTTGAGTCCACCAAAAGAGGTTTTAACATACATGGCTGATATAAAATACAACACAATCCAATATCAAGATAAAACAAATGTCTTGTGTGGATATTTCTGTTTGTACTTTGTCAAAAAGTTGCAAGAAGGAAACAGTAAGTACGATATTCCTTACAAATTATTAAAACCATACAAACCAACAGAAAATGAAAACATTATAACAATATATTATTGTATAAAAGAAAAAATGGTTACTTAAAATGTTGATCCTAAGTATGCTTTAGCAAAAAATGGAAGAAAAATTTTAAGAGCAACTTGTGCATCTTTTGGTATTACTAAAACAAAGTTATTAAAAACACAGAAGGTGGAAATATTGATATTCATAAAGCTTTGCTCCCTTTGCTACCCAAAAAAGGGTTAACACTTCCTGGTTATAAATATTGCGGTCCAGGTAATCCGCTTGATATCGGAGAACCTTCAAATGAATTAGATGCTGTTTGCAAAGATCATGATATTTGTTATGATGAAAATCCTAGTAATAAATCAATGTGTGAAAAAAACATGCTTACTGGTTTGAAATCTAGTAAGTCTAAAACTATTGGAGAAAAGATTGCTAAGAATTTGATAGTAAAACCAGTTATTAGTGCAAAATATAAACTTTGTCTGGGAAACTCAAAAAACTAGAAAAGGCGTTGAAATGGACAGACAAGTTAGGAGATGAACTTCATAAGCCTTATACGAAGAAAGTTCACTCAACGCCGTCTGATTGTTAATGAAATTGATAAAATATGGTCTGCTGACTTGGTTGACATGCAATCGTTTTCAAAGTATAATAAAGGTACTAAATACTTGCTTACTGTTATCGATTTATTTAGTAAATTTGCTTGGGTTGTACCCGTTCCAAATAAAACTGATTTAGAAATTACCAAAGCGTTCAAACAGATAATCAGTACAGGAAGACAGTGTAAATTGTTGTGGGTTGATCAAGGTGTGGAATTTTACAACAAGACGTTTAAGCAATTTCTTGATGATAGTAATATCAAAATGTATCACACGTTTAATTTTGGAAAAGCTGTAGTAATTGAACGATTTAACAGAACATTAAAAGAGAGGATGTGGAAATATTTCACAGCAAACAATACAAACACATATTTAGACGTGTTACAGATGATGGTTGATAAATACAAAACATCGGAGTATTAAAATGACGCCGATTGAGGCTAGTGATGAGAAAAAAAAGGAACGGTATATTTCAACTTGTATGGAAAAATGAGAAGTAATCAAATTAAGCCAAAGTTTAAAATAGGGGATAATGTTAGAATCAGCAAATATAAAAGAACGTTTGAGAAAGTTTATACCCCGAATTGGACTGAAGAAATATTTGTTGTTGATGAAATTCAAAACACAAATCCTGTGACATACAAAATAAAAGATTTAAACAACGAAAACATTGATCACACCCGATTACCGGCAGCCGTAGGCACAGTTCGGCAGCCGTAGGCACAGTTCCCGGTAAAAAAAAAAAAAAGTTTCAAAAGGGTAAATAAATCTAGTTTTATGACTTGTTAGCCTTAAACTATTATAAAAGTGAATCGGCCATTTTAATTTGGAAGGAATGTTGTGTAGGTCACCTGATTCCCGTGAAATTTGAACCTATATTATGCGAGTTACGGTAGGTTAAATGTTGAAATTAAGCTAAAAAATGTGATTGTAGAAAGTTAGAGACCTGGTACTCGATAAATAGTCAAGTTTAAGAGATTTCAGACATACTGCCATAAAATATAATCTTTCCTGAATAAACAGTCCAAATTTTAGCCCACAGAACATTTTATTAAAATAATTGTGGGTTTTTAAACACGACCGGGTATTGAAAAATGGCAGGAGTATGGTACAGTTCCATTATTTATTGGCAGGTAGCTAGTACAGTTCCGAAAAATGGCAGGCGTATGGTACAGTTCCAAAAACATCGGACGCTAAAGTCTTTTCTCCTTTGGTATAGTGGGTGTAATTTCGAAAACACTAATGAAGAAGTACTGTATATAGAATTATATACATCTTCGGTCCTTCTATAAACGTTTAAGAAAACCCACCACCCGTAGGGAAACGTGAATATAGGCTGGTTTGAACCTTCATTCCGACGGTACAGTACAGAGAAAGAAACGTTTTAATAACAGTCGTATGTTGTGCTGAGTTATGTCCCCTTTTTATAATTCACCATTTATGATAACAGGCGTTTGGTATTTAGATGTTTTGGAATAGATTGCTAAATTTTAATTATCACAAAACCCTAGAAATAAATGCCTCAAATTGTCAAATGCAGCCATTATAATACTACAGCGTATTTATATAGGTTTGCTTCAATAGCCACATAATAATAATAATCATAATAATAATCATAATAACATGCCAAATAGTATTATACATATAATATACATAATACTATTATAAATAATAATCATAAAACACATAATATATCATCATCATTGTCATATGATGCAGTCATCACATACAATAATACGCAGTAAAACATGTATGTGTAATTCTTAAGTATTAACATTATCACATGGTCTGCCGTTACGTTAAGCCCGTATTGTGACGTTGACGTATTGTGATGTTGCAACGTCATTGGTAAGCAACGGATTCATGTGCATGGACAATCTAAGCGCGGCAAGAGCAGAGGTATCTCTATTTCTTCTATTTTCCTCTACATGTGCATGTATTACTTCTCTTGGACAAACAATGTCAACATGAATTGAACATCTATATGATCGATGTTGTATTCTTTTCTCATTCAAATGTTCTGTGTGTTGTTGTTGTTTTTTCGGAGACTTTTAGCACATTAAAGGGACACATGACACTCCGTCAGTTTTTATCCAGCACTTTTTAATAAGCGTCTTGATTTATTAATTCAGTATCATTTTGACTTTAAACCTGTTGCATATAGTCAGAAACAAGTGTGGCTGTTCATGTTTAATACTTATTCTGCCAAATGTTTAAGTATATCATTGGTGCAATATAATCAACAGTTAGCAATGTGCAAAACAATTTGCTCTATGAGTTTCTGATAATTAATATTAATGATTGAACAAATGCAAGTTATGTAGAAAAACTAACGGGGCGCCGCGAGTTTTAACAAATCAAGAATGCCGTGTGTCCCTTTAAACATATTTCATAAAAACAAATCTAAATTGGACTCATTCACTCAACCGTTTCGTGCATGGAATGTTTGGCAAATACACACTTATCTAGTCAATAGAGTGACGGTGATTAATTGTCGATTAGCACATGGCATTGTTGTTCTAACGACTCGTGTTAATTAGCTAAGTGTCAACTCAGACCGCCCGTATCATTCTCCGTGCCATAGAGTGGCAGTGACATTTATGACTTGTGTATCTCCGTTGAAAATACGTATAAATACGAAAAACTTACGTTGGAAGTCATTATTGTCTTGCTATAGCTTGTACATGCAACTATCCAAGATGCCTTCTAGAATCAACAGCTCACTTGATAAACGATTTACATTGTGTGAATCGAAACGTCGCTTCAGAAAAGCCTGTGACCAGATCGTCATGCTCAACCAGCGACTTGGAGAGGTGCAGAAACGCTACAAGATGGCAAAGCGGGAAAACAACAAATCATTCCGCTACAACTTACGTTTGAAACTGGCCGTCATCGAAAGTGCACGCAACATGTTCTACGACTAAGCCTACACGAAAGCAGACCAAGTCGCCGATCTAAGACGAGAACTATTCGACGAGTCTGTTGAAATCGTGTCTGGTTCTGACTCCGACTATTCGTCTGACAACGAATAATTAATGGATGTAAATCGCTTGTCGTTTTCTAGAAACGGCCCTTTTCAGAGCCAACCAAAACCCTAGAAAGAAATGCCTCAAATTGTCAAATGCAGCCATTATAATACTACAGCGTATTTATATAGGTTTGCTTCAATAGCCACATAATAATAATAATAATAATAATAATAATAATAATAATAGTAATAATAATAATCATAATAACATGCCAAATAGTATTATACATATAATATACATAATACTATTATAAATAATAATCATAAAACACATAATATATCATTATCATTGTCATGTGATGCAGTCATCACATACAATAATACGCAGTAAAACATGTATGTGTAATTCTTAAGTATTAACATTATCACATGGTCTGCCGTTACGTTAAGCCCGTATTGTGACGTTGACGTATTGTGATGTTGCAACGTCATTGGTAAGCAACGGATTCATGTGCATGGACAATCTAAGCGCGGCAAGAGCAGAGGTATCTCTATTTCTTCTATTTTCCTCTACATGTGCATGTATTACTTGAGAAAAGTAATGAAATATGTTGGTGTTGATTTAGGCGTGACTTACATTTAGATCTTGATGGAAATGAGAGTTACGTCTGAGTCCCCCCCCCTCCACCCCCCCCCCCCCCCCCACACACTCCCCCACCCACCCACTGGCATATTTCATTAGGTTTTCTCGTTCCCCGCGAGGGAAAACTGGCCTGGTACCCCTAGTTTCTATACTACTTAAATGCAGTTTGTGTATGTTTTGGTCACATAATGGGAGAATCGATCTTCATTCTCCACTTTTCTTACTCAGCTCGGAGTCCAAAAAGGGGACATTTGCTGTAAATAAAATGTCTGGGAATATCCGGCTGATAAAATGTCAAAAAACACACACACAAAAAACGTGAAGAGTGTACTCATATAAAGCAAATGTATCAGACCCTCACACCATCAAGCGGACATAACCTTTTGATTACAAATTCAAAGAGCCGCACTTATGTGTTCCACCTAAAAATGGCATGGTTATATCTATATGCCTCTTAGCCGTCCATGCATAACCCTTGCGACACCACATTTTAAAAACGATATTTTCGACATGACGTTAAATAGAGAAAAATACAAGTATATGTTACTGAACGAGAACGAGTGAAATGAAATGATTTAGATGACAAGCGATGCTCCCTTGCAGCTGGAGTGACAATCCGACCGTAAGTCTAGGTTGACGTCCGGACCGAAGTTGTGTGTTGTAACGTGGTGAAAACTGTCAGATCTCCACGTCACTCAAACTTCAGGATTCCTTTACCCCCGACACGGGAAGCCACTTACGGTCAGGTGACGTAGTTTGTTTGTAGGTGTGTGTGGGGGTGGAGGATGTTCATGGGTTGGCGGAATTCTCCTCTACTAAGTCACCCCTTTACCGATTAGAACAACAGAAAACCAGATTAAAAGGGAATATATCACGTATTCGAATATATGATATCACATTTAAAATCAAGTATTCGAATAGTTGCTTATTTTGAATGTGTTATATGTGATGTCACATATGCAGAAAGGAGCTCCAATCAAAGTATCAGCATGACACGTTACCCTTTGTTTTCCTAAAGGAGAATACTGTTTTTTCAAAGATGAAATTGTGATATCACTCATTCGTTTTGAATCATATAATGTTATTAGAAATTAATTCACAATAACGATATTAATTTCATTGATACTTCAACAATTCCACAATTTGAATCAAGTCAGGAGATTATATGACCATACACTGCCCTAAAAATAGAAATAATGCTATTTATTTCTGCAAGAAATTTAGACAGCAAAAAAGTGATAGCTAGCAAAATTTGAGTAGTATATATTCGAACGAGTGAAATCAGAGATTCAATTAGGCGATATCACTTATAAAATGGTGATATCATCTATTTCTCACTTATTCATCACTAATTCGAATAGGTGATATCGCAAAGCAAAACGGCGCCTCATATAGATATAAATGACAACTAGTTCATATAAAACAAACACAATCATTGAGCGTGTTAAACCATAATGCCATACTTGTTTTTTAAATATAGCATTAAGTAGTTGGAACGCTCAGACTGACTTGAACAATGTAACAATTAAACAGTCCAGGGCCCTGTTTTATTAAACATCTTAATACGATAAGTCTCAAATTTAAAATCGTTATTTTTTTCCCCACCTAAGCATTCAATGTAGACAAGCATGTGTGCACGTTGTGCAGAAATATCACATGTATAAGAAAATGAAATGAAATCACGTTTATTTGAAAAGTGTAATTTATAGTGAAGCATTTAAGAAATAAATTACTATGAAAACGGTCGTAAGTTTTTCATAAAACAGGGCCCAGGACCGCCATTGTATAGACATATTCAGTAATTCAAGTAGTGCTTTTTCCCCCTATTAATAGTCTATTCAGCATTTAACCTATATCTTTGATATTTGCTAATAGGATATATTTTCTTTACAGATATTATCTTGTGATTGACGCACATACGAGTTAAGATAACACATGCTAACATCGTTGAAACCCCGTATCAGACTGATACATAAATGGTTATGGTCACAGACCTAATAACAAATATTAATATGTCTGTGGTTATGGTCAATTACTTCGATCAATACTACTGGGAAGGGTTTACACTAATGTTGGCAGAACTTGTTACCCGACCCATTTGTCATTATAATATTTCTATTGTATATATTTGGATATTATTCTGTCTGTAAAATATTGGCAATAAAATGTTTAAATCAAAATCAATACTATAAAGGTATTGACCGTAATGCTGCAAGAGATATTTTATATTTGTCTACAATTACCGGTAGTGTTTTACACTGGGTGTAAACCCGGTATCAGCGCAAATGGATTCTCGACGAAAACCAGTCACGGTTGCTCATCGACAGTGGTATCGGTTTCGCCACGAATAGTCAATGAGTCTCAATCATGTCTGTTTACAAACGTGAATTTTGAATAAAAATGGTAAGCATTTTGCTTTTTAGAGAGTTTTTCAAGCGAAATACATCCTTATATACGCTAATATGAGTGAACTAATTATGTTAATAAAAGTGTTTTGCATAGTTTCTGTATAAACCACATTTGATACATCAGTTTATAAAATGAAAGAATTTTTAAAAACTTTAAAAACGTTTAGGACTTTAATACATGTATACAAACCAGTAGAAAATAATAATTAGTTTATATTGTTTGTCATAGGGTTAAAAAAATCTTCTTTTTTTTAAAAAAAATAAATGCATGTCACGGTTTCTCCCTGAAAGTGTCACGGCATCTCGACGACAACAATTTGTAATGTAACGGTACTCAATGACGATTTTTATCTTTTCAGAATCTACCTAGCAGATGCAAACATTATTCTCTGTGGTTTTCATCATGTACATAAGCGGTTAGACACTGTATCGAAAGTCACAGGGACAGGAAAAGGCGATAATGTAGACAGACGAATTCAATTACGGGATTAATCATATAACTATTCCATTTAACATACACGGAAACGATACATAGCGTGATTCATACCAACTTCATGAGTCTACGTGAGTACACTTGTCTGCCTAATGTTCAGTAGGAGAACAATAATTTAAAATATGAGCACAGCCATCATTATGGGGTGTCGTATTGCCTTTGTAAACACCATTTGTTGATATCGCCTATTCCAATAGGTGATATGGAATAGGGTGATATCACCAAATGATGTTATTAATAAAAGCCAATACGGCTTTACACACATTAATTCATGCTGAGTTGTGTAGGCTAGTGTCAAAGACTATTGTGACGCTACTAAATCTTCATATACCCGTCATACCCATCATATTTTCTTTCCTTTTTTTAATATCCATATGTATGCTATTGTAGTGTAATCAACATACTATAAGTTTGTATTCACTGGTCTATTCGCTAAAGGGAGAAGGAGCATCAAATGAGAAATTTGGAAATCGCCGAACACGATAAATACAAAACATATTGCAGTCTCGGTTTGATTGAACGGTAGTGAAACATGCGTGCTACCGTTTATGCCCTCTAGCCCCGGGCTGAGCATTAAAATAGCCTTTCGATTTATTAATCCAGTATCATTTTGACTTTAAACCTTCTTGCATATATTTAAATACAATGCTGATTCAACCTTTCTTCGTTAATCTACCATGGGTTTGAATAATATTATATAACTGACGAAATACAATCAACAGTCAGTAATATGCAAAAAACAAAAAACAATTTGCAATACTATTCTTGTAATTAATATTAATGATTAAACATTAAGCATTTTTATGTAAAAAAAAAGCTAAACTTGTCTAAACTCGACTGCAGTTAGTGTGACCCTTTAAGGTGGACTCATCCTTTTCATATTCGTTAAATGTACTAACATCTACTTCATTTATGCATATGGAAGATCCTTCCTTAAAAGAACCTCCGACACACTCTCAAACCTACTGGTAGCTACGATTCCCTCCATTAATCAACTCTGTAATTGTCGAAGAAAATCCGTGACAGAACAGAACAGAACAGAACATAATCTTTATTTATGACTTAAACAAATGTTTCTCGTCATATAAATACATATTACATTTTTAATATGTGACAGGTCAATGCAATTTTTACATTAAACAATGAAAAAGTACAAACACACAATAATACATACTATACACTCATACAACTCACCCATTCACTCTGACGCCCGAAATGTCTCACACAATCACTCTGGATCACGTATTTACCCTGTTATAATGATTTAACTATTCCTATTACATATTTTCATGTAAACTTTTAAGTTTTGATAGTTTACATGTCATGTCCAATGAGGATGAACATACATTTTTTTACTCATTATACATTGCAGTATTGCGAATAATAAATGCTTCCCTAACAAACCTAGATAATCTAAAAAGCTCTTGCTGGCTTGAAGATTGCATCAGCTGAATAAATTTAAAAACACTTGGATGTCTGTAATAATATTGTTTAACATATAGTTTACGTAATTGTTCGTACAAAGGACAAATTAAAATAAAATAAAATGATATTCATCTTCTAAGTCTGTACTATTACACAATGTACAATATCTCTGATTTCTATCAGTTCCATCTATCGTGACACTGTAAGGGAGAAACCGGGACATAAGAATTGCAATCGTCAGGACACCGTGACTGATTTATACAATAGCATTGTTATGCCGAATAACTACATACTACAGGCAGTATTGATTTTTCGTTGCGCAACAGTGACTGGTTTTTGTCGATAATCAATTTGCGTTGATACCTGGTTTACCCCCAGTGTTTTATACATGTTTAAACTTACATACGCCTAAACCACTGGGGTTCTAAACCACTGGGGGTCGAAACCACTGGGGTAAACCTGTAATACATTTTAGTGTTTACCCTACTTTTTCAACCAATCAGTTGTCTCAGATTTTCAAATACTTGCACATTTATTCATGACGATTTTATTACAAGCAGTATTCGCAGTGAAGAGCGTGACCTATATAGATACATCGATAAAACCTATGGTAAACACTAAGCCGGATAGAGTATATGAAGAGAAAATCTTCACCATTAAGAAGCCGCGGTCGGTCGCTACGCTCACCCCTTTCGGTTTCTTAATGGTGAAGATTTCTCTACATAGCCTCTACCCTATACTACTCTTACATATAAATTTCAACACATTATGAATTCATCCAAAAAACATACGATATTTTGGTAACGATATATAAATATTGCCATGCGCCCCTTTAATTCGATATGTTTTTACGAAGAAAGATAGTACTTTACATATCATTTAAAGGAGACGGATTGACGAACACAGAGTATTGGTATGTAACATATTGTCATAAATCGCATTTTTTGAGATAGTAAAATGATTTTTTATATAAACTAACTGTCGATTGCTATAATTCGTTAGGAGAAACCCTTCCATTGTTTTGCTGACGTCAGATTATTTCGTTTTATGGAAAGTAGCAAATATTTAACAAACTGTTCACAGGGCTCTACATTAAAGTAATATGCGACGCAAAATATGCATTCTTTTGAGGAAAATATTAAACTAAAACATTATACTATAGGTTATTGAATTTGTATGGCTAAATATTACTTGGAACGAGTTGTTTTGGCAAAGGACGACGAGCTTGCTTTATTGTATACTTTCATACTGTTTTCGATCAATGTAAATGGTATGACTTGTCATTGTATTTGTGTTATTTTTATAGCTTTTGATGGAATTCCTATCTTGTCTTTCAGTTTTATTTTGTGTGGAGGAATTTTTTGCGCGAAAACGACGTCGACGTCGGATTACGTCACTAAAACATCAAGCGATTTTCTAAAGTTTGTTTACCAAAAACAGTGAGTGAATGACCATTTCAATTATTTTATCAATTTCTGCCATAAAAGGTTGAACAAAAAAAACGTATTTTTTTATTACACTACAGGAAGGATTCCGTTATTTTATTTGAAAGTAGTTCCTTATTTCTATTTCTCGGCTCTTATCAACCACGAAAAAAGGTTCTGGTGCAATATCAATGTGTGCAATATCGTAGAATATTAGATATTGCACACTTAGCTCAATGCAAATTAAACGGGACAATATGAAAGTATACAATAATACTAAATAATTACGTTTAAGGAAGAAAATTGGCCCGCTTATTGATGTGATTAAATCGACTACTTTGCTAACCCGCCAAATAACGGCACAATTACACTTCAAAACCGTTTATCAAAACTCTGTCGAGCTGTTCAGGTCATATAATAATGCATATAGATAGATAGATAGATATTTTATTCAAACATATGGCATTACGCCCAACAGTTCACATGCAAATAGTACATACATATAAACATGGATATGAAATACACACAATATTTTCCAGTTAATGACAATTTGTATAATTTCATAGGTGAGTTTCAAGATCATCTGTATATGTTACTAGTTAAAAAGTATTTGACAACTATTAAGTATATAAGTGTTTAATATATATTTTTAAATTAATATTCCGAAGTATTGATCAGAACACATTTATATCTGTGGACAAAAACGGAGAAAAGTGATATTTATCTATAAAACATATCGTCTCTTCTTTTAAAACTTTTACTAATGAAAACGGACAGTTTCTGTAATAAACTCTTGTTTTCTGTTGACATAGGTTCAATAAATTTTGGTAAGTTTGGCCGTTTCCAAAAATATTTGTTAACATATTCTTTTCTAATATCATGATATAGTGAACATTCCAAATACAAAGTGAAATTCGTCTTCTAGTATATTACATAGCTGGCATTTTCTTTCGGATCTTGGTTTTTTATATGGTCTATGCCATCGACCAGTTTCTATTTCTAACCTATGACTAGAGACTCTTAGTTTTGTAAAAAAAGCTCTAAATTTCTTTATATTTAGTACATCTAGATAATACTTACACCTGAAATCTGATATTATTCTATATGTACTAGCTCTAGTGGAAGCCGATAATTCAGCATTTCAATTTTGTATAAACATATCTTTAATTCGTTGTTTAAATATATTAATGAAATACGTTATGTTTTCTACACCTTGGGAATACCAAACTTCATTAAATCCTGTTCGTTCCAATAACCCTTTACCTTGAGATGCCCAGTTTAATTTGTTTGGGTTTACAATCAGATCATCTAACATAACATTATACATATTTTTAATATATTTGCGATTTAACCAGAACCGGATAATATAGACCATACGTTGAATTTTTAAAGAGACTCTCTCGAGTTCTCCGTATATGAAATTGTTTTGAGTTTGTGTTTTAACACATAAAAGTTGTTTACAAAATTGAAGGTGTACTTTCTCTAACTTTTCCGCGTTTGAGAATCCCCATATCTGTGCGCCATAATTTAATACTGGCAAAATGAGTTTGTCAAAAATGTCTAAAGTGTGACTGACCGATAAGTCAGTGCTTCATATTGAAGATTGCCTTTAATGCCTGGCCACTTAATGATTCGAACGTTTGATCAAAAGATCAAAAGAACCGCCTGTGGTAAAGACAATTCCCAAAATAGGTAAACTTATTTACAATTTCAATTACAGTATTATTATATGTGAACAATAGGTTCCATTTTATCTGACCGCCTGTTTTAAAAAACATGACCTTCGTTTTATTTTGATTTACGACCAATTTCCATTTCTGGCAATAACTGTACAGTATATCTAACCCATCTTGTAGCCCCCTTTCAGTATCCGAAAATATCACTATGTCATCAGCGTATAAGAGTAACAGCAACTTTAACATTCCAGTATCGATACGGTTAAAACCATTTAGTGTAAAATATTCTTCTAAGTCATTTACATACATTGAAAATATAAAAGGTGACAAACAATCGCCCCGCGGCGCTCCAAGAAAACAGCTAAAACTGTCACTAAGCTGGTTTTGATACTTTACTCTTGATTTTATATTCGTATACAATGATTTAATAATATTAAGGATTTTACCTCTCACTCCATATTGCATAAGTTTATAGAATATGTTTTGTCTAACCGACAAATCAAAAGCTTTAGTGAAATCTATGAAAGTTACATATAACATTTTTTTCATTCAATATATGATTTATCAAACCATGGAGAACGAATATGTTATCAATAGTTCCCAAATGTTTTCGAAAATCAGCCTGTGCATCAATATAAATATAATAATCCTCAGCCCATGTAGTTATAACCTGTTGTTTAAAATTCTTGTGAATAATTTACCGAATGTACTCAGTAATGTTATCCCTCTATAGTTTTCTGGTTGGTTTATATCTCCTTTTTTGAAAAGTGGTGCAATATAGCCTTCCGTCAGTGAGAAGGGAAATAACCCATATCAAAAATCTTATTAAAAACATTCACAAAGTATGAATCTAAATACATGCAACCATATTTGAACATTTCATTTATGACATTATCCGATCCGCCTGAGCGGTTGTTGTTTAACTCTTTACATGCTTTATGAATTTCTGCTTGACTGATTTCAATATTAATTTCGTCAAACATTATGCTTTATGAATTTCTGCTTGACTGATTTCAATATTAAGTTCGTCAAACATTATTTGTAGTTCATTGTTTAACATTCTATTATTGAAATATTAAATATCATCATCTAGTTGGAAACATACAGATTCTGGATCATTTATTGATTCGAAATAATTTGCAAATTGAGAGGTCGTTATATTTGATTTTGGCACTCCAGTGCTGGCCGTTTTCAGGAGTTTCCAATATTTCTTTGCATTTTTATATATATATGACTCTAATTTCTGAGTTTCTTGTTTACTTAAGCTTGTTCTCTTATTTCTAATGACTGTTTTATAATGAGACCTAGACTCAGTCATAGTTTTTCTGTTTTCTGTACAGTCAGATTTTCTATAATTATTTAAATTCTTATAAAACTGATTCCTACTTTCTTTGCATTCATTATCAAACCATGGCTGATTTTTCATTTTTGGTTTATGTGTAACTTTATTATTAACCTTTTTCCTGCAAATTGGGTCACACACCTTTTCTATTATGTTATAAAAACAAGAAATATTTGATTCAAGCTCGTCATGGGTTTCGATATTCCTTAAGTTGTCTGACAAATCTTCTAGTTCTAACTGAAAATCGTTTCCACTCACGGACGTTTTAAACTGTTCATATGTGTCATGTCCCCATTTAAAACAATAATCAATAGAATCCAAATGTTCAGTTGGAAGTGTATCAGGCTGACATTTGTTTAATACAGTATTGTTTTTCAAAGAAAATGTAATAGCACAGTGATCGGTTCGGTTCATGTACTCTGAAGCTAGTAAAACATGGTAACAAAACAGGGTTACATATAACATAATCTACCACGCTACACCCAGCGTCCTTTACACAAGTAAAATTACCTAAATATGTATCCTCTCCGACCCTGCCATTCATAATTCTAAGGCCAGTGGATTTACAAAAATTTAAAAGTAACTTTCCACTTTCGTTTACTTTAAAGTCTTTCGAAATTCTTTCATAAATTTGATCTGCAACATAATCTTCCGGCATAAAATCTATGTTATGTAAGAACTCGTTTTCAACATAATCCTTCAGTTGTCCTACTCTACTATTTAAGTGCCCCAATATTATAAAATAGCATTGGTTATAAATATGATTAAAAGACAATATATCCTCTGAAATGCAATCAAATAGGTTTTTTCCAACAAAATGTTCACGACTGCTGCCAGCAGGAATGATATGTCAAACATAAGATCACATCTTGATCAAGATTAAATACACGCTTATCAATGTTTAGCCATATAACACTGTCGTAAGCAGTTTTCAATAAAGTAACGCACGAGCTAATAGTATCAGCTATATAAACTATTAGACCTCCACTATCGCGTCTGGCATTTTTGAGATTTAATTTTCTGTTTAGAGCAATGCATATGTGCCGATATAAAGTCTAGATTTAATCCCAGGTTCTTAAAATATCCGTGATTGAATACGCGTAAAATGAATTATGACTTGATAAAGAAAGATACAAATATCGGACAGGGAAAGCAGCATTCAAGGACGACAGTCAACCTCAAAACACAAAAACAAACACGCAAACAGACAAACGAGAAGGCAAAAGTAATAAAAAATGCAAACGACATCACAAACACAAAAGGGTTGACAATAGGGCTACCGATATGGAACGGTCAGTGGCAACAAAGGCCACTGGGGGTTTAAACTTTTAATTCGACTCTCCAGTTTTGGGGTTTGGCCTGGCCAGTTAAAGGTTGACACATCACCTAAAGGTTGAATAAGTCGTAATCAATGAATGTCAAATACCACATTTATAGAAAAATCATGAAGATTCTAGACATATTTTATTCTTTTTGTACCATATGTTTGTATAAACTGTAAATATATTATAGTTTGTTTTTGGACCATATGCTAGACTGTCTTGTAGCCAAATATGTTATCCTCTTGAAATAAAGATATTATTATTATTATTATTACTTTATGATCGGTTTCACGGCAAAAAAATGTCAACAAAACGCTCGATTCAGTTCAGTGTTTTCTTCATAACTTCCTTAATATTTAACGAATTTTCTTCAAATAACTCGCACATACCCTAAGAATGTGAACTCTTCCCTGCACCATTTTTGTTCTTCGTTCATTCAGTACCTTTTGAGATTAGCCCTCCCAAAATGTACACGGTCATATATTTATATCGTTTCCAAGACGTTGGGAGGACTAATCTCAGAAAGTACAGATCAAATTACCTTTTGCGGCGGTGGAAAGAGCTCACTTTTGAGGGGTATGTGCACTTTAGTTGAATAAAATTCAATAAATATTAAGAAAGTTGTGAAGAGAACACTTACCTGGTTACACCTTTTGCCGTGAATCCGATCAAAAAGTCACGTGGTTTCGCCACCCTGCTAATGGAAAAGGAAACGCAAGTCGGGAATTTCCGCTATATAATTTATATACTGCACACTTAATTCCACGTAATATTCCAGAAAAATCGCAAGATGTTTTGTAAAAAAAAAAAAGCAGCAGCTAGTTAAAGAAAATTACACAACTGTACTGTTGTAGACTTTTTAATCACATTACACTTTGTAAAACGAAATTCATAAAGGTTGAAGTTCCTCTTTGACAATTTGAGTCATTTCAATACTGTATTTAATGTAAAGAGATTGCAAAATGTTACATCTAAGTTAGTTCACATGCTGAAGCCAAACGCGTATTCTACCGTAACCAATAATGAACGGATAGCATTTGGTTTAATATGTGTTGTTTTAGTCTTTTTTTCGAAAGGAAATGTCTAATGTAGTCATGTACCATTCGATTAACAAAGGCATATTATATACCCAGTACATTTGAAAATACAACACTTGGTATTTTTTTAATTTCAAAAGTGGAATTGAAGTACTCGTGCAAAATGTATTTTAACTGAAAGAAGTAGAGCACATCTTATGCAACAGTTTATCGCCATATACTAACCTTTGACACAAAGAGACTTGTGTACTAGCATAAAATACAATCTTGATTTGGAAAACAGCGGACTAAAATTAATCGAAAAAATAAGGATTGCTGTACTGAGTATACATGACACTCCCAATTTGAGTTTCTCTTTTCCTTAAGTATATTAAATAAAATCGCTACTGTTTTAGATAAAGAGATTGGTATAGCCGTAAACCATGTGGACAGATGGCGAGCTGCCGGAGATTTCAAAGCACCTATGCGGAGTCCTGGATTTTACCGGATTCTCTGAGAAGATGAGGACATTAAGGGTTGATATCTCTACAATGAAAGAAACACTGTTCAATATAGCTTACTCAGAATCAACAACTAGTGATTGTCTAGTTTCCATGGGAAGCACTGCAGAGGGAACAACTACATCAGAACTGGATCCGGATGTCGACAGGCTTTCCTTTAACCCATTACTCAAAGTTGAAAAGGGGCTAGGGGACCATCCAGGTGTGCCTGACATATCCTTGCTGATGGTAAAGGATGCTAAAACACCACCTGGATACACTAAACTACAACTTGTTCACTGTGGCCATGTTGTCAATAATAATACACGTTTAAATAACGCCAAACTCTTATTTAAGTTTAAAAAGTTTAAGAGAGATAGACATGATAACCTAGTTATGACTAATTTGTTTGATATATATAGGGATATTAAAAACTGTGACGAAAGACACGGACCAGCGGAAACAACCCACGGAAATTCTAATTTAAGATCTACAGATCGTGTGCGTGCTTATATGTGTACATATTTACCTGATGAATTGGAACAATGGTTTGAGCGTACTCGACTCCGTGATTGGCCTTCTGACAACGCGTGTAATTTATTTAAAAAGCTCGGATGTTTTGTTGTACCAATTGGGAACCCTACAAGCACAGAAAAAGATTTAGAATGGAGATTGTCACTATCTCTTCAAGAAAGGTATCTCATGTTGAATTTGACCCCGATACAATACAAATGTTATGTACTTTTAAAATTAATTAAGACGTTTCTGATTAAACCTCATGTTGGCGATGTCATTAGCTCGTATCATTGTAAAACAGCACTTTTCTACATCATTGAAGAAAATAATCAAACAATCTGGACGAATGAGAATCTTATAGCTTGCTTACTTAAATGTTTGAAGCGATTACGCGAATGGATTAAAAATGGAAACTGCCCCAATTACTTTATTCCGAAAGAAAACATGTTTGCGACGAAATTAAGCGAAGTGGTACAAGACACGTTACTACCCTATGTGAATTCACTAATAGCCAGCAACGGTAAATGCCTGTTAAAAATAATAGCGTTTTGTGATTTTGGGCATATACTTAGTAATGTTATTTCAAACCTAGAATATCCTGAAGTAAATGACTTCAATCTATGTCATGATTATTATAGTCAATCAGACGCTTTACATAGTACCGTCAACAGAGTCTGTGACAGCATGTTAATTTCAATACAACACTCGACGGCAAGTGCAGTCAAAATACATTTGAAGAATGTGTTGACATATTTAACTACATTGCGTTTTCGTTTTAAATATCACAAACGTGGATCGGATATAATACTCATTCCAATGATGACACAGTTTCTGTTTTATACATATGTATTAAATTTTAATATGCTTTTACAATCAATCAATGTTCAAAGTGTCCTTACTTCGCACACACCGTTTTTTAACAATGACCATGAACGAGATGTTGTTATTGAAGCAGTATCATTAGCTGAAGCAAGAGTAGAGACACTGTTGGCATCTGTAAAGGTGGCCAGGCATTTTCAAGAGAATGGAAAAGTATCTTTAATGTCTTTAATGAAGACAAACATTACATTACGATATGGATACTCTGTTAATTATCTCGCAACTCGACTTAAGCAAATTTGTGTTATGTACACGGTAAAAAGGTTCCGACATTGCAGTAAGATGTTGGATGAAATACTAATAAGGGAAAAGACGACATTGTGTTCCTGTGTATGCTACGAATGGGACACACTGCCTAAAAACTCGTATAATAGGTCGAAGTTAAATCCCATATTCACATCAATACGACTACAAGCTTATTCAATTTGGTATGATTTTTTAGCTTGTATGTTTGGCCAGGAATTTCTTTCCGGGAAGGAGTTTATGTCAGTTGTGCCGTCATCGTTAAATTTCGACTGTGCATATATTGTCAGAAAACATTTCACTGTTTGCGTCATATTCAACAAGTATGAGCTGGAATTGGCTCCTGGTCCCCTGGTGTTTGAGGCGTACCGCTCTTTTGGGACTCCACCAGGTTCCATATTTGATGAATACTGGCTTGACAAGGTCACCATTGATCCTGTGATATTTCTATTTTACATGCAAGTTAAACTTAGCGAACAGTTAAATCATAAAACCAATGTCTGTTTAGCGCTTCGAAAAATGGAGAAAATGATAACGTTTGAATTAAAAGACAGGAGCCTTAGGCATATTGAGACTGCTCTCAACTTATTAGGTCATTTATATGAATCTAAAGGCTGGAAAAGGTTAGCATTGCATTGCTTCCGGATGTCGCTTAAAATACGACCGTTTCACAATGCTGCCAAATGGCATGTTATGTTACTTTGTTTTCACGTGTAACAGAACTCTCAGGCATTTGGTATTGTACTTTCGAAAAGTAGAGACCCAGAAATATCCCCTATATTGTATATGGTACAATTTGGACGATGCACACAGAGAAACAACAATATCGGTAGAATCTATGGCAGCTTCACGAAGTGGATGTTTTGTTTGAATAACGTTTTATGAGTGGACATGAAGCATACGCTAAAGGAAAAATGTAAAGTTGTAATACACTGATGTAGGTGTGTGTGTTATGTATGACATGAATGGACAAAGGTTAATAACATACTGTTGCGTATCATTTAAAAGAAGAATTGCAATCAATTGCATTGCTGACACGTGTACAAAGAGGGATAATTCTGTATTTATTCAAGCTTAAGTAAGTTAGAGTTATGATTCTTGTGCTGTCAAATAACGTGCTGGATAAAAGTAAATGATGCGAAGCTGTGCGAGAATCATATCAATTTTATCCAACGAGTTTAATAAATTCAATGTTAAATAGGCACGAATGATAGATTCTATGTTAAATAGGCACGAATGAGAGATTCAATGTTAAATAGGCACGAATGATAGATTCAATGTTAAATAGGCACGAATGATAGATTCTATGTTAAATAGGCACGAATGAGAGATTCAATGTTAAATAGGCACGAATGATAGATTCTATGTTAAATAGGCACGAATGAGAGATTCTATGTTAAATAGGCACGAATGAGAGATTCAATGTTAAATAGGCACGAATGATAGATTCTATGTTAAATAGGCACGAATGAGAGATTCAATGTTAAATAGGCACGAATGATAGATTCTATGTTAAATAGGCACGAATGAGAGATTCAATGTTAAATAGGCACGAATGATAGATTCTATGTTAAATAGGCACGAATGATAGATTCTATGTTAAATAGGCACGAATGATAGATTCTATGTTAAATAGGCACGAATGATAGATTCAATGTTAAATAGGCAATAATGATAGATTCTATGTTAAATAGGCACGAATGATAGATTCAATGTTAAATAGGCACGAATGATAGATTCTATGTTAAATAGGCACGAATGATAGATTCAATGTTAAATAGGCACGAATGATAGATTCTATGTTAAATAGGCACGAATGATAGATTCTATGTTAAATAGGCACGAATGAGAGATTCTATGTTAAATAGGCACGAATGATAGATTCTATGTTAAATAGGCACGAATGATAGATTCTATGTTAAATAGGCACGAATGATAGATTCTATGTTAAATAGGCACGAATGATAGATTCTATGTTAAATAGGCACGAATGATAGATTCTATGTTAAATAGGCACGAATGATAGATTCTATGTTAAATAGGCACGAATGATAGATTCTATGTTAAATAGGCACGAATGATAGATTCTATGTTAAATAGGCACGAATGATAGATTCTATGTTAAATAGGCACGAATGATAGATTCTATGTTAAATAGGCACGAATGATAGATTCTATGTATCACATAATTCCTAAAATGCCTCATATGAAACATGTGTTGTTGTAGCGCTCTTGTAGCTTCCTATATATATATAACAAAATTATATACGGTCAGAAAGTGACCCATGCATTGCATACCTAGAGTTGTGTCTATTCTTTCATTTCCCATTATACATGTAGGCATAAATACCAGTTATGCTATAAGCATAACAACCTGTATGCATAATGTTTGCAATGGGGACTGCTTTCTGAACTGGACAGTAGTATTATGATTGGTTTATTTTAATTATTTCTTATCAGCGCGCATTCTGTACATAGAGGCCAACGTTAACGGATTTGTTTTTCCCTCCTCCCACCCATTTAGAATTGTTGAATTGTTTGTTCGGTATAATACAATACAATACAATATAGATATAAAATTCGAACAGGAAAAGTAGCATTCAAGGACGACAGTCAACCAATGGATGCCATACAGTCCCTGTGGGATGGGAATGCAAATAATATATTTTATTCACTCAATTCACATTTACATGAATATATGAGGTATGTATAAGAACATTTAAATCATCATCAAGTATAATAGAAAAACAGATATTATAGATATAATATGACATGGTTAATTACAAAAGAGTAATGCAATTTGGTAATAGCTGGGAGAAGAAATGATCTCCCAAGGTAGTCCTCATCTATCATATAACTAAAGATCTGTTTTGTATACACATATAGGATGGGAGAGTTATTCAATTATTTGTTGGCAAATGCATGGCAAAATAATAAATCGAAACCAGTATAAGTAAATAGAAATACATAATTGAACAAAAACAAACAGTATTACATTACAACATGAATAGTATCTATTTGACTCTTGGCAGGATGATTTTAATAAATACAGACACTTTTCTAAACTCTGCATTATTTTTGGTGTTTATTAATTTATCAAATTTGTATACATTGGGTCTTTTAAAATATTCTGGACTGATATATTTACTACGTTGAAATTTGAATTCGCGGCATACAAACAGATAATGGAACTCATCTACTATATCCGTTTTGCAAAGCTGGCATATTCTACGATTATACGGAGTTTTATTCCAATTGCCAGTTTCAACTTGTAACCTGTGGTTTCTTGTTCTGAATTTGGTTGTATACTTTAACAAACAATACGGTGCGTTAGTAAAAAGAAAGATATACAAATCGGACAGGGAAAGTAGCATTCAATGACGACAGTCAACCACAAAACACAAAAACAAACACGCAAACAGACAAACGAGAAGGCAAAAGTAAAAAGAAAATGCAAACGACATCAGAAATACAAAAGGGTTGACAATAGGGCTTCCGCCTTGGAACGGTCAGTGGCCAAACAGGTTTTAGGGTGCATCAAACCTCACACTTACCCTATTGTCATCCCAATTAAACGGGACAGTGTAAATAAAGAAATCCCCGCCATGAAATATTCTCTAACCAACAAGACAGCGTTAAAAGGCAACATAAGTAAAACACCTAGATGCTCGTGTATATATAAATACAAAAAAAAGCAAAAGCTTAGAAAACCACAATGAAGGTACTCGATGACTTGGCAGAAGCCAGAGCAACAAGAAAATAAACCATTGAGGGCACGACAAGACAAGACCGCGGACAAACATCAAACACCACCGTCCTAATGGGCTTTAGGTAGGCGTCATCATAGGGTCCACAGCCTGTCCGGTCATCGTACAATTAAAGAGGATAGCGTAGTGGCGAACTGTAAAAGGTCCATCACCAAGCATGCAGTACGTTGCAAAATGATAGGGTCATAACCTCTTTTGATAAACCTTTTAACAAGTTTAATAACGATAGTATGAAAATGGTCATGACCAAGAATCTTACGAAGTTTGTAAATCACATCACCATAGAAGTCAAGTTGTGATAGTCCTCCTTGTCGCAGAAGAGTCCTTAAATTGCTTTTATATTTGGAAAGAAAATCAGGGTTACGATAATAAAATTTTGCAAAGGTTTTACGAAGTTTATATGGTAACGGTAACCCTGATGGAGTAGCGTTTTAGTTATACAAAGATTACGAATATTAAAGTCCACAACTCGAGTACAAGCTCTTGAAAACGAATAAGTTGAGACACATAGACCCCATAAGAAGTTGCTCGGGGAACATCTCCATCTAAGTGGGGATAATTAACAATTCAAAATTAAAATCATCTCTCTTGTCATAGATTTTGCTAATAATTTCACCATTTTCAATAGAGAGATCTAAATCAAGAAAAGAAGAGTTATTATCAGAAATATTAGCCTTGTTAAGCTGAAGTTATTTAGGATAAATATTATTAACCATAACTGGAAAGAAAGGGTTGTCAATGTTCAATATGTCATCCAGATACCTAGAGGTGTCATTAAAGGCTTCAATAACATCTGCCTGGGTATCTGGTGAAAGACTCAACATGAAATTTGTTTCATATCAATATAAAAACAAACCTGCGACAATTGTTGGACAGTTCGTACCCATAGGGATACCAACAATTTGTCTATAAACGGTGGTTCCATACCTGACGAAAATATTGTCTAATAGGAAAATGAGTGCTTCACAAACTTCATGGCAAGTCCACATAGTGTAATTGTCTAAACTACCGTTAGTAAAAAACGCTTTAATATTATTACAGGCCAAAAATGTAGTATTTTCCCTAGAAAATGTATTTTTAATGAGCGCAATAAGCTGGTCTTTAATAAGGTGATGTAAGGTAGTATGTAGTGTAAAGAAGTCATAAGTGCTTATTGATGAAACTTGACGTTTATTGAAAATGTTATCAAGGACCTCTCCTGAATTTTTTATAGACCAAAATAAATTAATCCCAGAGTTTTCATAAGTTTTATCACAATATAGTTTAACGTGATCTTTAACGGCAGTATGACAAGAACTTAAAAGTTTGGATATGTTTGTTGTGGTGCTGGCACTAAAATTCGAAATAAAGCGGGCCTTATACGGATTGTTATGTAATTTAGGAATCCAGTACATAGTAGGCAGTTTTATTTTGCTTATCGTCTACACCAGTCTTGAAAGTAGTGCACAGAGTGGTATGTGCGGAAACAACATCATCCTCAGTAGAATTTACTGGATGATACGACTTGGTGTTACCGAGTTGCAGAGATAAAACATTGACGTAATGTAGGCGTCAAATTAGCTGCTTTATCTGCAGGAACTAAAACAAATTTATTATGAAATTCCTGAATTCCCGATTTTAAATTACGAAAGGAAAACATAGGTCTCGGAGGAAGTAAAGAGCGGTTAGCATTATAAACGTTAATACGTGCATCTATAATTTTAAGAATTGACTTTTTCCAAGTAGAAGAAAGATAAAAATATCGGACAGGGAAAGCAGCATTCAAGGACGACACTCAACCACAAAACACAAACAAACATGCAAACAGACAAACGAGAAGGCAAAAGTAATGAAAAATGCAATTAGAAAGCGAGTTTTGGTCAGCATGGTCTCTACGACACCATTTTATACTAAAATATTCTATGGAGTGGGCGATCTGGGCACGACAGGCATTAAAATCAATAGTTGAAGGTAATCTATATTTAGGACCTTTCGAAAACAAATGCCGAAACGATAGTTTTC
Source organism: Cyrtodaria siliqua (assembly GCA_037043455.1). Taxonomy (NCBI): domain Eukaryota; kingdom Metazoa; phylum Mollusca; class Bivalvia; order Adapedonta; family Hiatellidae; genus Cyrtodaria; species Cyrtodaria siliqua. The sequence continues at coordinate 127,877 of JAWPHD010004343.1, read as the reverse complement.
AAAGCAAAATTTATGTTTGAATAAACGATAGGAGAAGCTGTTGCTCGAATTCATTATTTTAGAATACCACTCATTTAAGAATAAATCTTTGAGTTTTTGATTTACTGAACACTTCAACCATTTAGTGTTGGGAAAGGTCTGTGAATCCCATACTCCACTTAGGTCATATTTAATCAGTATATCTCTGATCTAATTTATCCACTGGAAATTTCTTTTTGCAATAGTTGTTGCGCTATATTTGAAATGACTGCGTAGTATTTCATCAATTAAGTTTGAAAGTTTAGCTCTTTCTGGATCGTTAATTTTTGCAACCAAAGGAAATTACTCTAGTTTGAATATCTACTGATATTGGAAATACTCCTGTTTCCCCGTATAACATATAATTTGCAGTATATTTCTTTAGATTCAAAATATACTTTAGAAACTTTTGTTGCAAATCAGAATTACAGTCCTTCCGATTCTGTGAAGTGTCATGGACAAACATTTGTAAATTTTCATTTTCTCCAAAATGCTTTTTATCCCTGCAAGTCTCCAACTAAAATGAAGCATGTGGATTTCTGAATTTTGCCATTAACTCATTTGAAGACACGAATGCTAGAACACTAAATAAAGAAATGTATTCCATTTCCATACCCGAATTGTATAGACTTCTGAAAAAAATCTATATTTTTGGGGGAAAATGAAAATTTACAAATTTTTGGCTATGGTACTTCACAGGATTGGACAGGACATGCTGTGGTCCCTATGATGACGCCTACCTAATGCCCATTGGGACCGTGGCGTTTGATGTTTGTCTATGATCTTTCTTGTCGTGCCCTTAATGGTTTATTCTCTTGTTGCTCTGGCTTCTGCCAAGTCATTGAGTACCTTCATTGTGGCGTTCTAGGCTATTGTTTGTTTTGTATTATATTTACACGAGCATATTTGTGTTTTACTTATATTGCCTATTGATGCTGCCTTGTTGGTTAGAATTGAATTGAATTGGATTTTATAGTCGCACCAACAGCTAAGGTCATATGGCGACTTACCAGCTTCCCCTGGTTGAGGAAGACCCCAGGTGCCCCTCCGGGCAATTTTCGTGCACGGGCGGGCACCTGGGTAGAACCACCGACGTTCCGCAAGCCAGCTGGATAGCTTCCTCACATAAAGATTCCTAGGTCCCTGAGATATCGAACCTACAGCGGTGAGGGGCAAGTGATTTCAAGTCAGAGACGTTAACCACTCGGCCACGGACGCCCCTTGTTGGTTAGAGATTAGATCATGGCGGGGATTTCTTTATTTACACTGTCCTGTTTTAATGGGATGACAGTAGGGTAAGCGTGAGGTTTGGTGCACCCTAGAACCGGTTTAACCCCCAACCCCACCCTTCCCCAGTGGCCTACTTTGCCACTGACCTTTCCAAGGCGGTAGCCCTGTTGTCAACCCTTTTGTGTTTGTGATGTCGTTTTGCATTTATTATTACTTTTGCCTTCTTGTTTGTCTGTTTGCGTGTTTGTTTCTGTGTTTTGTGGTTGACTATCCTCCTTGAATGCTACTTTCCCTGTCCGATCTTTTTATATTTCTTTACAAATTTTGAGAATCCAAACTCTATATACGTAATATAAACAGCTTTAACCATCCAGGGCAAACCCCGAAACTGGAGCATAAAATTAAGAGTTACCAATTCATAATTCATTTTAAGTATATTCAATTACATGTATTTTAAAAACCCGCCAATAAAACTATACTTTTAATCGGCACATATGCATTAATATATGACCTGAACACCTGGAATGAGTTTTGATAAGCGTTTTTAGTGCATTTTTTTTCGTTATTTGGCGGGTTAGTTTCTTTAACTGATTTAGTATTTTGTTAGATACTGGGACCATACGCCACTGGACATGGGGGAGGAAAATCTCTATGTCCACCGCCATATGCATGCCATCTTCGGGATGGTAAAAATGATGTACTATTGATTTTATGAATATTGAGTTCTGCTCAACCCGGGGCTAGAGGGCGTGAGTGGTAGCTAGCATATTTCACTACCGTTCATGAACAGTCTCAATCAAACCGAGACTGCAATATTTTGTATGTGTCGTGTTCGGCCGTTTCCAAAGGACCATTATGATACTCTTTTATGGTAGTTGATTAATTAAAAAATACCGTATTTTCCTTGTGACCTCTCTAGCTCCTTCATTGTATATGAAAGCTCGGACAAGTTTGTAAAAATCTAAATTATATAAATACTACCAAAGTTATGGCCCTTGATTTATTGAACAATTCAGTATTCTGTCTTATGAACACTCTAGCATCTTCATTTTGTCTTTGATCGTTATCAAACTTGACCACTAGATTGTTGTTATTGATAAAAGTGTGGGCAATTTTGAAAAACAGATTTAACAGATTAGTACTACCAGAGTTATGACCCTTGATTCATTTGAAAATGTTATATTATGCTTTGTTAGCACTGTAGCTCCTTCATTTTTCATCTGATCTTGGCCAAACTCAAGCAAGTTGTTGATACTATAAACAGCTCGCACAAGTTGAAAAAGTAGACATATCGGAATAGAAACAGCAGTACAATAAAGTATCAGCCATAACTCCTAACGTGATGTATGGATTTTTAAAAACCTTTGTTAGATTTATAGCGCGCAAGAATCATTTCGGATTCCGTGCCTTAAAGGTCAAGATCACATTTGAAGATGGCAAGATCACATTTGGAGATCAAGGTCAAGATCACAATTGGAGATCAAGGTAGATCACATTTGGAGATCAAGGTCAAGATCACATTTGGAGATCAAGGTCAAGATCACATTTGGAGATCGAGGTTATATGAGTCAAAATTGTGTATCAGCTAAATGAATTTAATTACAACTACACAATGTTCAGTATGACGAGAAGGTTGTCGCGTGCAAAAAGTAGGTACTCAGAAGGTCAAAGTCATTGTTGGCGGTCAAATGTCAAATGAGACAAAATATTGTTTCAGCCATAACTTTAAAAGTATTAAAGAGAGTAGTATATAAAATGAGGATTCTGGGCCAAAGCCGCGTTTTCGATTTTTCACAGCCTCGTTTTGGTCGCAGTCCCAGAACGAGGACACAGCCGCCTTTTCGATTTTTCACTCTTAGTCACAGCCTCGTTCTGGCCCACAGCCTCTCGCCAGTGTTCGAGTCTGTGGTCTAGACTAACCTTTTATATACATATGCTACAGTTCAAATACGTATGTGTCTTAATCTGTAGGATTCTAAAATATATGGTCTTTGACTGTAGTATAATTTTTATAACCTCACACATTTGATATTTAACCGTTGTACCTTTACCACATTTCAGACAATGTTTCACGCCGCCATCTCGTTTTATTCTAAAATTATGCATCCTGCAGTAATTAGTAGAGTGTACATTTTTGTCAGATCTACCTAAGTTCAGGCTACCGAAAATATCGATACTTTTCAAAATTATAACATACAATAGGAACCAAGTATGTCATTTTCCTAGACTGTTATTTTGTAGCAACGATTTTTTTATAGCAACACTAAACATTGTTTTTTATTTTTTACAAACCAACCATCTTCTTTTTCCACAACATAATATAATAGGAATCGGTCTTTTAAAACTTTTGTTGAGGAAAACTTTATTAACGATCTTAAAAGCATATCATGGAGCATACATGAAAGTTTTATAGATGCAAATGACTTACTTAACACCTGGGTGACTAATTTTTCAAGTGTTATTGATAAGCATGTGCCGCTTAAAATACATAGGGTTACAAAGCTCCAACAACCTGATTGGCTTAATTCTGATATTTTAGATGCAATAAAGGAAAGAGATAAATGTAAAGCAAAAAATGATGCTCAAAATTACAGAATTTTAAGAAATAAAGTATGTAATTTGATTAAAGAATCTAAGAAGTCCTCTTATGAAAGAAAAATTGAAGAAGGCAAATCAGATCCAAAGTCAATATGGAAAATATTTAAAGAGCACGGTGCCTCCACAAAAACTTCTCAAAAAGGAAATTCTGTAAATCAGATCAATAAAAACAATGAAGAAATAACAGATAAATTTGAGATGGCAAATGAGTTTAATAATATTTTTGTAAATATAGCTGCAAATTTAAAAGAACCTATTTCAAACTCAGACTTTACAAAAGTAAAGCAATTTGTAAATCGCACTGTTCCGGACAACATGTACTTTAACATTCCTTTCATAACAGAAGAACAAACTCGTAAAATGCTTCTCAGCCTAGATACATCCAAATCCACGGGACTTGACCAAATTGGTCCTAAATTACTAAAATTATCAGCCAATGTAATATCAAAAAGTATTACATATATTATAAATTGTAGTATAAGACAGGGAATTTTCCCAGATACGTGGAAAGCTGCTAAGGTTAATCCCTTATTCAAATCAGATGCATCTGATAATGTAAACAACTACAGACCAATTTCTATTTTACCAACTCTTTCCAAGTTGATTGAAAAACATGTGCACAACTCATTTGTTGAGTTTTTAAATTATTATAAATTACTATGTAAATCTCAAAGTGGGTTTAGAAAAAGCCACAGCTGCGAAACGGCTTTAGTTCATATGATTGACAAGTGGTTAAAAGGATTAAATGAAGGTAAATTTGTTGGTGTAATAATGGTTGATTTTAGGAAAGCATTTGACTTAGTGGATCATAACATCCTTTTAAAAAAGATGCAGATCTATAAATGTAGTGACACTACAGTTAAGTGGTTTAAATCTTATCTAACAGATAGGAAACAAAATGTTTCCCTAAATTGGGTTCTCTCTGATAAACAGTTAATTACATGTGGTGTACCACAAGGCTCTATTTTAGGACCTCTCCTATTCTTATTATTCATAAATGACCTTCCTATATGTCTTGATGGTACTGTATCTAATACAGACATGTATGCGGATGATACCACTATCTACGATGTTAACACATCAAAAGCAGTAATTGAGCAAATTCTTCAAACTGCTTTAAATACCCTCAATGCTTGGTGCCTAAATAATGGTATGGTTTTAAACACAGAAAAAACTAAAGTGCTCTTAGTTACTACACCTCAAAAGCGTGCAAGACTTGTTAATAACAAATTATCATTAACATACAATAACATTGAACTGCAACTTACAACAGGTGATAAAATTCTGGGAATGCATATAGATGAACACTTGAAGTGGGATAATCACATTATGTATATTCGTAAGAAAATATCAACCAACATCTGGCTACTGTCAAGAATAAAATCATATATTCCTTTAAACTACCGGATAATATTTTATAAGGCATATGTTCAACCTCATCTAGATTACTGTAATATAATATGGGGAAATACAAAGAAAGCTAACATACAACTGTTATTACGTTTGCAGAGAAGAGCATGTCGTACTATTTTAGGCGACCAATATACCACACTAAATGAAGCACTAGTTATCATTAATTCCCTTAATATCGAGCAAAGGATATTTCTCCAAAAGGCAAAATTTATGTATAGAGTATCAAAACATGCAGTCCCGTCATATATTTGTGATATGTTTCATCCTACTGTTATCTCGCAGAGAAATCTACGATCTGCTTACGAATTAAATTATATAACGCCAAGACCAAACAAAGAACTATTTAAAGGGAGTATGTCATACGCTGGAACAATTGTGTGGAATAGCATTCCTTCATATATTAGAGAATGTACTTCTTTAAAAAGCTTTACATCTAACTGCGTTAAATGGCTGAAAACACAATCATAATGTAATTATTGTAAAAATATTGTTATGTTTGGCAGTTTTAGATAATTATTGACATCTTGTGTACTGTGTGGTACTTTATTATGCACACCACCACCTCAAACCATGTATGTAATTATGTATATATATTAAGAATGATGTGTGCATAAAGTTGTAAATGTGTGTGAATGTGTGTGTATTTGCATGTATGTATGCGCAATATTGTAAAGGAAATATCACTGTTTTGTTATATATGTTTTACATTGTACATGTATATGTATGACTTTGCAGAGGGCCCCAAGGGAGATTAGTGTTGGCTAATTGGGTCACCCTCTATAAATAAAGACATTCATTCATTCATTCATTCATTCATTCATTCAAGTTTGTCTTTTCTAAGACTGTTATTTTGTAGCAACGAATTTTATAACAACACTAAATATTGTTTCTATTAGTTTACCATCCAACCAGTAGTTTGTGTGTGTGTGTGTGTGTGTGTGTGTGTGTGTTAATTGGCAATAGCAAAGAGTAAGTAAGTGTGTTCTGTGAATAAGTACATCCGGATATCATTATGTATATGTTACATGTAATACGTATATAACCGCAATTATATGAATACCCGAACGTCTAATTACCACTACAGAATGTAAAGCATTGACTGAACATATAATTTGTGGTGGGTGGGGTATAACTCATATTTTTATTTTGAATAAATGCATAATCATGCCGAAATATTTGCAAAAATGATTGTTGGTTTTACAGTCGAAGCCAAAATATAATGAATAAGTGAATATACAGCTGTATCTTATATTTACAGTATTTTGGCCGCCATCTTGGATATTTGAAAATGATCGAAATCGAATTGGCTCAGGTTATTTTTCATTTGAATATAATATTTGCAATTACTGTGCAAAATATCATACTTGTATCACAATCTGAACTATTTTCTGGTTATTTCCTCCGCTATACCTGTATTTAAGACAATTACTCGTCTTGGTAGAGAAGTCAGTAGAGCGTTGGATCCTGTTCTAGTTTAGGATACAAGACATATATATTGCTGAGATGAAATGGATGAAACAATTACAAACTCCATTTCCATTACGTCTAAATGATAATAGTGTTTGTTTAGTGTTGCACCTATATTACCTCTCAAGAACACTCAATAAACCGAGTCTGCTACTTTTCTCACTTGTTTGTTTGTTGCTTCCAAATATTCAGTATTTATTGACATTCACTCTAGCGTTTGTTTAGTGCTGTGTGGCGGCTGTAAAATGTCGAAGTATAATCTTATACATGGCTTCAGTATTCGACATGGTATTAAGTTGTATCACCACGGATGTGGAGTATACCCGTGTCTACGTATTCTATTAAAACGTGTTTAAACCAATTGTATATGGATTTTAGTGTATAGTCGAAAGCGCCCTAGCTTATTCGGAACTACTTGCTGTTTTTGCCAAAAACCGGCGCGGCAAAAAAAAAACGGCGGCTGTTTGTTACTTTAACTTTTGTTTCTGAGGCTGTGGGTGGTATTTCCTTCTATTTCAGTGATAGTGGGTGGTATTGTGCTTGTATTTAAGTGACAGTGGGGAGGTTTTTTTTCCTTCTGTTTCAGTGGTATGTTCCGTCTATATCAGTAACAGGGGGTATTTAAGTGACAGTGTAGTGATATTTTCCTTCTATTTCAGTGACAGTGGTTTGGAGTTTCTTTCTATTTCAGTGACAGTGAGCGATTTGCATTCTATTTTAATGACAGTGGGCGGTATTTTCATTCTATTTCAGTGGCATGTGTAGTATTTTCCGTCTATTTCAGCGACTGTGGGTGGTATTTTCCTTCTGTTTCAGTGACATTGTATGGTATGTTCCGTCTATTTCAGTAACAGTGTGGGTATATTAGTGACGATGGAGTGGTATTTTCCTTCTATTTCAATGACAGTGGTTGGTAATTTCTTTCTATTTCAGTGACAGTGAGTGATATTTTCATTCTATTTTAATGACAGTGGGCGGTATTTTCATTCTATTTCATCGACATGTGTAGTATTTTCTTCTATTTCAGTTATAGTGGGTGGTATTTTCCTTCTATTTCAGTGTTTTGAGTGGTATGTTTCGTCTATTTCAGTAACAGTGGGTATTTCATAGTGATATTTCCTTCTATTTCAGTGACAGTGGACGGAATTGCCTTTATATTTCAGTGACAGTGGTTGGTAGTGTCTTTCTATTTCAGTGACAGTGAATGATATTTTCATTCTATTTCATTGATAGTTGGGTATTTTTGTTCTATTAATTGACAGTGAGTGATATTTTTCTTCTATTTCAGTGACAGTGAATGCTATTTTTCTTCTATTTCAGTGACAGTGAGAGATATTTTGCTCCTATTTCAGTGACAGGCAGAGGTATTTGCTACTATTTCAGTGACAGTTGGTGGTAGTTTCTTCGATTTCAGTGACAGTGGGAGATATTTGATTCTATTTCAATGACAGTGAATCGTATTTGTCTTCTATTTCAGTGACAGTGGGAGATATTTTGATTCTATTTCAATGACAGTGAATCGTATTTGTCTTCTATTTCAGTGACAGTGAAATGTATTTTGCTTCTATTTCAGCAACAGTGGGTGGTATTTTCCTTCTATTTCAGTGACAGTGAGAGGTATTTTGCTACAATTTCAGCGACAGTGGTATTTTATTTCTATTTCACTGACAGTGATAGGTATTGTGCTACTATTTCAGCGACAGTGGTATTTTTCTTTCTATTTCAGTGACAGTGATGGGTATTTTGCTACTACTTCAGTGACAGTGGGTATTTCCCCTTCTATTTCAGTGACATTTGTGGTATTTTCCTACTATTTTAGTGACAGTGGGTGGAATTTTCATTCTATTTCAGTGACATTTGTGGATTTTTCTTCTAATTCTGTGACAGTGGGTCGTATTTTCCTTCTGTTTACCTTGATCTTCTTGTACAACTTGTTGCACTTCCTTGACAAATCATTTAAGAGCGTTACTTATATTAGCGATTACGAAATTATTATTTTACTGAGAAATCCTGTTTTTTTTTATACCATGGAAATGTAATACATGTAGTTTACAGCATAATTGATGCTTTCCTAACACGTCCATGTGTAAATTCTTATTCGTTCTATATTCTCTTTTCCAGAAAAAATGTCTACCCTTTGCTAGGATCGGGTTATCACATCTCCGTGTGTAGTGCATTTATTTGATCAAATAAAATTTCGGCTAAAAGTTTCTTGAGCATTGTTGATTTCTTCATATTCAAAAAAGGATATTACTACCCGAAATTGTGTATGGGCAATGTTGCATTAGGTTGCACAGGGTGAAGGCAGTGGGGAAGGGCCTCGGATTTAAGTCTCAACCAAATGACTGTATGGGCAAATGAGATATTTTTATCCAAAGTATGTTCAAAATAAAATAAATCTGACGAACCCTGTATCAGTAAACAGTCAAAAAAAACTTATTGAGAGTGGAACTATTTCTGAGGACATACGAAGTTAGCGCTTCTCATATACCGTTTACACAAGAAACTAGTACTATCACTGACGGTGATGAATACCACCGCTTTAAAGTATCGGGCTTCACCCCATTGACTCCTTAACCAAGGGGAACACGCCCCTTTGGCCAGTTGCCCCTTGGGTCCCATTTCACTCTTGATTTCCATTGGGCCTTGACAGCAGATATAGGTTATTGAATGACATCCATTATAATATGGTATACGTTTATGTTTGTATGCAGACCGGTCCTTGTCTGAAAGCATATATGATACAAGCACACTATTCAGTTGTCAAAATTATCTCGGATACAGTCTAACATGCTATCCACTGGCCCATCGTAAACTTACATGGGCTGGCAGTAACGAGTCTTGAAACAATCAGTGACAAAAGCAGAGGTTAAACTGGTTCTATAATGTACCAAACCGCACCTTACTCTACTGTTAATGCATCGAAACAGTGTCAATAAATTCACCTCTCTCAGGCTATCCTCTAACAAACTTTGCATTTTAACAGACTTGGTAGACCATCATCAACTTATGCTACATGTAATATGAGAGCTCTATACTTTGTGGTTTCAGAGATAATGAATATTCAAGTTGTAAAACATGTGACCCCTGGTTCGGGTCAATTTTGTCACCAGGGTCACCATTTATAAGGACTCGGTAGAGGACCTAAGGTTATGCTACCTGCAAAGTATTAGACCTCTAACTCTTGTAGTTTCAGCAGGGCCCTATATGTGTTTCAATGTTTACCTCGGTTTTCAGGGAAGATTTTTTAAACTTGAAAGATAGAATTGGTATATACAACTTAAGATACAAAATGATGAAAGGTAGAATTGGTATATACAACCTTAGGTGCAAACTGATGAAATGTAGAATTGGTATATACAACTTTAGAGGCGAAATGATGAAAGGTAGAATTGGTATATACAACCTTAGGTGCAAGCCGATGAAAGGTGCAAGCCGATGAAAGGTACAAATGGTGTATACAACCTTATTTTAATTAGGTGCAAATTGATGAAAAGTAGAATAAATATAACCTTAGGTGCAAACTGATGAACTGTAGAATTGGTGTATACAACTTTAGATGCAAAATGATGAAAGGTAGAATTGGTATATACAACTTTAAGGATGAAAGGTAGAATTGGAATATACAACCTTAGATGCAAAATGATGAAAGGTAGAATTAGTGTATACAACCTTAGATGCAAAATGATGAAATGTAGAATTGGTGTATACAACCTTAGATGCAAGATGATGAAAGGCAGAATTGGTGTATACAACCTTAGATGCAAACTGATGAAAGGTAGAATTGGTGTAAACAACCTTAGATGCAAACTGATGAAAGGTAGAATTAGTGTATTCAACCTTAGGTGCAAACTGATGAAAGGTAGAATTGGTATATACAACCTTAGATGCAAACGTATGAAAGGTAGAATTGGTGTAAACAACCTTAGATGCAAACTGATGAAAGGTAGAATTAGTGTATTCAACCTTAGGTGCAAACTGATGAAAGGTAGAATTGGCATATACAACCTTAGAGATACACTGATGAAATGTAGAATTGGTGTATACAACCTTAGAGATGGAAACTGATGAAAGGTAGAATTGGTGTATACAACCTTTGCAAACTGATGAAATGTAGAATTGGTGTATACAACCTTAGAGATGCAAACTGATGAAAGGTAGAATTGGTGTATACAACCTTTAGTGCAAACTGATGAAAGGTAGAATTGGTATATACAACCTTAGATGCAAACTGATGAAAGGTAGAATTGGTGTATTCAACCTTAGAGATGCAAACTGATGAAAGGTAGAATTGGTATATTCAACCTTAAATGCATTATTGTGGTGCAAGTGCTGTACCAGTAGTACACTAACGCGCCAAATAACGGCAAATTGACACTATAAAAACACTTATCCAAACCCAATCCAGGTGTAGTTTTGCTGATTAAAGTATAGGTTTATTCACGGGAACTTAAAATACCCAAGACTGAATATGTGTAGCATGAGTTAGCTGGTTAAAGCCGTTTATGTCTATATAGTTCAAATTTTCATGTAAGTTATATTAAAACACTCGTCCTCATTAGGTTTAGAAACTATATGCATCTGTTGTAAACTTTGCCCTTGAATGATAAATTGCCCTAAATGCTAACAACTTAACTGGATTCTGCAGATGGCTAAACGAGTCTCAAGCGATAACAATCGCTTTCCCCAAAACTATTTCATTATATTTAATAAATATTAATTTAACATAATCTATCTTACATAGCTATATGTGTAAGAATTGACCAAAACAACACAGAAATATGTAATAAAAAAAAAAAGAAGCATTTCGAGAAGATAATGCTATAAGGAAGCCCATGGCCAAATTTGGTTGTGCTAGGATAAGAAATGTAAGAGACATAGACTTGTAAACACAGCTTACACGCAAACTTTGATGTGGAAAGCCGACGTGATTACATTAGCTCTCTTATTCTTTGAATAGTCGAGCTAAAAAATGCATACTTCATAGTTATGGAACTTGTCTTTACGAGTTCCTTTTATGACAATGAAGTCACGTACGAAGTCTCAGTGAATTACTTTAAAAGGTTATAAAGAGCATATCGTAAAATATTACCAACTCTGATGCCGACGAAGATGCTGGGGCAAGTAAAATAGCTAGCCTTTTCTTTGAAAATTCAAGCTAAAAAAGAACAACATTGCTTTTGATTATATCTTTATTTTATTACATTACACTGTTTAACAAAACACTTACACTAACCAACCTGGTAACCAAACTCCCATGCTTCCACTGCTCATCTAGTCTTCTACTTTATAATTTATCCTAAAGCTGTTTTGCATACTTTTCTGGTGAAACTTGACATTATAAGAGTCAATTATGATATCTGAGTTTTGCCAATCTCATTAAAATCAGATCCTTTATCACGCTACTCTAAACTATAAGGATCTGACAACATGGGTGTATGGTCAGCAATTGTTGAAGTATATTAATATACTATGAAGAACATTATCAAAATACCAGCTGCTGAAGTCTGGGTTCAACCTCATTATTAATTAGATAGAGCCATACTCTAACTTCTGATAGAGCCATACTCTAACTTCTGATAACTTACACCAGTCATTCTGGCAGTTTTTTTTCCTCAATTTTCAATTAAATAATTTACAAATACAAAGGAAATGTCAGCAAACATGCTACTATAATATATTTCATGTTAAAAGTTTACAAAATGTCTATTCTGTTGATATGATGTTGTTGCTAACAGAATTTGTTTTAAAATGAAGGTTGTAACCCATGCCACAGAAACTGTACAAAATGGAATGTCTGCAAGTGTACAAAACGGCATGTTAACAACTGTACACAATATAATGTTTAAAACTACAAACAAAATATTTGAAAATTGTACAAAATGAAATTAAAATGGAATGTTTACAACTGTACAAAATGGAATGTTTACAACCAATGCCGTTTATGATATGTTTACAGATTAAAAACCATTTACATAATATTACAAACATTGAATGTTTTTATCCAGTTTACAGAATTACATAACTTAAAATGGCACTTTACAATTAATCTGTGAGTTATTAACAGCAGAGATGTAAGATGTAGAGATTGGGCACCAACTCAAATCTCACATAATCTCGTATGACACAAGGCAAAACTGCCAAATCTCGTTCTTCATTTTCTCTTCTTAAAAGAATTACACTATACAGATTACACTTTTCAGTCAACAACAAGTAGCATAAAATAGGCCATAGACAGACTTTTTAAATGATATTTGTCGACATTTTAAGTAAACATAAAAACTATTTCAAACATACCACTACATTCTAAACATAATTTACTTTAACTTGGGACCATTTCCAGGCTTTGCTTTAAAGAAATGACAATTTCTATACAGTTACAAATGAAGTGTATATGCACAATGTTGATTTCTATCTGAAAGCAGATGTTGCCTGGTTTATTACGTCTCTGTTAAAAGCTTTCAAAACTGAACACTAATTAGAAAACTTATTCCATCTACAATCATGACAATGGAACATGTAGTCAACGTCAAGAAGTTGTGTCCATAAAGAAATGTGTATTCTATCATACTGCAAGAAGCAATAGAAATATACTCATCTTCATGTGTGCATCAAGTGTGAATCATTCCGTTTTCAAAGAAACCTATCCAACTAAAACCCTCTTGTGAGTCGATGAAGTGTAAACAAGTGTAACATGTGAACGTTTATGAAGATCATGGTAATCTCGATGTTAAAGGGACACACGGCAAACTTGAAGTACTCATCAAGCATGATGAGTGTCTCGATTTATTTATTGAGATTCATTTTGTCTTTGAACTTGCTTACATACAATTAAATACAATTTCCTGTTTTTACTTATTTTACCAAAGTTTAAATTTACATATATTATTGATGCAATATAATCAACAGTTTATAACGTGCAAAAACAGTTTCCTTTATACTATTCTTATAATTGCCATTCAGGATTGAACAATTGCAAGTTATATGTTTGTACAAAAAACTAATGGGATGGTGCAAGATTTAAAAAAAATCAAGCTTGCCGTGTGCCCCTGTACTATATACGTATGATTCAAGTTTGGTTAATCTTGTGCTGGCAGTTTCTGAGATCCAGAGCTATTCATAACTTTCACATGACATCATCAAAATAATTTGACCAATCAGTGATCAATAAAATAAAAGACCTCCACATTCTGGTAGGGGGTAAACTCGGTGTTTATCGTTGGTGCTCAACCTTTAGCCCTTTATAAAACTAGTTTGTAGTGATAATTATATTGAAAGCTTTATTTTTTGTGTTCATCTATGTATCTTCTTTTGGTGTTGTCTGATTTTAAAACACCAATATGGATACATTAATTTAAATCATGGTCTAATATTTTCATTTTTCATATAGAGATTGAGGATAAAGTCCGAGTAAACCCCTTTATTTTCACCTACTGAATATCTCAACCTACCGGAAGTTGACCGGATGTGAAAGTTATGAATAGGCAAAAACTTAACGCTAAAGACAAGTTGCTGTACCATGCATAGCCCGGCATTAATCCAAGGTAGGCATAATAGAGAGCGCACAATGTTGATCATACATATATATTCTTTATATTAACAACTGCCTATTAAAATGTGCAATCAAATATTTGTATCTAATAAAATGGTGGCCATGACCCATGATAAAAAATGTTTACAAATCAATTGAAAATTTTAATAAAACATCAGAAATAATTGTGTTGAACATTTTAAGGTAAATGTATAAACTAGAACTATCACTGAAAGTGATGAATACCCCCACTTGGAAAATTCTAAGTCAAAGAAAGGGCCATAATTCTGTAATAAATCAGCCATTAACAATGGGAGATGAAGAGGGACATAGGGTCATCAGTTGTTATGTACATGTATATATGAAGTTTGGAAACAACCCATTCAAAACTGTTTGAGAAATGCAAGTAAAAAAAAATGTGTTATGCGATGCAATGGGACAAAATGTGTTACAGGACTCGATGTGACAAAAATGTATTACGGGACACGAAGCGACTTTACGCACAACGTGATTCCTATATAGCCCCCAATTCACTTTGTGAAAGTCGGGGTATAATAACTACATGATCAAACATTAAACAAAATTGATTCTATATAAAAACATCCGAGTATAAACAAAACTTTATTTGAAAATATGATTATGAGGTATTGCAATATTCTACAATATGCCCAATTGTACAAAAATATGTATAAGAGTATAAAGCACTATTTACAAGATCTTCTGAGGTGGAAGTCAGCTGATGGAAGATGAAGACATACAGTGTATTATAATCACAGATCTAATAACAAATAGATAGGTAACTGTGAAATTTATGTTGCACAGTGTGTAAATTTTATGAAATATTGCCCCGACTTTAAAGGGACACTGTCCATAAGCAAGCAGATACTGAGCATAGCCAAATAACTGTCTGATTTTTATTCAGTGATATGTATAGTATAGACCCAGAATGTCTGTAATAATACATTCGTGAGTTTGAAAAAACAAAGTTTTATTTATTATTTGTAACAATATGGGACCCACATTATTTACATTTTCTGCTGATCACATGACATCCATTAGAGCATTAGGTTTTATATATAGTATGTCTTCTGCAATACATCTGGCCTGTTTAGCTCAAAATGTTTAGCTCAGTTGGGAGCTAGCCTGACTATTGCAAAGTTAGATTACCCGCAAGTGTAATTTTAATGTGGGTTGCGGTACTTTTTTTTTGTACTGCTATTGAATCCCGTCAAACAATCTTGGTTTTATTTAGTAACTATTCAATAATGGTTGGGGTGTTATGTTTGCCAACGTAATTATTTTGTGTTTTATAAGCTAAATGTTATGAAAATTGTCCCTTTAAACTCTCGATATCATATCAAGGGTTTTATGCATACACATTTCGATCTGAAAATGTATACCTCTTTTCAAACATAGTATTTCCTTTTTCAAACATTTTAAATAAAAAAGCTTTTGATGGAACGTTTCACTATGTAAAACTCTTGATGTTTAAGGGGAAAGCCAAAAATGATATGTTTTACTCATTTTGCAGGGATGGAAACTAACTTTTAAAGCTTGGTTGCCCAAAGGGGCAACCATCTTCTGGATTTTGGTTGCCCAGCTGAAAATGTATGAGCCCAGATTTTCTGTATTTTTCTTTTCGACACACTAACAAACATGATTTTAACAAATTTACTTTATTTAGGCCAAACAAAAAAATAGGTGTGTTTCCTATTGCATGCTCTTGGGTCGGTAGGCAGGCATATTTTTATTCTATAGTTCACTACAGTCTGATCATGGCCATTGAAGTTACTCTGGCATGGTATATATTTCACCCTTTCCCGTAAAAAATTCCCCTCTTAAAAAAATATATATATATATATATTAGAAAATGTTAAGCTACAAATTGTAACAATACAGGAAAACAGCATACTTTTTGCAATTCCCCTTCCTGAAGGCCATGGCCCCAGTCACCTAAAAGCTGACTAGTGCCCTTAAAGATTCCCCCTGAAAGTGTTATTTGTATAACATCAAATACCGTTATGGTCGCGCTCCGTGAAATTAAAACGGGAGCCGCATTTTAGAAGTTCCCAAAACGGAAATGCGTAAATTTCCCAATATCCGGTTGACTTAAATGGCATTTTATCGTTGAATAAACAGAGTTGCGACTATTTACTGCATTTAATCGCTTAATAAACTATGTAAAAAATATTTTCTTTGTTGTTGTTTTCGACTAAAATGTTATTCGTCCCGCATTGACGAATAATGCCGAGGAAATCGACTTTAGCTTGTCCTTTAGCTTGCCCGGGCGGACTACCGACTTACGAAATCTACTCGCCTAGCTTGAAATTTAGTCGTCCCGGGCGAACGGGCAACTGTTAGTTTCCATCCCTGTTTTGAAAATAAAGTTAAATTAGTATAATCCCACTTTGCTGTTCATTATAAACCTTTAATATGTATTCTCATTAAAATCAAAGAAAATTTGGGAGAGGTGTTTGAAGGAAAGTTTTATTTTGGCTTCTTTACCAGCTCAGGAAGTTTCTGTAATATCATGCATATAAGACTAGAGATTCAGTTGCATGTGTGTTACATGGGTCTACATCAGTCTGCCGACAAATGTTCCCAAGGAAACAAACAATATACACATGAATATTTCCTCCTTATAGCATATCTCGTTGATTTTCAACTCCTTTCTCCGAGCAAATTGATAAAGCTCCCACAGTGGTATGATCACATGAAGACAGTCGGGGATCATCAGGCCTGAAATATTAAATGTGTGAAATATATTTTTCAGTAACTAGGCAGTATTTTATTAGTTCATATGGGGAAAAGTATGTCTTGTGGCCAAAGCATGTTTGTATTTGAATTATTTTGGTGGTCAATGACAACGCACCAGTATATTATATAATATAGGTGTTAAATTGTATTGCTAATGTAATTAGTAATACTAAGTGCATTTTTTGAAACTGAAGGATATAAATTAACCATTGTCTCAAAATTCCTAAACATGGTGTATTATGTTCAATTAAAGTCACACGGGTAGAAAACAAAAGTCACACATCCTATACCAGGTAGGTCCAACTGTTCAACAGTTTCTACGAATTCATCCCGATGTCACGTCATTCCAGCAAGATCACGCCAGGCCACATTAACCTAAGAGTTACAAGTGACGTTATGTTGCTGGAATAACGTGATGTCAGGATGATTTTCTAGGAAATGTTGGACATACCCGGTATTAAGATGTGTCACTTTGCTTTTTCCATTGACCGCCAGAATATATGTAGAACTGAAAGCAAAATTTTATCACGAACGGCCGACAATGTTTTTAATTTTATCAACACTCACAGTTCTCTATTTAAAGTCCTTATCCCGCCATCAACAGGCACATTTGACAACAAATGTACACTGTTTCTAAACCTCCTTATAACAAGGTATATACTGGACGTGACACATTATCTCATTGTGGGGACCTAAGTGACACTGTATAGACTAAACAAGACATGATAAGAATACTTCGCAGCAAGACTGGTTGAAATCCGTACAAAAATGTAGGCCGAGTAGAGGGGACAAGGTTTCAGGAAAAAAAGACAGACAGGCAGACACAACTCGGGGGTGCGGGGGAAATAATAATATGTCTCTATAGGAGGTGGAGACATAATAACAATTGATTTTTTGATTTACCACTGTATTGTAAACTGCGAATTATTGGTTAACAAATATGATGAGGATCAGGTATAGTCTATCCTCCGAACACATTAAAGAAACATAGCAATCTATCTGATAGTATGAGTAGGGCATGGTTTCCAGATTTCTATGCATCTTTCCCCTCTCTCTGTGTAATCCGAGCTTTCTCTCACCTTACCAGCCGTTTTAACAATTTTGATATTTCATCTGGCTGTGTGTCCTAAAAAGCCACACAATAAAGAAAGGAAAAAAGGCTTTTAGGGTGAGAAGGCTTTGTATAACTAAAATAACCTAACAGGGTTAATGCCAATTCAATATTTGACTTGATCTAAACTTTAGGTTGCCAATTCAATATTTGACTTGATTTAAACTTTAGGTTGCCAATTCAATATTTGACTTGATTTAAACTTTAGGTTGCCAATTCAATATTTGACTTGATTTAAACTTTAGGTTGCCAATTCAATATTTGACTTGATTTAAACTTTAGGTTGCCAATTCAATATTTGACTTGATCTAAACTTTAGGTTGCCAATTCAATATTTGACTTGATTTAAACTTTAGGTTGCCAATTCAATATTTGACTTAATCTAAACTATACAATAGTAATTCCATATTTAAGATGAATTTAACTATACACTATCAATTCAATATCTGACTTGATTTAAACTTTACAGTGCAAATTCAATATTTGACTTGATCAATAACTATATAGTTCCAATTCAATATTTGACTTGATTTAAACTTTACATTTCAAATCAATACCTGACTTAATCTAAACTATACACTACCAATTCAATATCTGAGTAGATCTAAATTGTACACTACCAATTCAATATCTGAACTGATTTGAACTCTACATGGCCAATTCAATATTTGTATTTATATCTTACCAATATTTCTGGCCTTATGGAACATTGCACCTTTACCATAGATGACATCAGATATAAACTGGTCCATCCCTCCCACGAGGATATGCATGACGTTTATACTGACGATGGCCAGGACCTTCCAGGACACGATCTCGTTCCTGATATCGCACATGTTAAGCACGATGCACGTGGTGATCATCTCAGTGAATGTGAACCAGAAGTGGTGCTTGAAGTAGCGGTAGAAGTCCTCATTGTAATAGCTAAAGTAACTCCACCAGGAGTAGTAGTGGGGGTATCTGCAGTGTGGAAAAGTACAGTAAATATAGCTGAAGTTACAAAACCAGGAGTAGTAATGGGGGTATCTGCAGTGTGGAAAAGTACAGTAAATATAGCTGAAGTAACTCCACCAGGAGTAGTAGTGGGGTATCTGCAGTGTGGAAAAGTACAGTAAATATAGCTGAAGTAACTCCACCAGGAGTAGTAGTGGGGTATCTGCAGTGTGGAAAAGTACAGTAAATGTAGCTGAAGTAACTCCACCAGGAGTAGTAGTGGGGGTATCTGCGGTGTAGAAAAGTACAGTAAATATAGCTGAAGTTACAAAACCAGGAGTAGTAATGGGGGTATCTGCAGTGTGGAAAAGTACAGTAAATATAGCTGAAGTAACTCAACTAGGAGTAGTAGTGGTGGTATCTGCAGTGTGGAAAAGTACAGTAAATATAGCTGAAGTAACTCCACCAGGAGTAGTAGTGGGGTATCTGCAGTGTGGAAAAGTACAGTAAATATAGCTGAAGTAACTGAACCAGGAGTAGTAGTGGGAGTATCTGCAGTGTGGAGGGTACAGTAAATATAGCTGAAGTAACTCAACCAGGAGTAGTAATGGGGGTATCTGCAGTGTGGAAAAGTACAGTAAATATAGCTGAAGTAACTCCACCAGGAGTAGTAGTGGGGGTATCTGCAGTGTGGAAAAGTACAGTAAATATAGCTGAAGTAAGTCCATGGAGGTATCTGCATTATGGAAAACTACAGTAAATGTAGCTGAAGTAACTCCACCAGGAGTAGTAGTGGGGGTATCTGCAGTGTGGAAAAGTACAGTAAATATAGCTGAAGTAAGTCCATGGAGGTATCTGCATTATGGAAAACTACAGTAAATGTAGCTGAAGTAACTCCACCAGGAGTAGTAGTGGGGGTATCTGCAGTGTGGAAAAGTACAGTAAATATAGCTGAAGTAAGTCCATGGAGGTATCTGCATTATGGAAAACTACAGTAAATGTAGCTGAAGTAACTCCACCAGGAGTAGTAGTGGGGGTATCTGCAGTGTGGAAAAGTACAGTAAATATAGCTGAAGTAAGTCCATGGAGGTATCTGCATTATGGAAAACTACAGTAAATGTAGCTGAAGTAACTCCACCACAAGTAATAGTGGGGTATCTGCAGTGTGGAAAATGATAGTTTACATAACCATATTGTGACTTACTTTAGGGTTGACTGTATTGAAATTTTGAATTTTGCGATGGTATATAAGTCATTTGATTGTTGCAAATTTTGTTTAATGGTGAAATGTTAGCGGAGCCATTTAACATGATTTGCGACTGATAATGACAGATATACCATCGCAAAGTGAATATTTCAATACTGGTTCACCTGTTTCTAAAGCATTTCATTGTTTTGACAGTTTTATTCAACATATTTTAGACGGGCGAATGTCACATGACTGGATTTGCGATGGGTTATGTACTATTTGAGCCCATAAACCAATGGGGGCGCAGGGCTGTTGCGCATCATTGATAAAACAAAACAACATGGATATATGTAAAAAAAAGAAAAGAAATGATGATGGGATGGTTGGATGGTGGTAAGGGGTGGGGAGGCGGGGGAGCAAGGGGGAGGGGGCTTCATAGCTTTATGTGTAAGAATTGACCAAGCAACACAGAAATATGTAAAAAAAAAGAGTTTCGAGTGGGGGGAGGGGGCGAGCCGGGGTGTGGGGTGGGTGTGTGGCTACATAGCTATATGTGTAAGAATTGACCAAAGCAACACAGAAATATGTAAAAAATAAAATAATTGAGTTTCGAGTGGGAGGGGGGGGGGGGGGGGGGGGGGGGGGGGGAGGGGGTTGCGTCGCTATATGTATAAGAATTGACCAAAACAACACAGAAATATGTAAAAAAATAATAATACAGTTTCGATCGGGTGTTTTTTGGGGTGGTGGGGGGAGGATTTTGGGGGTGGGGACAACATAGCTATATATGTGTAAGAATTGAACAAACCAACACAGAAATATGTAAAAAAAAATATAGTTTCGATCGGGTGTTTTTTTTTGGTGGGGGGTGTGGTGAGGGTGGGGGAGGGGGGGAGCAACATAGCTATATATGGGTAAGAATTGACCAAAACAACACAGAAATATGTAAAAAAAAATAATACAGTTTCGATCGGGTGTTTTTTTGGGGTGGTGGGGACAACATAGCTATATATGTGTAAGAATTGAACAAAACAACACAGAAATATGTAAAAAAAAAATTGTAAGAAACTATGTAAGAATTGATCAAAACAACACAGAAATATGTATAGGGGGGCAGCGGCGCAACATGGCTGTGTAAGAATTGACACAGAAATATATATAAAAAAAAAACAACATTGAGGCGGGGTGGGTTGGGAAAGGCGGGCGTTGGGGAGGGGACAACATGAGTAAGAATTGATAAAAACAACACAGAAAAAAATAAATAAAAACATGGAGTTTCGAGTGGTGCGGTGGGGGAGAGGGAAACATATATGTGTCAGAAGCTATGTGTAAGAATTGACTAAAACAACACAGAAATATGCAAATATGGGGTGGGGGTGGAGGAGGGAGCCTATGACCCAATATGGGGTGAAGTATGAAAGTATGAATAAGATGCATAATGCTATAAGAAATCCCAAACCAAAATTATAGATATATACATGCTTACACGCAAACCTAGATCTGCCTTTATTGCACATGGGCCACCATAATTTGGGTTCCATGGGAGCCCAGAATTTGCAGAAGACAAAATTACTTACGCAACCCTTTACAACATACTATAACGAAACCAATTCCCAAATTTAGTTCAGCTATGACAAGAAATGTAAGAGATATAGACCTGTAAACACAGCTTACACGCAAAATTTGATTTGAAATAGACACATTTTAAGGGCCATCACAATTTGGGTTCCATGGGATAAGGAAGCTCATGGCCAAATTTAGTTGTGCAAGGGTAAGAAGAAATGTAAGAGATATAGACTTGTAAACACAGCTTACACGCAAAATGTGATGGGCTATCATAATTTAGGTTCCATGGGAGCCCAGGGGTTACAGGAACCAAAACTGCTTATGCAGCCCTTAAGATAATGCTATAAGGCCATGATGGCCAAATCTGGTTGTGCTAGGAAAAGAAATGTAAGAGATATAAACTTGTAAACACAGATTACACGCAAACCTTGATGTGGGACACCGACGCCAACGCCGACGCCAGGGTGATTACATAACTCTCTTATTCTTCGAATAGTCGAGCTAAAAATGAAAACTTTCAAGAGCTTAAATTCCCGTGCTTGGACAAGTCTCGTTCTAGGAATATATATATATACTAAATGAAACTCTATTAATTATTTATTATATTTGTTACTAATGACTTTATAAAGAATTATTTGCAAATGATTTAAACTTTGAGTCGGAATTGTAGATCATATTGTTTTTGTGACCCTCTATGAAATCTACTGACCCACTATAGAAAAATAGGGGGTCACCGCGTGACCACACTCAACCAATAAGATGCCTAGAATTTTGTGCGAGATGCAATATACTATTATATATATGTACTTCTTACTTTCCATTTTTGTATAGCTACATTCCAACAGTACTGCACACCAATCTTGGTTGATTTGTTTGGAGATGACCTATTTTCAAGCTTGGTGAATGTGCATCTTCATTTTTTCATGAAATGATCGACGTTTTATGCAAACTGATTGAATTGAAAATTTATAAAAAGTTCAGCAGTACTTACATGTTGATGAGATACAGGAGGAACATGGTTGTACGGATCTTCTTTCTGCGTACCAATGGAATGAGGTACTTTATGCTCTCGTATGCCAACAGTACGAACATAATAGTGAAGATCCAGATACGGAATGTCTGCCATGTACAGTTGAAATACACGTGCTTGTATCGTGTTGTACCGGGTTGCTCATAGGCTCCTGAAGGGAAAAAATGTTACAAAGGAGAATATGTACTATAAGGAGAATATGTACTATAAGGAGAATATGTACTATAAGGAGAATATGTACTATAAGGAGAATATGTACTATGTACAGGATCTTACTTTAGTGCCTGTTTAAAAGTGAATTTATTAAACAACTTGAAATGGATAAATTATCATGTATCTCCAAAAAAGCCACATAAAGTACATTTATTGATGCAGCTGCTTATAGGCTATATATATATATTTATTCATATGATGACGTCGTATGTTACTTCGGTCTTCTCTATATGACAAAGCAATAGGAACTGCCTTGTTGATTCCCGCAATAACGGTTGCACACCGAACTGAACGGAAAAAGACCGAGCGATGATTCAGCCTTCATGTGCATCTTTTTTCACACTAGTGTATTATGACATTAATTATAAGATTATTACATTCACACACCACAAGTTATGTGATAAACAGTTACATTAAATATGAAGGTTGAACAAAACAAGCCTTGCTAGTGGTTATACTGATGAACAGGATACCAGCCTTGCTAGTGGTAACATTGGTGAACAGGATACCAGCCTTGCTAGTGGTAACATTGATGAACAGGATACCAGCCTTGCTAGTGGTAACATTGATGAACAGGATACCAGCCTTGCTAGTGGTAACATTGATGAACAGGATACCAGCCTTGCTAGTGGTAACATTGATGAACAGGATACCAGTTTGATGAACAGGATACCGGCCTTGCTAGTGGTAATATTGATGAACAGGATACCAGCATTGCTAGTGGTAATATTGATGAACAGGATACCAGCATTGCTAGTGGTAATATTGATGAACAGGATACCAGCCTTGCTAGTGGTAATATTGTTGAACAGGATACCAGCCTTGCTAGTGGTAATATTGATGAACAGGATACCAGCATTACTAGTGGTAATATTGATGAACAGGATACCAGCCTTGCTAGTGGTAATATTGATGAACAGAATACCAGCCTTACTAGTGGTAATATTGATGAACAGGATACCAGCCTTGCTAGTGGTAATATTGATGAACAGGATACCAGCCTTGCTAGTGGTAATATTGATGAACAGGATACCAGCCTTGCTAGTGGTAATATTGATGAACAGGATACCAGCCTTGCTAGTGGTAATATTGATGAACAGGATACCAGCCTTGCTAGTGGTAATATTGATGAACAGAATACCAGCCTTACTAGTGGTAATATTGATGAACAGGATACCAGCCTTGCTAGTGGTAATATTGATGAACAGGATACCAGCCTTACTAGTGGTAATATTGATAAACAGGATACCAGCCTTGCTAGTGGTAATATTGATGAACAGGACACCGGCCTTGTTAGTGGTAATATTGATGAAGAGGATACCAGCCTTACTAGTGGTAATATTGATGAACAGGATACCAGCCTTACTAGTGGTAACATTGATGAACAGGATACCAGCCTTACTAGTGGTAATATTGATAAACAGGATACCAGCCTTGCTAGTGGTAATATTGATGAACAGGACACCGGCCTTGTTAGTGGTAATATTGATGAACAGGACATTCTTACTAGTGGTAATACATGCAGCATCCCTACACAGTCAAACCTGTATTAGTGGTCACCTCTATTAAGCAACCACCTGTCTTAAGCAGCCACATTTTCTATATCCCGTTTAAACAATGTTGATGTAAATCAGCCTTTATTGAGCAGCCACCTGCATTTAGAGGTCACTATTGGTCTTTCCCTTGAGTGGCTGTTTAAGACAGGTTTGACTGTATACATAGGAGACTATGTTGCCGTAGCAACCCAGTGACAACGGTAGGGCTTAAACCCGCTACTCTGGATTCCCATGCACACTGAGCTAACATCTGAGTAACGGTGGCTTCCCCTTATTTTAACGAGACTTTGAATCAATGCAGTCATATAACTGACTTGTGAAGTTGTCTATTAAATTCAAGAAATATCAATGAATGCTGCCTTACCCAAAATACTATTTAAAATTTATTAAATAAACTTACCTCGAAATATGGTATCAAAGCAAGTACAGGTACAGTTGTTCTTGGAGACCCTGGGTTTGTTGGGCGTCCATATCTTCATGTGAAATATTCCTATGAAAATAAATAAAACAAATAAATTATACATTAAATATTTTATAAGGAATATAAAGCAAACTATTGAATTGATACAATTTATGTCAATGTTATTTTAGATTTTTTTAAACCTGATTACATAATTCATTTTAATATTTTTTATTTACACTTATTTGTTTACACACCCACTGATGGGCATCTGATGTATGTTTGACTCAAAGGCGTAGAAGCCGGGGGCCAGGGGGGCCTGGCCACCCCAATGTTCAGACTGAGTGGGGTGGGGAGAGGACAGAGTATGCTTTGGCCCCCAATAATTTGAAGAAAATATGGTTAGTGCTAAAAAAGTACTTTTTTCCCCTATATAATGTTGTATGGTTTCAAATTATAGCTCAATGTGCTCTGTACGAGTGCCTGGACAGCACACGGGATGCTTGGTACCTGCCAAATAGTCACCCTCTAACGTGTACACCTCTTTCTCAAGGTTATATACAAGACCACAAGTTGGGTTTTACCAAAACTATTATATTTCATACACAAAACTGTATTCAATATGTATAGTCACGAGCTGTAAATGAATAATACTTTCTTTCCTATAACCCACAAAAAGACTTAAAATGCAGCAATAAATTGATAAATTAGCAGACTTACCCAGGTGTAGTAGGTTGGGCATTAATATGTTAATGATAAATGATTTATCAGATTTACCCAGGTGAAAGTTGGGCAGTCATTTGGCAATGAGGGTTGGGCAGCCATTTGACAGACTAACACAGATGAAGGCTGGGCAGCCATTTGGCAGACTTACCCAGGTGTAGGTTAGGCAGCCATCTGGCAGACTAATGCAGGTGAAGTTTGGGTAGTCATTTGGCAGACCAATGCAGGTGAAGGTTGGGCAGCCTTTGGCAGACTTACCCAGGGGAAGGTTGGGCAACCATTTGGCAGACTTACCCATTTGAAGGTTCGGCAGCCATTTGGCAGACTTACCCAGATGAAGGTTGGGCAGCCATTTGGCAGACTTACCGAGGTGAAGGTTGGGCAGCCATTTGTCTGACTTACCCAGTGAAGGTTGGGCAGCCATCTGACAGACTAACACATGTAAAGATTGGGCAGCCATTTGGCAGTCTAACACAGATGAAGGCTGTGCAGCCATTTGGCAGACTAACCCAGGTGAAGGTTGGGCAGCTATTTGGCAGACTAACCCAGATAAAGGTTGGGCACACATTTGGCAGACTAACCCAGGTGAAGGTTGGGCACTTACCCAGGTGAAGGTTGGGTAGCCATTTGGTAGACTTACCCAGGTGAAAGTTGGGCAGCCATTTGGCAGGCTTACCCAGATGGAAGTTGGACAGGTTGTGCAGCTATTTGGTAGACTTACCCAGGTGAAGGTTGGGCAGCCATTTGGCAGACTTACCCAGGCGAAGGTTGGGCAGCTACTTGGCAGACTAACCCAGGTAAAGGTTGGGCACACATTTGGCAGACTTACCAAGGTGAAAGTTTGGCAGCCATTTGGCAGACTAACACATGTGAAGGTTGGGCAGCCATTTGTCAGACTAACCCAGATGAAGGCTGTGCAGCCATTTGTCAGACTAACCCAGGTAAATGTTGGGCAGCCATTTGGCAGACTAAAACATGTGAAGGTTGGACAGCCATTTGGCAGACTAACACAGATGAAGGCTGTGCAGCCATTTGGCAGACTAACCCAGGTGAAGGTTGGGCAGCCATTTGGCAGAGTAACCCAGGTGAAGGTTGGGCAGCTATTTGGCAGACTAACCCAGGTAAAGGTTGGGCACACATTTGGCAGACTAACCCAGGTGAAGTTTGGGCAGCCATTTGGCAGACTTACCCAGGTGAAAGTTGGGCAGCCATTTGGCAGACTTACCCAGATGAAAGTTGGGCATGTTGTGCGGCTATTTGGCAGACTTACCCAGGTGAAGGTTGTGCAGTTACTTGGCAGACTAACCCAGGTAAAGGTTGGGCACACATTTGGCAGACTTACCCAGGTGAAAGTTGGGCAGGTTGTGCAGCTATTTGGCAGACTTACCCAGGCAACGGCTGGGAAGCAATTTGGCAGACTTACCCAGGTGAAGATAGAGCAGCAATATACTGATGATTTGGTATACTTATCCAGGTGAAGATGGGCAGCAATATACTGATGATATGGCAGACTTACCCAGGTGAAAGTTGGGCAGCCATTTGGCAGACTTACCCAGGTGAAGGTTGTGCAGCCATTTTGCAGACTTACCCAGGCAATGACTGGGAAGCCATTTGGCAGACTTACCCAGGTGAAGTTGGGCAGCAATATACTGATGATATGGCAGATTTACCCAGGTGAAGTTGGGCAGCAATATACTGATGATTTGGCAGACTTACCCAGGTGAAGTTTGGCAGCAATATACTGATGACTTGGCAGACTTTTCCGGGTGAAGTTGGGCAGCAATATACTGATGATTTGGCAGACTTACCCAGGTGAAGTTGGGCAGCAATATACTGATGATATGTCAGACTTACCCGGGTGAAGTTGGGCAGCAATATACTGATGATTTTGGCAGACTTACCCAGGTGAAGATAGAGCAGCAATATATTGTTGATCTGGCAGACTTTTCCGGGTGAAGTTGGGCAGCAATATACTGATGATTTGGCAGACTTACCCAGGTGAAGTTGGGCAGCAATATACTGATGACTTGGCAGACTTTTTCGGGTGAAGTTGGGCAGCAATATACTGATGATTTGGCAGACTTACCCAGGTGAAGTTGGGCAGCAATATACTGATGATTTGGCAGACTTACCTAGGTGAAGTTGGGCAGCAACATACTCATGATCTGGCAGACTTACCCAGGTGAAGTTGGGTAGCAACATACTGATGAACTGGCAGACTTACCTAGGTGAAGTTGGGCAGCAATATACTGATGATTTGGCAGACTTACCCAGGTGAAGTTGGGCAGCAACATACTGATGATCTGGCAGACTTACCCAGGTGAAGTTGGGCAGCAACATACTGATGATCTGGCAGACTTACCCAGGTGAAGTAGGGCAGCAATATACTGAAGATTTGGCAGACTTACCGAGGTGAAGTTGGGCAGCAATATACTGATCATCTGGCAGACTTACCCAGGTGAAGATAGGGCAGCACTATAATAGTAAGAGCACCCACAAGAAACGAGATGATTTTGTCTTTATAGTTGGTGAGAGACTGAGAGCTGGTGTCATGTATCCCCTCCATCTTGCGTCCCATGAAGTCCTGAATCATGTTACTGCCCAGTGCGGGCTTCCGCTTTGCAAACGCGTCCATACTGACTGCACACACTTGTCACATAAAACCTGTAAGATATGTGATATTTATTAAAGACTGATTTCACAAGCGAGAAAAGCTCAGGCAAAGGCAAACTATAACAGCTTTACTTAATGAATAAGGGGCTCTAATGGAAAGGAGATATTCTTTTCAGCCCACCATTACGATCTTTAAGACTTGTAGTAACAGAATGTTGTTCTGCAATATGGTTCTGTCAAATTCCAATTAAATAATAATGTTGAACTATGTTTTTAATCAGTGTTCAAAAGAAGAACTTGAGGTTTGTTCGAGCGCATATAAATTTAAAGAAAAAATACTACTTAACATGATAGAACAAAAACACAGCACACATGTTCTGATTAAGTGCAATCCAAAGCGAAACTTAGAATGTACAGGTATGATATATTTTCCTGACCACCATAAAGCATGTTGCCTGGAACTCTCAGTGTACATGTATGGTATTTTTTCCTGACCACAATAAAGCATGTTGCCTGGAACTCTCAGAATAAGCCTCACACTACCAGAAGCCCATAAAGTAAACATACATGTATGAACATTTTGAAGACTGTTTTGACTTCAATTTAAAAAGCTAAATACTAACCATGTATACTGTATTTCCCAAATTAAGAGCACCACTGCTATAGAAGTGCCTTCCCCACTTAAAAAATAAATTCAAAATTCATTACATTTTCGACCTTTTGTATCGAAAAATCCAAACAAGAGGGCAATGACCTTGAAGCTCTGCTGATAGGTTTTGATAGCTAGATCAGCATTCCTGTGAAATTTCATGAAAATCTGTCAAGCAGATTCAGAGTCGTTACAAGTTTTTATATATAACTCTAGGTAAACAAAGATGGCCACTGGCAATCACGTTTAATGTCGATTCATTAAATCGAATCAAAACGGTTTTCGAAACAGACCAACATCATGTCATGCTGATAATTTTAGAAAAAGTCCCATTTCAATATCACTTATAGTTTTCAAGAAGTAGTCCCTACAAACTTGTTTTTTAAAAATCTATTTTTAGCTTTGGTGGTTATCTTGGATTTCACATCAACGTGAATTTTTGCTAGGATCAACTAGACATCATGGGCAACATTTCTGTAAAGTTTCATGAAAATCCATCTAGTAGTTTCAGAGGAGTAGTTGCCGCAAAAAAAGTTCACAGACAGACAGACACCGCAGCATAAACTCTGCTGATCTGTGATCAGTAGAGCTAAAAAAACAAATCAAAATTCAATAAATTGTCAATCTTTTGTATAACCTTAATTGTTTTTGTTTGTTTGTATTTAATTTTTTCATTCCCCATTCATGGATTTTTCCCCCAATTGAGGCCAAAAGTCTTCCCCAAAACTGGTAAAAAGGTTCTGCCAGTCATACCATTGTAAAACTCTTGCTAGCAAGAATATAAAAAATAGACAGGATTTAAAAGCTATACTTCATGGGTAGTTTAATCATAAAATACTATCTATTCTCATATGGCAGAGAAATAATAACAATCTCAGGGCCTTTTTACCAGTTTTGGGAAAGGGGTCTTTTGGCCTAAATTGGGGAAAAAATCTATCAGTCCATGTATGGGGAAAGAAATTTCCAGAGGTAAGTTTACAAAATGGGGAAATCTGCATGATTTAAGAAGAAATTTGGCTAGGAAAGGGAAGGGGCCTTATACAGTTGGCTGCAAAGAAGGGTAAAAAGGCCCTGAATCTGCATGGTTACGAGCAACTGTGCCCCAATCCAAGTCAGCCTGGGTTATGTTGGCCTGGGTCATAATGAGTAAACGAATAATTTTTTTATAATCTTATTTCAGAGAATAATGTATTTTATTTATAATTTATATGTTTTTTAAGTAATGATTGGTAGACCCGAGTTGATATTGGTCGACCCATATTGTCTTACTGGTCAAACTGGGTTGATCGACCTGGGAATATATAATTTCATCATTTAAGATTTATGTTTAAATAATAACAAACAAAATACTGATGAAAACCAATGGGGTAAATGTGCGGCCAGTATGTGACTGGAACCCGGGAACCCCTGCTTACAGGGCGATCCTCCCCCTTTTTAACTTTTAAGACCTAACCTAGTTCTTCCGTCTTTCCAGACCCCTGGTGCTGCTTTCCTGCAATCCACTGAATTATCCTCATCGCCAATGAAGTAAACCAAGGGTAAATGTGAGGCCGGTATGGGAATCAAACTGGGACCCTCGCTTACATGGCTTACCAATTAACTGAGCTTACCGGGCCATTGTACCAAAGCGATGCAAGCGCAAGCAAGCTCCTATGGTATCATGCAGGCGAAAAGTAAACATACCAATCCATCCTTTTGAAAAGTCTTGGGTCATTTACGGTAGTTTATGGGCGACTACAACCGTAAAGTAGCATATTTCGTTACGAAATTAACAAGATAAACATTCGTAGAAATCATTAAGAATGGTGGATTTCAAGCAGAATGAGGTGAAAAAACATTAAAAACCTTTCTCGAACCCATTCAAAAATGACAATGCATTTTTACCTATGTCGCCAAAAGGGCCATTAACCGGAAGTGTAGCCCAAAGTGTTACCTTGCACATTGTTCATTGGCCAAAATTCGTCAACACAATTCACAATTTAATAAAAGTAGATTTCGTGTTGCAGAAATTTATATGTCCTGCTGACTGATTAGGATAAACAAATGATTACCGTTAAAAAACATCTTTCATTTGTTTATCAGTATCGCCATCTCGTTTCCCGTAAAACCATAAATGCAATCGGAATTCTTCGCAGATTTCCGTATTCGGATCGTCCACTATTGAAAGCCATTGACGGAAATCGACGAGGTTATTCCGTTTTCATTCGTGCCAAACCCGAACAACCTGGCAATTTCCGGAAATGTTACGGAAATTATAATAAAATAACAAGACGTCATTGATTTACGTCATCATCGTATGTCATCACATTATGACGTATGGTCTGTTAGTAAACAATTAGTGAGCAAGGTGCTTATTACCGATCCGTCTTTCTTTATTTCTTCTTTCTTTCTTCCTTCATTCTTCCAATACTATTGATGTATTGTACATATACTTTTGATTATCACAGTTTCGTTTCTGTGGATGAGTTTTTTTGTGATAACCACAGAAGTTCAGCTAGATTTTTAACCTGAATAGGGTACCGGTATGTCTCTCCCTGCACAGGGGACCAACGGCTTTACATCAGTAGGGAGAATGACATACTTTCAGTTACTTTAACTATCTTGCACGAATAAGTTCTAGATCTAAGGTAGTGCGTTTTCAATTCTCGAGACGTGAACCTCCGGGAGTCGAACCCCAGACTTCTATATCCAGAGGCAAGTAAGCTAACCACTCTGTCATCGCATCTTTTTTACTGCACAGTAACATTATGGTCCATTATGAAAAAATATAACTACTAGTATTTAGAACAACACCAGGTCTAGCGTGACTAAACGATGGTTAGGCCCCCAAGATGTTACTCACACTGACAGGGGTAGGAACAACCTCCTTCCCGAGATCCCAATAATATGACTGGCGTGTGGGGTAGGGGAAGTTCAAAAAGTATTTTTACCCTATGGCAAACCGAAATTAAGACATCCTGAAATATTGATAGCAAGCTATTGAGTCTAACTGAAGTTATATTTGAGATTTCTTAATTTTTTGCTGTCCCATAATACCCGAAAGAGGCAGGGTTCTCCACAGCGCCTTTAAGCACCGCGCTAGCGCGGTGCTTGAAAATCAAAATCCTTATTTGCGCTGTCCTTGAAATTAGCGCGGTCCTTTAAATCCCAAGCGCGGTGCTTTGATTCACTTGATTCGTGTTGCTTATAGTCCGACACATACACTATAAACAGACCTTCTACACAGGATGTAAGTCACGCGCTATCGGTGTGAAATACTACACGTCAAGGACAAGTGTGTACAGTTGTATAAACCAGTCAAATCAGGCAGAGATACGGTGTTGTCGCGTTGCGTTAGCTGTGATTCACTTGAGTTTATTGTTGATCATTATTATGTCCCGACTAACAAAACTTGATGGGATTAATTAGATAAGATGAAGCGATGTGACATAATTGATTGGATAATGTGATTTAAATACAGGATGAGTGATTATTAAGGAGTTGTTAAAAAATTTATGATGTTTTGATGTTCGTCGGCTCTCTGCGTGGATCGTCTGCAGTTTGTAAGTATTAATTTGTTGCAGATTATTTTAATTACTCGATACTTTCAGAGATTAGTTAATATCTTTAATTAATTAAGTTAATGAAGTGAAACTGGGTTACTTTGCTATAAAATGCCCGATGTTTCTATTAATTTATCATAACAAAATGTCGAAGCAAAGTAGTAAGAGACCCTTAGATGGGGGAATTGGCAAGTTTTTTGTGGTAAGAAATGTTGAGGCTGCACCTACTGTCTGTGACTCAGCATCTGAACCAGTCGCCAAAAGAGCCAGGCTGACCGGGTTCAATCCAGACTGGGAGAAAGACTTCAAATGGGTTGAGGAAATGGAAAATGGTTAGTAAATAAATACATGTAATTTAAGGGCAATCAATGTAAAGAATGAATATTAATATTATTTTATTCAAACGCAGATTATTGTAAAGTGTATGGTAGCTGATTATGGTCTAAATTTAATGGATAAAGAGTTTGTTGTATTGGGGTGTATTTATTGCAGATTATATTATGTCATGTTGTAGTTTTAGTTCAATAATATTTAACGTCGAGATTTTAACCATCAATTTTCAACGTTTTTTAAAAAAAAAATTTTTTTTATTTTGACTTTATCCCGAGTCACACTATTGAATAAGTAATATATATGTATAATTATATTCTCTTTAATATAGTTTTCCCCATCTTCATTTTATAATTAAAAATCATCTCGGGGCATATGGTGCACCCTAGAATTGGAAAAAAATCGACAATGGGAGGGGGCTGCCCCCTCCCAAACCCACCCCCCGCGCTGCCTATGCCAGCGTCTGAAAAAAATCCTGTGGAGGACCCTGAGAGGGTAATGCAGGATGTAGACATATAGATAGGAATTTACATACAAAAAGCCTCATCTAAATTGATGGCTGTAAAATATTTATTTCTTAACCGAATTTCGAAACTAAGGTATTTTTATTTACCACTAAAATTGCCAGTTCCAATTATATATCATGTATTTATATTTTGTTAAAATAACTCACATAGCTGAAAAACATTTGGCGTAAACAAACGCCCGAAATAATAGCAAATTTGTCGGGTTTAGACGCCACCATAATATACAGAATGTTTTTTCTTATTTCTTTTTGGCTGGATTGCGTAGCAAATCCAGGCTTATAGTTTGGCGATTTCCATCTGTCAGTCCGTCTATCCGTTGGTTTTGAAGTTTTCGTTAAAGTTTCTGTTTTTTCGTCATTTCTCAAAAATGAATTGTCGAAAAGCTTTGAAACTTGACACTTGTTCAATATCATTACAAATGTTATATGAAAATAACCCTATGTCATGTATTTTACCTGGACTATCCCCCCTTTTCACATAGATTTTTCAGTTAAAATGTTAAATTCGCAATCCGGCATTCGCATCACTATTGGTGCTTCACCATTTTTTTTTTACGTTTAACAAAATTTGAGGTTGCCATTGGACCCCCATATAAATGAAACGTTCCTATGCCAGTGTACCTGTAACCGGTCATCCGGTTTGGTCTGATGCTACGGAGTAGTTCAAATTTGAAGGTGATGAAAACACGGTTTGGAAACTTTACCGGTCTTCTGCTTCAATCGATCTATGCTTTTCTCTGTCCTATCATTTCACTATTTTTGTTTTTCTACCACCGACAAAAACATAGAGGGTCAAATAGGACACTCAGTTTCTTAAAATGTAGATGTAGAAACTAATAAGTATCTTGAGCCATGTGAGCACAGCTAGTGCTAAATATCAAGAACGGTCAAACAAACTAACGTCTTTTCTACATAGCATTTGATGAATTTGTGCATTTTCAGAATATATTGATGAAAAACGTCGGACCCGGTGCCCAGACATAATCAACTAAATTTGATTTAACTAATATTCTGAAAATGGACAACCATTTCTTAAATGTCAAGTAGGAAACAACAAATTCCTATGTTTAAGAAACATTGTACTTTTCTCAAACAAGCATCATCATAATGATTAGACAATACGTATGAATCAATTTAAGTTTTAACACACGTTGAAGACAATACGTATATATTCGAATAAAAAAAGTTTAAATCACATATTTTTTCGTAATGACATAACGCTGAAACCGTAATTACATGTTGTTCGGCAAAAAGTATACGCGTGCATCACGATTTATGTATATATATCTTACTACATACACTGATGTAGTAGCAGCTTTTATGACGGTTGGTGATTCAGCCAATGTCGATCCAGACTGGATCATGACAAGATAACCGTTCGAAGTTCGTTCCATGCCATATCTGTCCTGTCTGGGAAAGAATTGGAATTTGACTGAAGCATTGTGGTGTACTGGTTAGAGCGTCTGCCTTGCATTCGGGAAGTGGGTTCGAGTCCCCTGACCGCGTCATACCAAAGACTTTAAAAATGGAGTAGTCAATTGTAACCCTTGCCTGACGAGCAAATAATGGGTAGTGCTACGACTGATTGACCAGTGTCAGAATAATGTCACTGGGGATATCATGTCTACTACGGCGTGGTATTCCAGTGTAGCAGCACTATAAAGAAACCATTGAGTTCGCTGCTTCAAGTAGAATCACATCACACACAAACACACAGATAAAAGTCTAGACTCCATTGTGCCTTTAATCGTCGGGTAGGATGCCTGTCATAGACGGACGGACTATAATCCTTAGAAATACACACAAACACACACACACAAACTGGAATTTGTTTTGGGTGGGATGTCACGTTTCATAAGACACGTACAGGTAGATTTAAACTAGACGTGAGAATCATGGCTCTTATGGTGGTATGTAACTACCATTGTACAGGTACACACCATCACGCAGCTAGAATTGCACATACCGGTGCATACATACCGCGCAATCAAAAATGAACTGTGCTCGCCCTATAGGTTTAACGGGTTTAACCTATTTCATATTATCCCCACAATACCAAACTTATGATATAAAAATATAAAGGATGCCGAGTTGGCCAGGTCCAAGTTGACTGAGCCGACTTGACCTGGTGCACAGTTGATTCAGTGTCCGAACTAGATTCTTATGCAAAGGCAAAATTAGAAGTTGTACCTGCATGTAATTGACAGGTGGGTGGGGTAAAACGATATTTTGATCATTAGGAAAGTACCCTTCCATGCATTGGCATCTAAAAAAACACTAAACTCAACAATTATGAGTTTAAAGTCAGTATGTGTAGCAAACAGTTAATGCATCATTAGTTTGATAATGTACCTGTTCGAATCACACCTGTCCGTAGTGTCACCTTCTTGACAATGTTTACGAGGTGAAACTAGAGTGTTAACCCGGTCCCTCGAATTACCGAAATGGACCGAAATGGAGAGGATTTACCGAAATGGAGATTCGGTTTACCGAAATGTGGAGATTCCAATTAACGAAATGGAGATACGATTTACCGAAATGGACCGAAATGGAGTGTATTTTGACTAGGTTTAGGTTAATATATGTGTATTGACATAAAATAAACAAATGATTTATTCCTGATACTAAAGAATCAGATTGGGTCTTATATAGCATAGAACAAAATAAATTTACAAAAATGGATTTATTTTTTGCTATTTTATGGTGCTAGTACACGTGTGTGTGTGTGTGTGTGTGTGTGTGTGTGTGTGTGTGTGTTTAATAATTTATTTACAGAAATATTTGCATTTACTCTATGTCCATAACATGAAAATCTCAACTTTTTACAACAATTCAATGACGAATCCACATGTATTGGTTGTGTCATATCATTTATGTATACCATATAAATACGGCAAGAAGCACGTGACAAATACCGTGCAATCAGTATATCATAGGCAACGCGCACCGGGTGTCCTGACTGAACAGAAGCTTATTTATAAACGCAATTAACTGCGTGCGTGCGTGCGTGCGCGCACGCGCGTGCGTGTGAGAGAGAGAGAGAGAGAGAGAGGGCGATTTGGCAGTCGGGCTTTTGTCCGTGTGGTAGGGCTGGAAGCGGAATTTGTTCTACATTCCCAGTTTTAATATTGTGCGAAACTCGACTTCTAAATCATCAAGAGTTCCGTAAAATCCGTATTCTTGTTTCTGGCATATATTTGGGGGTAATTAATAAAAACGTTCGTTATTCTGCTATAGGGTTAGATATATTGTTGGTGAATTAGTTATTAATATGCAAAAACAATCTGTTTTAAATACCATGCCTCACTTTGTACACGGACGATCAGCTTCAGGACTTAAAAACAATTTGCTATACAGGTCAGTCAATACTTGGACCAGACATTTTTTTGTTATATTCTAACTCCATTTCGGTGAATATATACAAATAATGCTTATTTCATTACTTAATTCATGTGTCTGTTTCTTTTCAAAATTTTATTTAAAAGTGTACTCGCATCTTTAATATGAGCATAATGTTTATTTCATAGACTGGCTGATAATGTTATTAATATTGCTGAAAATAATAAACTAAATAAAAAACAATTGAAAACATAACTGTTAATGTCGATATGTTTTAGTCAATACTTTAATACCTCCAAACTTACTTGCCCATCACTTCTGTGTGTTCGAGCCCTCACGGGATTAGGAAGCTCGGGAAGTAATTCAGCTGGCTTGCAGAATGTCTGTGGCGCAACCCAGGTGCCTGCCCGTGCACGATAATTACTCGGAGGTGCACCTAGGGTCTTCCTCAACAAATGGAAGCTGGGAAGTCGACATATGACCTTAACTGTTGGTGCGACTATGTAAGCAATTTAGTTCAATTATGTATTTACTCTGAAAAGTATATTGAAATCCAGAAGTAAAAAGGTAAATACTATTTCATTTCGAAAAATCAGTGGGACTAAACATGACTATTTCTTTGCCGCAATTTCAGTTAGAGTAAGCAAAAATAAACACAACACATCAACAAACAACTCATTACAGTATGTTCAACACAAATTCAAACACAATTATTGTAAATCGCGTGTGTGTTTAGTGTTTTTTTTCAAAACGCACCTTTAGAGAAGCTACAACTTTTCTAGCTTGTAATAATGTCAGGGCTTTCTTTACTAACGCTCCCATTGATAAGTATAATTTGTGGACTTGTACTGATGTTTGTAGAGCCTTATCTTTTCTTCTGGATAACATCTTTATAAGATACGGTAAAACTATTTACCGCCCCTATGGGTACTAACTGTGCGCCACTTGTGGCAGATTTGTTTGTGTACTGCTATGAAAGAGATTTTATGTTGAGTTTGTCACCTGCTAGCCAGGGTGAAATTATTGATGCTTTTAATAATACTTCTCGTTATCTTGATGACATACTCAATATTGATAATCCGTTCTTTGGTCATATGGTTACTAACATTTATCCACCGGAGCTCACGTTGAATAAAGCCAACAGTTCGGATACAGTAGCAGCATTTCTCGATCTTCATCTCTCGATTTCAAATGATTGTATTCATACTAAAATCTATGATAAGAGAGATGATTTCAATTTTAACATCGTTAACTATACATACCTGGATGGAGATGTACCTCGTTCTACCCCATACGGGGTTTATATCTCCCAGCTCATTCGATTTGCTAGAGCGTGTAATGATGTGATCGAAATCAAGTTATTACAAGTAAACTTCTTCAGCAGGGTTTTCGTTATCACAAACTACGTAGATCTTTCTCTAAATTCTACCGCCGCAACGAGGGCCTGCTGGAAAAGTACAACACCAACCTTAAAACACTTCTGCGACTAGGCATATCACAACCCTCATTTTATGGAGATGTGGTCTATAAACGTCGAACGTTAAAGGGGTCTGACGGGTTTCCTGACCGCTTTATAAATTTAATCAGGAAGTTCGTCAGAAAAGGATATAACCCTTTGGTTTTACAGCGCACTGCATGTTTAGTGATTGACCCCTCTACATTCAGTCATTATGCTTCACTTTTCGCTTGTGCGGTGACTGGACTACCTCTTGGGACTCTATGATTGTACCTACTGAAACCCCAACTAAGGGAGGTTGGTGCATGAGCTTTCGTCCCTCGGGTTTTGTGGTCGTACCCTAGATTGGTTTTCTCTTTAGCTGCAACTACTATGGTTGTTCAGTACGATGAGATGTTTATTATTTTGTATGTGTTTCTTAAGTTTCTCTGGATGTGGACGTTATTGTTAGAGAATTTCTTTTGATGGGATGTAGTTTTGTTTACACTGTCTTGTCTATTTGGGCGCTGAAGACAGGATAATGGCGAGGATTGTGCGCATATAAAATCGATTCAAGCTAACCAGTAGGCCTTATTACCTACTGACCGTTCCTAGTCGGTAACCCTGTCTTCACCACCCTTTCTGTTTTTCCCCCTCATTCATTGTATTATCAAGTCCTTGTTTGCAGTACAGTGCGGACCTACGATGCCATTGCGTTCGGACGCTGTGGTTTCTATAGGACCCTATATCTCATTTGTACACCACCCATCGACTTTAGGAGGACCTAATTTGACGTACAGTGGAAATCTGATTAAGTACTTCTTAATTATCAGGGCTTAGTAAATCAGCTATTTTATTAAAAAACAAGAAGAAAACAGGATGGTTATATCCCTAACACTAGTCAAAAATCCTCCATTTCGGTAAATCGATTTTTTTTTTTATAAAGTACCCATCCACTTTAGGAGGATCGTCATACATTTGCAGAAATCTGATTAAGTACTTCTTGTTTATTATCAGGGATTAGTAATTTAGCTATTTAAAAGAAAGGATCTTTATAACCATAAAACTATCCCCAAAACCTCCATTTCTGTAAATCATATCATGAAAAGGCCTCCACAGCATCCACCTAGTTGTAATCATTTAGTATCATAAATTAGTAAATCAGCTGTTTATTTTAAAAAATAAACGTATATTAACAGTAAATTAGTCAAATGCAACTCCATTTTGGTAAATCGTATCACCATTTCGGTAAATCGAATCTCCATTTTGGTCCATTTTGGTAAATCCTCTTCATTTCGGTCCATTTTGGTAATTCGAGGGACCAAATAATTTACCGGTGTTTACGTAAATAATATTCAAGTTTCAACACTCAAAACAACAATGGCAGGGAATTATTGGCAAAGTTCTCATTTGTAAGTCTAATAATAGTGTTTAAGAACGTTCATTGGAAATATATTATGCAGCTTGACAAGTTTACGAATGTTCATGAACACGAAGGTTACAACAAAAGCTGAAGACTTGCATTGTTCTCGATTCTATCCATATTTCCGGATAGTATGTTTTTCGGATAATTTCGATTTTTATAATATTAAACCCAGTAATCTAACACGCATTCTCCCAAAACCTTGCTGTAATATTTATTCCAGAGTTGCTCTCCTACACATAGGGCTCATATGCCCACCTGCATTGTTGTCAAGGCTCAAAATTAAACGATCCGTAAAAGCAGTAATTCTTACCCAGTGGGCCATTTAAGTTGATCATGTTTATAATGTTTATATATAACCGACTGGAAATAAATACTATCTTCACTCATT
Source organism: Cyrtodaria siliqua (assembly GCA_037043455.1). Lineage (NCBI taxonomy): Eukaryota > Metazoa > Mollusca > Bivalvia > Adapedonta > Hiatellidae > Cyrtodaria > Cyrtodaria siliqua. The sequence goes on along the minus strand of JAWPHD010004343.1, from coordinate 87,894 downwards.
CATCTTAAATGATCGTAGGATTGAGTTCATTTAAAGGGACAACAGTCAAACTCTAACCTTAAAGATGAATGGCCACCCTTTTTGTAGTATTATCAATTAACGAATTTAACTCTTAAACATCATTTGAATTTTTTTTGATATTCTCGGAGAGAAACATATATTGAAAACCGCTATTAAGTTGTATGTAAAAATAAGTATTATTTGCATGACGTAGATACTACTTATACCACTGCGTGACTGCACGGGGTAATGAGGTAAATCTGAATTGCATAGCTGCACAACTATTGCCAGATAAATGATAAAGACATTTACCTGTGGATTAATTTACCTGTTCAAAGTTTTCTACGTCATCAAATAAAATCTTATTCTCGCTTTTCACAGATATTGCAATGTGTGAATTGTAAATAACTATTGTTGTGTAATTGATTTCGATTTAAATAAACAAAAACATGTTCATGAAACAAAACATGACCGGGGAACTTTAAACAGTTACGTTTTTCATAACCTGTCACTGTTATTAAATAAACAACTAAAAATGGGATAGTAACCAGAAGCAGTTACTACCACAAAATCATTCAAGTTTAGATACATTCTATCTGCTGTACAGGAATTTTCCCTGTATATATATAATTTTCTTGTGGTATGGTGATTATTCAACTTTACAACCATGCAATAAAATTCGATGAAAATCCAATGCGCAAAGCCTCTCAAGTTACCTACTGTTATGCAATAAAATTCATTAAAAATCATTTCGTAGGCACCTACATGACAATTAGTGAACAACAGCTAATTGCATCTAGATGAAGATGTATTTATCCGTAATAAGATTAAAGTATTCAGACATAAATAAACACTGCACACTTGGCAACTATTTCGATTTATTAGCAAATGATCTTGGTAACTGATTTAGGTTACAAATGATTATAAGGGGAAAATATCTGCTACTCTAAACCAAAGGGAGATAATAATTTGGCATTTTAATAACTTCCAGCAGACTTGACACTGTTTAAGGTTAGAGCTCTGACTGGTTAGCATTTTGGGGAACTGGGGCCAGGGACTTCAGATGGGGAAATTTTGCATCATTTTCATATCAAAGGGGAATTTCTAAAGAACACAAATCAGTGTTCTTTTTTCCTTATATAAGTGGTACCAATAAATGATATTCATTTCCAATGGCAAAAAGTATGTTTTTTCCTCAAATTAAAATGTCAAAATTCCCAATCCCAAAACAAATTTTTTTGAGGGCAGGAATTTCTACCCTAAAATGGTGTCTCGATCATCCAGACCTCTCACGAGACTACACAATGGTCTGGAAGCCTCTTTAAAATTTGTGACATCAAACTAGGTGTGGACAAAAAATATCACCGTCTCTGATTGGTCAACTTCAGTTTGTTATGGGAATCATCCACTACGTCATGCCGGCATCAAAAACTATGTGACATTTCGCACAATGTTGTGCAATAAAATTACACCAAACAAAGTCAGCGGATCACGATTAATGCTAAAAATGAAATTTTAAACATCATTATATTCATTTTGTAATATAGATTATATTATGTTTTTAGAGAAACTACAAAAAACGAAGTTTATTGTATATTTAATAAGGACGTACGCACATCCCATTGGAACTAATGTTGCACGTAATACAACGTGCACTTTGATGTTGTGGTCAAAATGACGTCAGTTGTGACGTTTGGCGCCGTCTATCGTTCAAACATTTTAATGAACCACAAGTCCAGATGCTCGCTACCGCTCGCAGTCAGCTTGAGTGTGTCTGGATGATAGAGACTAGTGAAATGGCTGAATGACAAGTAACCTGACACAAATGTGGATACATTTAAATATATTTGATTTTCAAAATTACCAAGGGTTTTACGATTTTTAACCTATATAGTTCTGTTTCAGCCAGCAATGGTTGCTAGACCGACAGGACCTGGCTAGGGAGAGACAGGCAGACCTCAAGGTGTTCAGTGAAGAGGAATATGAAAAGTGCATGATATTCTTCGCAAATTGTGAGTATTGCATGCCGTCTTGTATATGTTCTACAAAATGTAATCCAGACTTTGTTGAAATGAGATTAATTGTTTTACGTGATTAAAGTTGACTGGCAGGACTTTTTATATTTTAAACATTACATAGTGTACTCGTCGGGGGCCACTTTCCGTCACTTATGTAAACATAAACTAATTTTTCAGACAAATCTATGTATCCTGACAATTTTGAAATCAAAGAATTTTGTTTTTTATAAATTATCGTAGTGGCATGCAACCTTTTTATAAATAGACTAAAACTGAGAAATCATTTTGTTTACAAGCCCAGTTTCCGTCATGTATTTTTTCGAGTGATACATTCAACTAGGTCAAGATACAGTATACTTTTATTAATTAGAAACTTGTTTGCAAGTCTATTCAACAATTTTATTGTAAAAATGATATGTTTGCATTGTTCCATCAGTCACCTCGATCGCTATAACATTGCGCCTGGTAACGTCAATGTAAAATGTTCAACGACGACAATTTACAATGTATCGATGGGTAACTCTGTGTAAATCAAACAGATACAGGTTGTACGAGTTGCTTCTCTTTGGTTAAAAATAAAATATATAATCACAGTATATTTTAACTGCGTCCACTGAAGAGTGATAAAAATATGACGTCATTAGAGTGTTATTTTTGTAATGGTTTATTATGCGGCAGTATGCGCGTGCATCCCCAACGCCATACATGTATAAGGAAGTAAACACAATTTTCAGAGAAATCCCTTTCGTTTTGTACCGCTTAGTTACCGGTACTTTTTTTTTTTTTTTCTGTTTCCAATCTTAAGTTCTAAATGTCAGGCAATAAGTTAGTGACTTCGCGAAAGTAATTTACAGTGTAAAAACAGTTTTTAAATGAGAATGACGGAAATTGGGCTTGGATGGAAACTGGCCTCTAACGAGTATGTCACAGAAGCCCATATTGATCAGTCTTTATCAATAAAAGTCATACTTTCTAATGTCACTGTATTTTAGTCATACAAGCACTGGGTGAGCAGTTGAAAGTCAGGCAGCAGGTCATAGCCACAGGAACATTGTACTTCAAAAGATTTTATGCCAGGTACACTTGCTCGGTATTTTAATGCCATGTTGATTATTAAATAGTATCCACCTAGAGCATCACAATAGCAGTATTATAAAATCTCTCCAGCATTATATATCACTTGTTAGTACTCTCTTGTAAGCATATGATAAAGAAACTAACCCACTCAATTATGGCAAAATTACTATACAAAATTGTTTATCCCAACCCTATCCAGATGTTAAGGTCAGAAAAAATGTATATTTGCCAATTAAAAGAATTGGTTTATTCACAGTAACTTAAAATACCCAAGACTGAATAAGCCGAGGGGTCAGCGCAAAACTGGTGATACTACATATGAATAAAGAATGAGATACAATAGCTATGCACTGAACCATCAATACCTAAAATGAATTTTGAGTGGGTAACTTAATTCGGCATTCCAGTTTCGGATTTTGGCTTTGCCATTTATACTGTGTCTACAGAGTTCGGATTTTTCGAAATATGTAAGTTATAATATATATATATACCTCCTTGTCAGTAGGTTTATAAACGGTATACATCTGTTGTAAAATGTGCCTATTGATGGCGGTGTAGGGACTTTATTGCCAGGTACAATATCCCTGTTTTAATGACATGACAGGGCTGTAGATAATTTTAAAGAAAGTGAAAAGTAAAAAATCAATTTAATTAAAGAATCACTGAATTTGCTAGTTAATTACACATGATTGGAACAATTGTCATCATGTAAATATGGAATAAACAGTTCCACAGGACAAAACATATAAATATAATACTCATGATTTTTAAAGTTATTAGTTTTTGTAGTAAGTTGACATGATATGTAATCACATTTTAAAAAAACTGAGGATTTTTGTAAAAAAAATTATGAGTACAATACTCAAAAACTCAGCTTATCTACAGCTCTGTTTAATAGCATTTACTGTGAATGAGAATGTAGGTATATCCAGTAGCCGAGTACTAGGAATGGATATGTATTCATGGTCTTCCACAGGCCATTCAAGAGCATATTCTCCCTATCCCTTACTTCTATAATCTAATTTCACCCTACCTACTCCTTAATTAACCCCTATCCTTTGATCTCTCTGCCCTATCCCTTAAAAACACCAATAAATCGTCAAAATGCATTCCTATGTATCCTTCCCCTCTCTCTGGGGCGGCTCTAAATAACCTATACTGTGTTGATGAGCCGTTAAACAACATTCAATTCAATTCATTCTCTTCATAAACAGGGGCCGATATTCGGCCCCTTCCCCTAGCCAAACAGACTACCTTTTCCCCCCTCTTTGGCTGAGAAAATTCTCCTTAAAAAAAATGCTTAACATTATTTCCCCCTCTAACTTTCTCAACATCATTATGTTTGGGAAACATTTATAGAAGACAGTTTATCTAACATGTACGTCTTTTGCATATTTGCACACCCAAATATTCAATTTCTGCCTAATACACTTTTCTTCCTATATCTCGAAATCGCATTATTTTTTCCCCTTTATCTCGAAAATCACGCTTTTTTTCCCCCATTGAAGGGCCTGGGCCTCTTCCCCTATTTCCGAAAAAAAGCCCTGGTGCTAAAAGAAGTGTTTGCTTTTGTCACATATTATTTTATAATATATATATACACATTAGTAATTGTAAATAACAATGTCTACTTTCAGAAATTCTTTAAAATGTATAGATCCCTGGTTAATGGCACCCACATGTATATTCCTGGCTTCTAAAGTTGAGGTAAATATAAAACATTTCACTTTATTACTCTACTGGTCGATGGTCACTAGACCTTATGTGATGACACTTTCATCCTTCATCAGTCATCAGTTTAAGTGTTTCTCCTTCACCTTTCATCCAATCTTTACTTGGCCAGATTGTAATGTCAATGAAAGATTGGATCCATTCAAAAACCAGCTTTGAACATTTTTTTTAAAGGGAAACTACTTGTACTTTATTCATGTTCAGTATGAGTTATTTCCCTTTATTGAAACATAAAATTGTTATCGTTGGCATTAGTTTATGGTCATGTACTAATTTGGCTCCGCCTCAGTGGTTGACGAGGTAGGGGTTGGGATCATTTCTAGAGCTAGAGGTCTAATATCAGACTGACAAAAAACATACCCAGCTTCATTTATTGGTATAAAGCAGAAGTGGTTGGAGGCATTCATTTCTAGTTGGGGCATTTACATGGATCATCAATCAGGTAATCAGTCCTTAATTAACATGTCGCCAGTTGTCAATCATTTATCCATTTTAACCAGTCAAACCAGTTATACCTCCGACAAACAAAAGCATGTGCAACAGTATAATAAAGCACGTGCAGCTGTATTATAATATAACCTATTGTCAATATACTCGACATCAACAATAGGGCAGAGATATCTAAGTACTGGCGTCATGTTAATTGATGCCATGTGTCATTGTTTCGGATTTCAAATTTAGTGAGACAGTTATCTAAAGCGACATTTTTTTTCTCTTGGTTTACGGATCAGCCGACCCCAATTTTCGAGAGGTTGAAAAAAAAATAAAAATTTGAACATCTGTGGGTTTTTTCACCGCCGTCCGCATTTCAACGCCAGATGAAGAAGAAAAAAAAAATTGAATTGGTGAAACAATTTTCTAGTATACAATAATACCACGTCAAACAACAGCATTTATCTATCAAAACATCGAAATTTCGAACGCAAACGACGCGCGATCACTATCCGCCATTTCCTTGTATGAGGAACATAGAGTAGTCTCCCTTGTTCACCAAGGTAACTTGATTTCAACACATCCGGTCACTCCATCCGGGCGTGAATACAGAAATTTCATCATTGGAAATATTAAAAGAATATTCAACGATTTAAATACATGTTGTGTTGTATAAACTTACGGTTTTATATGAGAAACATGGTCACCATGTTTGAAATTTGTACTTAGAAACAGATTTAACTTTTTTTTTCTTTTTCCCTTCTGACCGAGCGTAAAAAAATAAGAAAAAATCCGTAAACCAAGAAAAAAAAAATAGTGGCCTAAATAGTAGTACAAAAATAATTGTTTAAAGGCACTAACCCGCCAAATAACAGCAACATTACACTACAAAATCGTTTATCCAAACCCTATCCAGGTGTTCAGGTCATAAAATAATATATATGTGCCAATTAAAAGTATAGTTTTATTCATGGGTTCTTAAAATACCCTTGGTTGAATAAGCATAAAATGAATCATGAGTTGGTAACTCTTAATTCGACGCTCCAGTTTTGGGTTTGGCCTGGCTGGTTAAAGCTGTTTATATTGTGTCTATAGAGTTTGGATTTTCAAAATTACTGAGTTAATTCTTATATATATATACCTTGTCATCAGTAGGTTTACAAATGGTGTACATTTGTTGTAAAATTGGGACCAATTTCCATCCTCTCCTAAATTGCTAATTAATAATATAGTTTAAGAAAAGCAATCTTTTTTTAAAAAAACACACTATACACTTAGTACCAATGTATTTATACAGTTGATTTATTTCCATTTAAATATCTAATTGTAAAATATTTTCTCAAAAAAAACTATATTGCCACTAGAGATAATTCAAATTTGACTCCAACTTTTTATACCACCGCTAAACAAAGTTTAGTTGGGTATCCTCCATAACTCCTCTCCCCCTGAAGCAAAACTCATGAAACTTCATAGGTGAACTGCCTGTGGTGAGAGGATGACCCCTATTGATTTTGAGCTCAGTAGGTCAAATGTCAAGGTCACCGGCATCCGATAATGAAAATCTTGTCTGCTCCATAACTCCTCTCCCCTGAAGCCAATCTCCTGGTGAACTGCCTGTGGGGATAGGATGACACCTATTGATTTTGAGGTCAACGGTCAAGGTCACCATGGCCCGATAATGAAATATCTTGTCCGCTCCATAACTCCTCTCCCTTAAGGAAATCTCATGAAACTTCAGAGGTGAACTGCCTGTGGTGAGAGGATGACCCCTATTGATTTTGAGGTCAGTAGGTCAAATGTCAAGGAAACCGGCACCCGATAATGAAAACCTTGTTCTCTCCATAACTCCTTGCCTCCTGAAGCAAATATCATGAAACTTCATAGGTGAACTGCCTGTGGTGAGAGGACAACCCCTATTGATTTTGAGGTCAGTAAGTCAAAGGTCAAGGTCAACAGGATCCGATAATGAAAAACCTTGTTTGCACCATAACTTCTCTTCTCCTTAGAAAAATCTCATGAAACTTCATAGGTCAACTGCCTGTGGTGAGAGGACAACCCCTATTGATTTTGAGGTCAGTAAGTCAAAGGTCAAGGTCAACAGGATCCGATAATGAAAAACCTTGTTTGCACCATAACTTCTCTTCTCCTTAGAAAAATCTCATGAAACTTCATAGGTCAACTGCTTGTGGTGAGAGGATGACTCCTATTGATTTTGAGGTCAGTAGGTCAAAGGTCAAGGTCACCAGGACCCGATAATGAAAAACTTTGTCCTCTCCATAACTCCTTTCCCCCTGAAGCAAATCTCATGAAACTTCATAGATAAACTGCCTGTGGTGAGAGGACAACCCCTTTTGATTTTGAGGGTCAGTATTATTGATTTTGAGGTCAGTAGGTCAAAGGTCAAGGTCACCGGCACTCGATAATGAAAAACCTTGTCCGCTCCATAACTCCTGTCCCCCTGAAGCAGATTTCATGAAACTTTATAGATGAACTGCCTGTGATGAGAGGACGACCTTTATTGATTTTGAGGTCAGTAAGTCAAAGGTCAAGGTCACTAGGATCCGATAATGAAAAACCTTATCTGCTCCATAACTCCTCTTCCCCTGAAGCAAAGCTCATGAAACTTCATAGGTGAACTGCCTGTGGTGAGAGGATGACTCCTATTGATTCTGAGGTCAGTAGGTCAAAGATCAAGGCTACCATTACCTGATCATGAATATCCCATTCCACTCGGTCTTTACTCGAACTTTTTAAGTTTACCCAATATTGAAAAATCTTGTCCGCTCCATAACTCCTCTCCCCCTGAAGCAAATCTCATAAAACTTAAAAGGTGATGAAAAGATGGCCCCTATTGGTTTTGAGGTCAGTAGGTCAAAGGTCAAGGCCACCATTACCTGATCATGAAAATCCCATTCCACTCAATCTTTACTCAAACGGTAGGGAATGGGGTGTGGGGGGGGGAAATAAGTCGGAGGGAACCCTGACTATTTACTTTGCCTGCCCGTACCTATTTATAGCCAGGTTTGCATGCCCATACCTATTTATAGCCTACTTTGCATGCCCATACCTATTTATAACCAGTTTAATCTGAGGTACATCAGGGGGATGGTTGTAACTCTGAGATGGGAGAATGCGGCTAGATATGTATACTATAATTCATACATGACTGTATTTCATTTCAGGAGTTTGGTGTGATATCCAACAGTAGACTTATAACCACATGTCAGACTGTCGGTAAGTAATAATTACAGAGATGACATTGTGTTGTCTCTGTCAGTTGAATTGTTAGTTGTGTCATCTATGTGTTTGTGTCTAAATTCATGTTTTGGGTTATGATCCTGAGACCTCCATTTGCAGGGCTTTTTCCAGGTATTTTTGGAAAAATGTCCCTTATAAATTTGGGAACTTTTTTCATCATAAAACGGCCAACTGAGAATTGTTTACATCTACATTTTGTAAATTAGGGCGAGGTAGTAGGTATAATTAGGAACACTATTATGTCAGTAGCATACCACTTATATTGATTAGTATGTAATATAAGGGATGTATCAGTACAACATACGTGTAATTTGAGACTGGGTATCAGTACAACATACGTGTAATTTGAGACTGGGAATATTTTCAACAATACGGGAAAAATACACTATTTTGCATTGGGAATGGGTCAATTTTTTCGGCCCGTGTGACACCTAGAAAAGCCCTGATTAGCAATAGGATGTCTGTGTTAAGTTTTGTATGCTTTTAATTAAACAATAATGACAAATATATCAAATAATATTCGAGGCAAAACAATTGTTAGCTCGACTGATCCGAGATCAGCAGAGCTTATGCGATGGTGCGGTGTCCGTCGTCAGTCCGTCCCTCTGTCTGTCCGTAAACTTTTATTTGTAGCGACTACTCCTCTGAAACTACTGGATGGATATACATGAAACTTTACAGAAATGTTGCCCATGAAATCTAGTTGATCCTAGCAAAAATTCATGTTGATGTGAAATCCAAGATGGCCGCCAAAGCTAAAAATAGATTTTTAAAATACAAGTTTGTAGCGACTACTTCTTGAAAACTATAAGTGATATTGATATGGGATTTTTTCTAAAATTATCAGCATGACATGATGTTGGTCCTTGTCAAAAATCGTTTTGATTCGACTTTAAACATGGTTGCCAGTGGCCATCTTTGTTTAATAGAGTTATATAGTAAAAACTTGTAGCGACTACTCCGCTGAAACTACTTGGCGGATTTTCATGAAACTTCACAGGAATGTTGCTCTTGATGTCTAATTGATCCTAGCAAAATTTCAGGTCGGCCAGAAATTCAAGATGGCAGCCACAGCTAAAAATAGATTTTTTAAAAATAAGTTTGTAGTGACTACTTCATGAAAACTATAAGTGATATTGATATGGGACTTTTTCTAAAATGATCAGCATGACATGATGTTGATCCTAGTCGAACATTATTTTGATTCGACGTTAAAAATGGCTGCCAGTGGCCATCTTTGTTTACATAGAGTTATATAGTAAAAACTTGTAGCGACTACTCCTCTGAAACTACTTGACGTATGTTCATGAAACTTCACAGGAATGTTGCTCTTGATGTCTAGTTGATCCTAGAAAAATTTCAGGCTGGCCGGAAATTCAAGATGGCCATCATGGCTAAAAATAGATTTAATATAAATAAATTTGTAGAGACTACTTCTTGAAAACTATAAGTGATATTGATATGGGATTTTTTCTAAAATGATCAGCATGACATAATGTTGGTCCTTGTCAAAAATCGTTTTGATTCGACGTTAAACATGGTTGCCAGTGGCCATCTTTGTTTAATAGAGTTATATAGTAAAAACTTGTAGCGACTACTCCGCTGAAACTACTTGGCGGATTTTCATGAAACTTCACAGGAATGTTGCTCTTGATGTCTAATTGATCCCAGAATGTTTTTAGGTCGGCCGGAAATTCAAGATGGCCGCCATGGCTAAAAACAGATTTTTTAAAAAAAGTTTGTAGCGACTACTTCTTGAAAACTAAGTGATATTGATATGGCACTTTTTCTAAAATGATCAGCATGACATGATGTTGATCCTTGTCGAAAATGATTTTGATTCGTAATTAAACATGGGCGACAGTGGCCATCTTTGTTTACATAGAGTTTGTATAGTAAAAATTTGTAGCGATTATTCCTCTAAAACTACTTGACGGATTTTCATGAAACTTCACAGTAATGTTGCTCTTGATGTCTAGTTGATCCTAGCACAATATCAGTTCGGCCAGAATTTCAAGATGGCCACCACGGCTAAACATAGATTTTTTAAAACAAGTTTGTAGCGACTACTTCTTGAAAACTGTAAGTGATATTGATATGGGACTTTTTCTGAAATGATCAGCATGACAAGATGTTGATCCTTGTCGAAAATTATTTTGATTTGACATTAAACATGGCTGCCAGTGGCCATCTTTGTTTACCTAGAGTTATATAGTAAAAACTTCAACTTGTTGCAACTACTCCTCTGAAACTACTTGACAGATTTTTATGAAACTTCACAGGAATGTTGATCTAGCTATCAAAATCTATCAGTAGAGCTTCAAGGCCATTGACCTCTTGTTTAATAAATAAATTTAAGCCTTTTCAGCTTGCACAATCCTTAAGTGATATTAAAGGGACACACGGCAATCTTGATTTGTTTAAATTTCGCGGCTTCCCTTTAGTTTTTCTACAAAACTCGCATATTTGCATCATTGATATTATCAGAATAGTTGCAAAGCAGATTGTTTTTTAATAAATTATTGACGACTCATTACGGTATATTGCACCTATAATATATTTAAACATTTGGTACACTAACGAAAAAAATTGAAAACTCAAAATTTTATTTAAATATATTCAAACAGGTGTTAAGTTAAAATGATACTTGATTAAGAAATCGAGGAGCTAATTTCAATGCTTTATACAAACTTCAAGATTTAAATATCTTGCATGCTTTACAATAATGAAATTCCTCTTTGCTTATATTCCCTTAGCCTCGTCCGTCGGATGGGAACGTAAACCGGGCGGTCCCGTGTATCGGTCTATCCTCCGAGCACATGAAAGAACCATAGGAATCTATTAGATAATAAGAGTAGGGCACGGTTCCCGGATTTCTATGTATCCTTCCCCTCTCTGTCTCTGGGGCGGCTCTAAATAACCTATACTGTGTTGAGCCGTTAAACAACATTCAGTTCAATTCAATTCTTTGCTTATATTTCAGTAAAGAACAAGTTTTCTCATGCATACCCACAAGAGTATCCGTACAGAATTAACAATGTACTGGAGTGCGAGTTTTATCTTCTCGAGATGATGGTAAATTATATATTAAATTGAAAAGATTGTTAAATTCTATACTTTACTCTCTGCTTTCTGTCTTTCTATCTGTCTCTTTTCTTTCTTTCCATCTATCTATCTGTCTGTCTTTTTTTCTTTCTTTCCTTCTGTCTATATGTCTCTTGCCTTTCTTTACTTCTATCTTTTTTCTTTCTTTTCTTTTATCTATCTGTCTCTTTCCTTCCATCAGTCTTGAAAACTCTTCCTTCGTTCTTCATTTTTAAATATCTATCTGTCTCTTTCCTTTCTTTCCTTTTTTGTGTCTGTCCCTTTCCTTTCTTTCCTTTTATCTATCTGTGTCTTACCTTTGTTTCCTTCTATCTTCTGTCTGTCTCTTTCTTTTCTTTCTATCTATATATCTCTTTCCTATCTATCTATCTTTTTTTCTATCTATCTGTTTTTTTTCCCTTTCTTTCCTTCTATCTATATGTATCTTTCCTTTCTTTCGTTTATCTGTTTTTCTTTCTTCTTTCTTTTCTTATATCTGTTTGTCTTTTCCTTTTTTTCCTTTTATCTGTATGTCTCTTTCCTTTCTTTCTATTTGTCTTTTTACTTTCTTTCCTTCTATCTATATGTCACTTTCCTTTCTTTCCTGTTATCTATATGTCTCTTTCCTTCTATCTTTTTTTCCTTCTATCTGTCTCTTTCCTTTCTTCCTTTTATCTGTCTGTCTTTTTGTGTCGCCTGCTTAGCATGACAGACACTAAGAGATTACTTTGTCCGTCGCCTGCGTCGTCGTCCGGCATTGGTCGTCGTCCGGCACACTTTAACCTGCAACCTATAAACCTTGACCATAACTTGAAAAGTAGTTAACCTGTGTTCATAAAAATTCACACACATCTTCACCTTATCTCAAGGAATGTTGTTAAACATGTCCAATAACTCTGACTTTCATTTTGGCAGAGTTATGCCCCTTTTCATAAACTTTAACCTGCAACCTAACCAAGCTCATAACTGACCATAACTTGAAAACTATTTGACTTATCTTATGTTCATGAAACTTCACACGCATCTTACCTCAAGGAATAAACATGTCCAACAACTCTGGCTTTCATTTTAGCAGAGTTATACTCCTTTTCATAAAACCTTAACATGCAGCCTAATCTGATAGCTTGGCAAAATATTGACCTAAGTTTAAACAACTTTATACAAAGTAATCAATGTCATTGACCTGTCCAATAACTCATTTAGGGAGAGTTTTAGCCCTTTTCATAAAAATCTAGCTCATAACTTGGTAATATTGACCTATGGTCACCAGAGCCTCCTGGCCAATTTTTTTCTTGCACCACCACTTGCGCCAAATGAAAAAAGTTGGAGCCAAATTGGAAAAATTGGAGCCATTTGGCTCTAAGGGCCCAAGCATATTTCTTCTAGAGTTTTATGTATAAATGTATTTTAAATGTGAAAATAAGAGATTTTGTTTATATCTGGTACACTAAGGAATGAAATGAATAAAACCAAACAATATTAATAAAAAATATTTATTTATATGTTTTCGAACCCCCAATATCTGGAAAGTTTCTACATCGCATGTTTGCTTAAATCTACTAGCTGAACCTAATGACAGCAGGAATCATACATAAAGGCTTTCATTTGATTGTTTAAGATGTATAGGTAGGCCTTTATATCAGTAATAAGTTCAGAACCTGCCGTTTTTTCGTATTTCCGGAACCACGAAAATCCATGACATCTTTACGTCTTTTTTAATTTATTTTGAAAAGATGAACTGCCATATACATTAAAAACATATTTTGGAAATGAATATAACCTCCTGGAAACCGTTTAATAAACCAGTGTTTTGTGTAAAATGTTTGCATTTTTTTGTGAAATCCAGATTCAGACACCTCGAAATTATGAATGAACAAAAACAAAACAAATGTCACGTGGATCTATCATGTAAATTAATGAGTTGTTGATTTGTGTTTGATTGGTTAGAACCTGATTGGCTAGATATTATTCAGTGGTGTAATACTTTATGGTTGCAAGGTGTTGTATGAGAGACTTGATTACCCCTCGAGGCGAAAACGACAGTCATCAGTTGTTATTTAGGGATTAAGTTAATTACCGGAACACTAAAGGTTATCAGCTTTGTTTATTTAATGTTAAAGGTTATCAGTTTTATTTATTTATTTAATGTTAAGTGTTCGCGCGTGGTAGGTGTCAATTGGTTAGTTATGTTGTTTTAGACGACATTCAATGTATACATTCGTCACTGTGATTAGTGTTGAGGTCTATTTGTAATAGGCCGATTACAGCAGAGAAATTAAACAAGTTTGGCTTTTTGGCAATTTCGATGTCGCCAAACACTTTCGCCAAAGTTTGAAATTTAGAGCCATTTTCTTTTTTCTTTCGCCATTGGCGATGCCCAGAAGAGGGCCTGGTCATAAAACTTTATACAGTTCCTCCTTATCAATTATCCAATGCAGAGTTATGCCCCTTTTTATAAACTTTAACAATTAAAAAAACATGCTCCAAAGTTCATGAATGATTGGGCCCACTGTCTTTAAACTGTATAGTTAGGTTGTACTTTCTGAAATAAGCACAAGGCAAGCGACACAAGTGTTCCGTACCCTTCTAGTTTCTTTATTTCTTTTAATATGTCTGTATTTTTTCTTCCTCCGACCATTTCTACCTTTTCCATCAGTCTATAAGATACGTAATAAACCAAATGTGAGTTACTTTTACAATTACTTAACCCACTAAGCACGACTATAATAGCCTTTGTGTCCACTGTCAACCCAGATCAGCCTGTGAGTACAGTGTCTGGCTGCTGATCAGTTGTTTCCCCCAAAACAACCCATTGTCACATAAATGGAATGGTCTTAATTCAAAGAAAGAACAGTCCATTAAATATATGTAGCGGGTTAAGGGTTGTTATGCTCCAGATCTCTATATGTCAGTCCTTTAAACATGGTTTTTAAGACATCAATATACAGAGACCCTTTAAAGTCCATACTAGGACATCATGCTCATTCAAGGTCTTTATCATGACAACGCGTATGCAAACGTGGAAACGTGGCTCCATCGTAAATGGAGTGTCTGCTATAGAATTTGCAGCAACTCTGCAGCTCTGCGGGTAAGAAGGTTCTAGGCCCATTCTCCATATTTAATCTTGATTAAATGGAGGATGAGCCTCGCACATTCATCCTGTTAGTCACCATATAACCTTTCATGTGTTGGTGCACCTTAAAGCCCAATTCATTTCAAAGTCCATACACAGATACATCTAGATGAGTACTATACATTCATACTTAAAGTAGGTCACTATGAACGACCTTCACATTCATACCTAAAGTAGGTCACTATGAATGACCTTCACAGTCATACCTACTTTAGGTCACTATGAATGACCTTCACAGTCATACCTGAAGTAGGTCACTATGAATGACCTTCACAGTCATACCTGAAGTAGGTCACTAGGAATGACCTTCACAGTCATACCTAAAGTAGGTCACTATGAATGACCTTCACATTCATATCTAAAGTAGGTCACAATGAATGACCTTCACAGTCATACCTAAAGTAGGTCACAATGAATGACCTTCACAGTCATACCTAAAGTAGGTCACTATGAATGACCTTCACATTCATATCTAAAGTAGGTCACAATGAATGACCTTCACAGTCATACCTAAAGTAGGTCACTATGAATGACCTTCACAGACATACCTAAAGTAGGTCACTAGGAATGACCTTCACAGTCATACCTAAAGTAGGTCACTATGAATGACCTTCACATTCATACCTAAAGTAGGTCACTATGAATGACCTTCACATTCATATCTAAAGTAGGTCACAATGAATGACCTTCACAGTCATACCTAAAGTAGGTCACAATGAATGACCTTCACAGTCATACCTAAAGTAGGTCACTATGAATGACATTCACATTCATACCTGAAGAAGGTCACAATGAATGACATTCACATTCATACCTAAAGTAGGTCACTATGAATGACCTTTACAGTCATACCCAAAGTAGGTCACTATGAATGACATTCACATTCATACCTGAAGAAGGTCACAATGAATGACATTCACATTCATACCTAAAGTAGGTCACTATGAATGACCTTTACAGTCATACCTAAGGTAGGTCACAATTAATGACTCTCAGTCATACCTAAAGTAGGTCACTATGACTGACCTTCACAGTCATACCCAAAGTAGGTCACTATGAATGGCCTTCACAGTCATACCTAAGGTAGGTCACAATTAATGACTCGCAATCATACCTAAAGTAAGTCACTATGAATGACCTTCACATTCATACCTAAATTAGGTCACTATGAATGACAGGGCCTCCAAATGGAGCCAACTGAGACCAAATAATAAAAGTGGCGATAAAAAAATAACTTTGGCGAATGTTATTGGCAAACGAAATATCCAATGTCAGTCATGTTGTGTATTACTTTCCAACCTCGTCATACCCCTTAATTTTCCACTGTACAATCGCCTAATCATTAATTAACAAAATTAGCACCTCTTATTTCCAAGTTCAGAAGGCAACACTTGTTCTTGATGAGGTGTGAAATACACACATTTGGTGTGAAGTATACATTAAGGCTTTAATTAACTGACAGGATAAAAAAAAACAGTGATCAGTATAATTCTAGATAAGATTTTGTACTAGCTTGTATACAAGTACAGTATTTATTTTGAAACAGAAACATTTCCAGATGAATAAGTTTTATTTTTATGTAAAAAATTGAGTAAAATATATTTTTTATAAATATAATTTTATGATTATAATTATTTTCATTGGCCATACTTCATTTAAAAATAATTTCGAAAATATTATATGCTATCTTTGAGCCAATTTTGGCTCAAATGTCTCCTATTTGGCTCCAACTTTTTTCATGTGGCGAAATTGATTGGCTCTATTTCTAAGAATATTCCTTGTAGTAACCAGCCACATCTTATCACTCACTTCTGTCTCAGGTCTCAGACTGGTTATACAAATATGTTCCATACTTCAGGATTGTTGTTTGGTTCTTATCACTCACTTCTGTCTCGTGTCTCAGACTGGTTATACAAATATGTTCCATACTTCAGGATTGTTGCTTGGTGGTGTACCATCCATATAGACCCCTGGTACAGTACGTGTCTGATATCAGTTCCACAGATGATAGTATACTTCCATTAGCGTGGTACGTACCCTTATTTAACATCCGAGACTTACTTTAACCTATTTGACATGATTTATTGTGATGTGTCATGGAATGTCACTTTCTGTCTGACATAACATTGATTGCTGAGAATAAAATCAGTTTTCACAACAAAATGGTAGTATCATAGTAACCTTCCATGTGTGGTAGACAGGGTTATCCTAACATCATAGTAACCTTCCATGTGTGGTAGACAGGGTTATCCTAACATCATAGTAACCTTCCATGTGTGGTAGACAGGGTTATTTTAACATCATAGTAACCTTCCATGTGTGGTAGACAGGGTTATTCTAACATCATAGTAACCCTCCATGTGTGGTAGACAGGGTTATTTTAACATCATAGTAACCTTCCATGTGTGGTAGACAGGGTTATCCTAACATCATAGTAACCTTCCATGTGTGGTAGACAGGGTTATTTTAACATCATAGTAACCTTCCATGTGTGGTAGACAGGGTTATTCTAACATCATAGTAACCTTCCATGTGTGGTAGACAGGGTTATCCTAACATCATAGTAACCTTCCATGTGTGGTAGACAGGGTTATCCTAACATCATAGTAACCTTCCATGTGTGGTAGACAGGGTTATTTTAACATCATAGTAACCTTCCATGTGTGGTAGACAGGGTTATCCTCACATCATAGTAACCTTCCATGTGTGGTAGACAGGGTTATTTTAACATCATAGTAACCTTCCATGTGTGGTAGACAGGGTTATCCTAACATCATAGTAACCTTCCATGTGTGGTAGACAGGGTTAATCTAACATCATAGTAACCTTCCATGTGTGGTAGACAGGGTTATCCTAACATCATAGTAACCTTCCATGTGTGGTAGACAGGGTTATTTTAACATCATAGTAACCTTCCATGTGTGGTAGACAGGGTTATTTTAACATCATAGTAACCTTCCATGTGTGGTAGACAGGGTTATTTTAACATCATAGTAACCTTCCATGTGTGGTAGACAGGGTTATTCTAACATCATAGTAACCTTCCATGTGTGGTAGACAGGGTTATTCTAACATCATAGTAACCTTCCATGTGTGGTAGACAGGGTTATTTTAACATCATAGTAACCTTCCATGTGTGGTAGACCGGGTTATTCTAACATCATAGTAACCTTCCATGTGTGGTAGACCGGGTTATTCTAACATCATAGTAACCTTCCATGTGTGGTAGACAGGGTTATTTTAACATCATAGTAACCTTCCATGTGTGGTAGACAGGGTTATTCTAACATCATAGTAACCTTCCATGTGTGGTAGACAGGGTTATTCTAACATCATAGTAACCTTCCATGTGTGGTAGACAGGGTTATTTTAACATCATAGTAACCTTCCATGTGTGGTAGACCGGGTTATTCTAACATCATAGTAACCTTCCATGTGTGGTAGACCGGGTTATTCTAACATCATAGTAACCTTCCATGTGTGGTAGACAGGGTTATCCTAACATCATAGTAACCTTCCATGTGTGGTAGACCGGGTTATTCTAACATCATAGTAACCTTCCATGTGTGGTAGACCGGGTTATTCTAACATCATAGTAACCTTCCATGTGTGGTAGACAGGGTTATCCTAACATCATAGTAACCTTCCATGTGTGGTAGACAGGGTTATCCTAACATCATAGTAACCTTCCATGTGTGGTAGACCGGGTTATTCTAACATCATAGTAACCTTCCATGTGTGGTAGACCGGGTTATTTTAACATCATAGTAACCTTCCATGTGTGGTAGACAGGGTTATCCTAACATCATAGTAACCTTCCATGTGTGGTAGACAGGGTTATCCTAACATCATAGTAACCTTCCATGTGTGGTAGACCGGGTTATTCTAACATCATAGTAACCTTCCATGTGTGGTAGACAGGGTTATCCTAACATCATAGTAACCTTCCATGTGTGGTAGACAGGGTTATCCTAACATCATAGTAACCTTCCATGTGTGGTAGACAGGGTTATTTTAACATCATAGTAACCTTCCATGTGTGGTAGACAGGGTTATCCTAACATCATAGTAACCTTCCATGTGTGGTAGACAGGGTTATTCTAACATCATAGTAACCTTCCATGTGTGGTAGACAGGGTTATCCTAACATCATAGTAACCTTCCATGTGTGGTAGACAGGGTTATCCTAACATCATAGTAACCTTCCATGTGTGGTAGACAGGGTTATCCTAACATCATAGTAACCTTCCATGTGTGGTAGACAGGGTTATTTTAACATCATAGTAACCTTCCATGTGTGGTAGACAGGGTTATTCTAACATCATAGTAACCTTCCATGTGTGGTAGACCGGGTTATTCTAACATCATAGTAACCTTCCATGTGTGGTAGACCGGGTTATTCTAACATCATAGTAACCTTCCATGTGTGGTAGACCGGGTTATTCTAACATCATAGTAACCTTCCATGTGTGGTAGACAGGGTTATTTAACATCATAGTAACCTTCCATGTGTGGTAGACCGGGTTATTCTAACATCATAGTAACCTTCCATGTGTGGTAGACCGGGTTATTCTAACATCATAGTAACCTTCCATGTGTGGTAGACAGGGTTATTCTAACATCATAGTAACCTTCCATGTGTGGTAGACAGGGTTATCCTAACATCATAGTAACCTTCCATGTGTGGTAGACAGGGTTATCCTAACATCATAGTAACCTTCCATGTGTGGTAGACAGGGTTATTTTAACATCATAGTAACCTTCCATGTGTGGTAGACAGGGTTATTCTAACATCATAGTAACCTTCCATGTGTGGTAGACCGGGTTATTCTAACATCATAGTAACCTTCCATGTGTGGTAGACCGGGTTATTCTAACATCATAGTAACCTTCCATGTGTGGTAGACCGGGTTATTCTAACATCATAGTAACCTTCCATGTGTGGTAGACAGGGTTATTCTAACATCATAGTAACCTTCCATGTGTGGTAGACCGGGTTATTCTAACATCATAGTAACCTTCCATGTGTGGTAGACCGGGTTATTCTAACATCATAGTAACCTTCCATGTGTGGTAGACAGGGTTATTCTAACATCATAGTAACCTTCCATGTGTGGTAGACAGGGTTATTCTAACATCATAGTAACCTTCCATGTGTGGTAGACAGGGTTATTCTAACATCATAGTAACCTTCCATGTGTGGTAGACAGGGTTATTTTAACATCATAGTAACCTTCCATGTGTGGTAGACCGGGTTATTCTAACATCATAGTAACCTTCCATGTGTGGTAGACCGGGTTATTCTAACATCATAGTAACCTTCCATGTGTGGTAGACAGGGTTATCCTAACATCATAGTAACCTTCCATATGTGGTAGACCGGGTTATTCTAACATCATAGTAACCTTCCATGTGTGGTAGACCGGGTTATTCTAACATCATAGTAACCTTCCATGTGTGGTAGACAGGGTTATCCTAACATCATAGTAACCTTCCATGTGTGGTAGACAGGGTTATCCTAACATCATAGTAACCTTCCATGTGTGGTAGACCGGGTTATTCTAACATAATAGTAACCTTCCATGTGTGGTAGACCGGGTTATTTTAACATCATAGTAACCTTCCATGTGTGGTAGACAGGGTTATCCTAACATCATAGTAACCTTCCATGTGTGGTAGACCGGGTTATCCTAACATCATAGTAACCTTCCATGTGTGGTAGACAGGGTTATCCTAACATCATAGTAACCTTCCATGTGTGGTAGACCGGGTTATCCTAACATCATAGTAACCTTCCATGTGTGGTAGACAGGGTTATCCTAACATCATAGTAACCTTCCATGTGTGGTAGACCGGGTTATTCTAACATCATAGTAACCTTCCATGTGTGGTAGACAGGGTTATTCTAACATCATAGTAACCTTCCATGTGTGGTAGACAGGGTTATCCTAACATCATAGTAACCTTCCATGTGTGGTAGACAGGGTTATTTTAACATCATAGTAACCTTCCATGTGTGGTAGACAGGGTTATTTTAACATCATAGTAACCTTCCATGTGTGGTAGACCGGGTTATTCTAACATCATAGTAACCTTCCATGTGTGGTAGACCGGGTTATTCTAACATCATAGTAACCTTCCATGTGTGGTAGACAGGGTTATTTTAACATCATAGTAACCTTCCATGTGTGGTAGACAGGGTTATTCTAACATCATAGTAACCTTCCATGTGTGGTAGACAGGGTTATTCTAACATCATAGTAACCTTCCATGTGTGGTAGACAGGGTTATTTTAACATCATAGTAACCTTCCATGTGTGGTAGACCGGGTTATTCTAACATCATAGTAACCTTCCATGTGTGGTAGACCGGGTTATTCTAACATCATAGTAACCTTCCATGTGTGGTAGACAGGGTTATCCTAACATCATAGTAACCTTCCATGTGTGGTAGACCGGGTTATTCTAACATCATAGTAACCTTCCATGTGTGGTAGACCGGGTTATTCTAACATCATAGTAACCTTCCATGTGTGGTAGACAGGGTTATCCTAACATCATAGTAACCTTCCATGTGTGGTAGACAGGGTTATCCTAACATCATAGTAACCTTCCATGTGTGGTAGACCGGGTTATTCTAACATCATAGTAACCTTCCATGTGTGGTAGACCGGGTTATTTTAACATCATAGTAACCTTCCATGTGTGGTAGACAGGGTTATCCTAACATCATAGTAACCTTCCATGTGTGGTAGACCGGGTTATCCTAACATCATAGTAACCTTCCATGTGTGGTAGACAGGGTTATCCTAACATCATAGTAACCTTCCATGTGTGGTAGACCGGGTTATCCTAACATCATAGTAACCTTCCATGTGTGGTAGACAGGGTTATCCTAACATCATAGTAACCTTCCATGTGTGGTAGACCGGGTTATTCTAACATCATAGTAACCTTCCATGTGTGGTAGACAGGGTTATCCTAACATCATAGTAACCTTCCATGTGTGGTAGACAGGGTTATCCTAACATCATAGTAACCTTCCATGTGTGGTAGACAGGGTTATTTTAACATCATAGTAACCTTCCATGTGTGGTAGACAGGGTTATTCTAACATCATAGTAACCTTCCATGTGTGGTAGACAGGGTTATCCTAACATCATAGTAACCTTCCATGTGTGGTAGACAGGGTTATCCTAACATCATAGTAACCTTCCATGTGTGGTAGACCGGGTTATTCTAACATCATAGTAACCTTCCATGTGTGGTAGACCGGGTTATTCTAACATCATAGTAACCTTCCATGTGTGGTAGACAGGGTTATCCTAACATCATAGTAACCTTCCATGTGTGGTAGACAGGGTTATCCTAACATCATAGTAACCTTCCATGTGTGGTAGACCGGGTTATCCTAACATCATAGTAACCTTCCATGTGTGGTAGACAGGGTTATCCTAACATCATAGTAACCTTCCATGTGTGGTAGACCGGGTTATTCTAACATCATAGTAACCTTCCATGTGTGGTAGACAGGGTTATCCTAACATCATAGTAACCTTCCATGTGTGGTAGACAGGGTTATCCTAACATCATAGTAACCTTCCATGTGTGGTAGACCGGGTTATTCTAACATCATAGTAACCTTCCATGTGTGGTAGACCGGGTTATTCTAACATCATAGTAACCTTCCATGTGTGGTAGACCGGGTTATTTTAACATCATAGTAACCTTCCATGTGTGGTAGACAGGGTTATTCTAACATCATAGTAACCTTCCATGTGTGGTAGACCGGGTTATCCTAACATCATAGTAACCTTCCATGTGTGGTAGACAGGGTTATCCTAACATCATAGTAACCTTCCATGTGTGGTAGACCGGGTTATTCTAACATCATAGTAACCTTCCATGTGTGGTAGACCGGGTTATTCTAACATCATAGTAACCTTCCATGTGTGGTAGACCGGGTTATTTTAACATCATAGTAACCTTCCATGTGTGGTAGACAGGGTTATCCTAACATCATAGTAACCTTCCATGTGTGGTAGACCGGGTTATTCTAACATCATAGTAACCTTCCATGTGTGGTAGACCGGGTTATTTTAACATCATAGTAACCTTCCATGTGTGGTAGACAGGGTTATCCTAACATCATAGTAACCTTCCATGTGTGGTAGACCGGGTTATTCTAACATCATAGTAACCTTCCATGTGTGGTAGACCGGGTTATTCTAACATCATAGTAACCTTCCATGTGTGGTAGACCGGGTTATTTTAACATCATAGTAACCTTCCATGTGTGGTAGACAGGGTTATCCTAACATCATAGTAACCTTCCATGTGTGGTAGACCGGGTTATTCTAACATCATAGTAACCTTCCATGTGTGGTAGACCGGGTTATTTTAACATCATAGTAACCTTCCATGTGTGGTAGACAGGGTTATCCTAACATCATAGTAACCTTCCATGTGTGGTAGACCGGGTTATTCTAACATCATAGTAACCTTCCATGTGTGGTAGACAGGGTTATTCTAACATCATAGTAACCTTCCATGTGTGGTAGACAGGGTTATTCTAACATCATAGTAACCTTCCATGTGTGGTAGACAGGTTTATTCTAACATCATAGTAACCTTCCATGTGTGGTAGACAGGGTTATTCTAACATGCTTTAGCTAGTTCAGATTTCCCAATGTCAACGTGGAATAACCCTGTTTTATCATGCAGATATGCACTTTTCTGCCTAATAAAGGGGTGACCTAATAAATTTTGCTTTATTAGGCACTGACCAAAGTTTTTTGTACGTAACATTATCTGACGTCATGCACGTAACGTTCCCTGACGTCGTAAAACAAACAAAAAACAACAACATGGCAGCAGCCTCGATAAGAGTAACATTCTGAGAAATAGGTAATATAGTAATTCATACAGAAAATGTGTTGATAATCTACATGATAAATAGAATATTATGTCAGTGCCTTTTACTATCAAGTTTATTAGGCTCAGCACAAAAACGATTAACGAACGCCATTCCTCGTTTTCTAAGCCTCGCCTAATAAACTTGAAAGTAAAAGTCACTGACATAATATTCTCTATTTATTTCCATATTTTCTCAGCACTAAATAGAAGATAAGGGTGAGGTTGAAGTCCACTCAAATTATCTTGAGTAATCTAGTTGTACTTACTATACAGATACTAGACTGTTTGGAAGGCACTATAAACACTCATTTACATCTGTTACCTAATCTATTTGTAACTTGCTTATTTGTTTCATTCATCAGACCATCTGTAATGTCATTTAACATCATTACATTTCTGCATTATGGAACTCTGATTAATAGATACCTTGAAGGAACTACACGTCATGTTCTACCAAAGAACAATAAGCATTATGCATTTCTTCTATTGGAAAATAAACACATGTAATGCCAGAGTTGTATCCCTTGCTTCAGTACACCAGCATATATAAATACTAATAGAAATTATGTTGTTTACTTGCAGGAGAATAGTAAATGATTCCCTCAGAACAGACGTGTCCCTGTTGTATCCGCCATATTTAATAGCTTTATGTAAGTGTACAGTATTTACACATTAATAAATTATTATTATGTCTCCCCCACTTTTTGGAGGTGGGAGTCAGACATATTGTTTTTGTGCAGTCTGTGTGTCATCTGTATGTCACAGACTTCGTCAGGAGTAGTTCTCCTGAGCCCCTGTCCAAATTTCAAAGAACTTTGCAGGGATGATCAGTACCAAGCCTAGTTGTGCATATCGTCACCATGTTCTGGTTGAAGGATTTTTGGCAAAGTTCTGGCCCTTCAAAGGTTTAAATACACAAACTTTGTCAGCACTAGTTCTCCTGAGCCCCTGTCCGAATTTCAAAGAACTTTGCAGGGATGATCAGTACCAAGCCTAGCTGTGCATATCGTCGCCGTGTTCTGGTTGAATGGTTTTTGCTATGCAAGCTTTGCCCAGACTAGTTCTCCTTAACCCCTGGTCGGATTTAACGAAACTTGGCAAGAATGATCAGTACCAAGCCTAGTTAGGCATATCATTGCCGTGTTCTGGTTGAATGGTGTTTGGTGAAGTTAAGGCCCTTTCAGCAAAAACAACCTCTAGTTTTAATATATAATTGACATACCTGCAAATCCCAAATTTGTTAATTTATACTATAGAATATGTCCATGCAGAGTCATTCAGAATCAGGCATTCCTCTCCATTGTCATGTGACCTTGGATGACACCTGGATAATAATTGTGGTTAATTTCTATGTTGGGACTGTTTTCCATCATGCAGGGCACCATGCTAAGGAATCTGAAGATTTGCCTTCCTTTTGTTGCCTTTAAAGGTGAATGGCCACTCTTTTTGTAGTATTTATATCAATTAACATATTTAACTCTTAAACATCATAAGAACATTCCTTGATAGTCCCGGAGAGAAACATACATTTTAAAACTGCTACTAATTTATATGTAAAAATAAGTATTAGATACTACTTTTACCACTGCGTATTAAACTGCACAGGGAAATCTGAATTGTATAGCTGCACAACTATTGCCAGATAATGGATAAATACATTTACCTGTGGATTAATTTATCTGTTCAAAGTTATCTACGTCATCAAATAAAATCTTATTCTCGCTTTTCACAGGTATTGCAATGTGTGAATTGTAAATATCTATTGTTGTGTATTGATTCCGATTTAAATAAAATTCATCATGTTCATGAAACAAAACATGGCCGGAGAACTTTAATATCTGTCTGTCTTTGTTCGTTTGAGATACTCTGTGTTTCTTTTGGGTCTTTTGAGAATGGGGGCAGGAAAATTAACATCACAAACCTCTAAATTGGGAACAGTCAATCAATATGAATTGTAAGAACTACATGTCATATGGTGTAATGATTTTCAGCTATACAGAATACATGTTTTACTTGCAAAGATGTTACAAAATATGTCTTAAATTAAATGTTATTTTCTCACTTATGTTTTAAAGGTGGTTGGAAAAAATGAATAATGTTTTCTTCCAAATTGGGAAAAAAATAAATACTTTTTTTTTGCAAACTCTTCCCTTTTGTCCATGCACAGCTGCTCTCCATATAGCATGTGTGATACAGCAGAAGGACCTGAAGTCATGGTTCGCAGAGCTCTCCGTAGATATGGACAAGATATTAGAGATAACGCGTCAGATATTGCACCTGTATGACCTTTGGAAGAATTACGATGAAAAGAAGGAGATAGCAGCCGTGTTGCAGAATATGCCCAAACCCAAAACCAGTCCCACACAGTATGTTCATGTTTTATATATATCGCTACACAAACCCAAAACCAGTTCCACACAGTATGTTCATGTTTTATATATATCGCTACACAAACCCAAAACCAGTCCCACACAGTATGTTCATGTTTTATATATATCGCTACACAAACCCAAAACCAGTCCCACACAGTATGTTCATGTTTTATATATATCGCTACACAAACCCAAAACTAGTCCCACGCAGTATGTTCATGTTTTATATATATCGCTACAAAAGACCTGCTCCGGAACAGGCCTTTCGTGGGTTTTACCCGTCACATGGTGTAGGTACTCAGGGCTGTACAAATAATTTTTTTAGCCACTAGTCCGGGACTAGTCACCCTGTCAAAAGTGACTAGTCCCAAAAAAATTGTGACTAGTCCCAAAAAATGGACACAAGTCCTGAATTCTTTCGATTTCTCAATATGTTAAAACTGCGTCTTGCATACTCAT
Organism: Cyrtodaria siliqua; assembly: GCA_037043455.1. NCBI lineage: Eukaryota > Metazoa > Mollusca > Bivalvia > Adapedonta > Hiatellidae > Cyrtodaria > Cyrtodaria siliqua. Next base: position 61,415 of record JAWPHD010004343.1, on the reverse strand, counting down.
TACAATTCATTATACACAGTAAAGGAAACAATCCTTATTTAGTCTTCAGACAATTAATGTATGTTTCAGATGTATAGTCTATATACTGATAGAGTGTAGACTGTCATTGGGTGAAACAGTAGCAATAGTAAGAATCACATCTGCATTTTCAAATTTCAGTATAGATATTGAGTTTCATATTATAGTTCAGATAATCATTTAATGTAGTAGAGAAAAAAAGTCATAACTTTATATAGGTAAGGGGCTACAGATGAGATTCTTAACTTTATTACCATTTTACCTAATGCAAAAAATAAATAACATGTGAATCAATATAAACATTTTATTTTTATGTTTTTGTCCACTACACCAGATGAGTTTGACTTTTTGATTGGCTGTGCATCACATTCTACATTTTTCCTTTTTATTTTTACTTTCACTTTCGCTTTCATATTTTCCCTATTTTTAACACTGAACAAGTTCAACAAACTCATTTTGAAATGTAAACATTAGCACTGGCAAATACGAAATCAAACTGATTATGTATATCAGTTCGTTTTGTTTTTATTTCATTTTTTTGACAACTCAATTCTTCGAACGTAATGAGTACACTATGCACAAACCGTTACCCCACCCACTTTCATGTCTGTTACAATTACGCTCAACAATACACTGAGAAACAATAAAAACAAATCACACCTACCATTTCATATCAAACATACTTCCATTATCAAACGTCCTTAGTTTCTTTACTCATCGAAAGATTGCCTACAAATCGGTCTGATTGCTAATTAATCAACGTGTTATAGTGTTATTGTTTCAATGTATCGCCATTTTCAGCTCACCACGTGACGAACAGGTAATCACGTGACGAACATGTGTAGTAGTCATTTCATTGTCTAGCGGGTCTGGATTAAAATAGATCGGATCAATTGATTGGATACTGTCGACAATGCCGACTGTCAAAGTAATTTGGAGGCGGGACTACCGGCATGGTTGATTGTTGATAAAACTGCCCGGGGCAATCGCTGATCGCCGCTGTGGATGCTAATTGCATTACGTAAGCGAGTGCAATTAAAGGATTACGTTGAGAAGTGTGCTGGGGTTGTTTTATGGCAGGTGGCCGATTTTGTTAACTGGACAAATCTGGGATCTGGGACTGAAATCTTTAAAACAGTGACATGCCCGACTTTCTCTTTTTTTAAAATTGGACTAGTCCGGGACTGACATCTTTGAAAAAGTGACACGCCCGACTTTGGTTTTGGACTAGTCCCGGGCGTCGGGCTATAGGATTTGTACAGCCCTGGGTACAAACAACTTACTGTTACAATGTTCGGTACAACTTGAACAATGAAAACAAGTGTTACGCAACATTTGTATTCGACAGGGAAGTAGACCTGCCATGTTTGTACATATGTGGAAGAGTCTTTCAGACCAATTCCGATAAGGACTATTATCCACATTGTAACTTATCTGTGCAAAATAGTTTAAATTGCTGGATTCAGATTAAAATGTTATTTCAGTGACGAGTGTACATAATGTTATCTATATCGTTTTATTGCTGGAATCGTGAGTGGGCATGTCGGTACATCTTCATAATGTATGTCCGTCCGTCCATACGACTCACATTGGGCAAGGTTTCTGATTAGGTCAGTTTCTAAGTCACACACTTTATACATCATACACAGATACATCTACATGAATACAAGGCATTCCAAACAAAAGTAGGTCACCATGACCAGCCTCGACCTAATCTTTACCCTTTAACCATTCCCGTTAAGGTTTTCATGAACTTCATTTCTAAGGCACCACTCCTCAAACTTCATGCACAGATGCATCTATTAATCAGGACACATTCTAGACAAAAATGTAGGTCAATTTGTCAGAACTATCAACACTTCACTGATTCTGATATAAGTTTTTCATTAGCTTCTTGTCTAAGTCTCCATTAGCTGTACTTTCTTATACTGACTAGATGAGTTCTGTACCAACAGTAGATAACCTTGACAGACGGGAAAATTATTTGTACACATTATTGATTCTCTGTTGAGTTGTTCATTACCTCTGTTTCTAAGTCACAAAAACTTTTCTTTCTTCATAAGAGCATCCAGCTGTTACTAAAAACTAAAAAAAAGCTCCTTTCTGTGGAGCAGCCTGCAGTTCTAATAGACGCATTTTCTAGTTTATAATGTCATTACATTGTTTCTATGTTTTCGCATTTTCTAGTTTATAATGTCATTGCATTGTTTCTATGTTTTCCAGACCTTCACATAATTCTGGCCAAGACAATCAACAGCAACAGTCATAGCACAAAGGTCAAGGTCATTGCCTCATTTTGAATGCTGAAGGTCATAATCAGTCCGCGGGTGTTGAAGGTCAAGGTCACAGTGGCCCAGATATCTTAAAAGACAGAAAAGTGAAGACTTTTTTCAACTTTTTAAGTTGTTGAGTTTGTATCCAAATCAAACATTCTTCCTTTTCTTTGAGAAGAAGTTCAGTCTAAAGGTTAGAAAGTGTTAAGGTTCAAATTCAGTAAAACTTATCATGTCGGTATGACCAGATTCCAGTCCAGTTATTTCAGTGAGGAAATAAGTGGTTAGGGCTATTCCATTAAAACATACATGGGACCCCAGGAAGGCATTTTTGAAACTGAACACTAACCCATAGATGCAAGATTGAGTTTAAAGAACCAAATTTCGGAAAATAGGGTTCATCATAGATGTTTATTTAATTGATTTCCTGGGGTCCCTGGTATTATTTAATGGAATAGCCCTTGTTCCAGTATGGTTAAATTTTGTCATTCTTCCATTTATTGTACGGGTTTAGTATGTTCATGCATCGGTTTGAGACATCATAAGTAAGGTTATATATGCATCTGGATAGATACTTCATGCATATTGGTTTATATGCATCTGGATAGAGACTTCATGCATATTGGTTTATATGCATCTGGATAGAGACTTCATGCATATAGGTTTATATGCATCTGGATAGAGACTTCATGCATATAAGTTTATATATGCATCTGGATAGAGACTTCATGCATATTGGTTTATATGTATCTGGATAGAGACTTCATGCATATTGGTTTATATGCATCTGGATAGAGACTTCATGCATATAGGTTTATATGCATCTGGATAGAGACTTCATGCATATAAGTTTATATATGCATCTGGATAGAGACTTCATGCATATTGGTTTATATGCATCTGGATAGAGACTTCATGCATATTGGTTTATATGCATCTGGATAGAGACTTCATGCATATAGGTTTATATGCATCTGGATAGAGACTTCATGCATATAAGTTTATATATGCATCTGGATAGAGACTTCATGCATATTGGTTTATATATGCATCTGGATAGAGACTTCATGCATATTGATTTATATATGCATCTGGATAGAGACTTCATGCATATTGGTTTATATATGCATCTGGATAGAGACTTCATGCATATTGGTTTATATATGCATCTAGATAGAGACTTCATGCATATAGGTTTATATATGTATCTAGATTAAGAATTCATGCATATGGGTTTATATTAATCGGAGACCTTTCTGACCTTAACAGCCCTTTTTACGATTTTGATGTTTCATCTAGCTGTGCAAGGTCAGAAGAATTCCTATAGTAAAAACAACGGGGTCTCCTCTCCCACGCGGGAGAGGCCCTTCCCTCTTGGTTTTAGTCAAGATATATAAGTAAGAATGTATTGAATTAAATATTTCAAGCATATGAAGTGATTATCTGTATATTTGTTTACCTCCTTGAACCAAAGTATTTGTTTTATGTTTCTATTAAAGTTCTAATGGTCAAAATTTTCCAACATTGGCTTCAAAAAACATTTTTGGAAAACTACAATCGATAAATGTGCAGTTTTACCAATGCAACTTGGTATATTAAACGTTAACTGATCGATTTGTTAGGCTAAAGTATTCGACTTGACGCCGCAGACACCGTTGAAAGTACATGACTGTTTCTTTTGTAATCCCCTCGTTTTTACTGTAGGAATTGCCCTGACCTTACACAGTCAGATGAAATATCAAAATCGTAAAAAAGGGCTGGTAAGGTCAGAGACGGCTCGGATTGGGTTTATATATGCATCCAGATTGAGACTCCATGCATATGGGTTTATATATGCATCTGGATTGAGACTTTGTACATATAGGTTTATATATGTATCCGGACTTTGACATAAGTAAGATTATATATGCATCCTAATAGAGACGTCGGGCATATACATTTATATATTGTATGCCATGTTCTTGTCTGCATCAGACATTGCACACCGATGCTTTGAATAAATCTATTTATACATTGTGAGTGGTGTTTGCTGTCTGTTTCCTCTGGCAACAAGCGAGTTGGAGAGGGGCTTCCATATTTTAAGTCCACCATTCAGTGGGTGTTACATGTGTTACAGCTGTTGGATTGCCATTGGAATCCCCATAATTCTTCCTTACATTTTGACAAAATTATGGCCCTTTGTTGTCATGTCTTTAGTCCCAGCTTGACCTTAAACTTTCATGAAATTTCATTCATAGAAGAAAGTGGGACAAATTAAAAAACTTCAAAACTACTCTCGTTATTGCATTAAAATTCTAAACTACTATTTCACATCAAATTCTCTACCTTATCCAACAATCCCCATAACTCTTCCATTCATTTTGACAAAAGTATATGGCCCCTGAATTGGTAAAAAAATTCATAATTTTGCATAGAAGTATATAGGAAAATCACTTAAAAATCTTCTTCTCCAAAACAAAAAGGGCTGCAGCTTAGTTATTTTGTATGTAGCATCGTCTGGTAGTCCTCTACCGAGTTTGTTCAAATGGTGATCCTGGGGTTAGAATTGGACTCGCCTCCTGGGTCACAAGAGGTGAAATATGAGGGTGTGGATTGAGATCCCTACCCAATAACCACATATACACTTATTGGGCATAAACAGACGGATACAACCATCCAACCAGCATAGACCCTACTCCTTTCCTACCCCTGGTGAGATAGCCCCTGTTTCATAACCGTTGAAATCCCCACCCTATAACCATATATACACTAACTGGGCATTAACAGACGGATACAACCATCCAACCAGCATAGACCCTAGGCTTCTTCCCCACCTTTGTGGACCTAGCTCCTGGTTCAAACTTTACAAATAATTTGATATTTTTAGCTCGACTATTTGAAGAATACTATGGGGTCTATAGGTCAAACAAAGTTCATGGTCATAAATTGCATTTATATGTTGATAGGCTCTTAGCATCAGGTTAATGTTTATGTCCGCGTTTCTTAACAATATAAATAACTTCCAACATTTTTTATCCAATCATCATCGCCACATTATTTTAAATGTGGCAATGATCGTATCTATTGAGTTCAAGATCATAGGGATAAAAGGTCAAGGTCACAAATGGGCCAAAGGTCAAATGCACATGCATATTCTTTTAACATGTTTTTCTCTTCAAATTTTCGACTTAAAATTTGCATTATGTATCCTTTGAAAGGGATATTATGAAATTACCTCCATGTCATCACAGAAAAATTGTGGCCCTTGATTTAATGAAAATTCCAATATTTTCCTTTAATTGCGATATATGCAAAATGCCAAGGGTATGGTGACTGATTTCTGCCATTTCGACTTTCCCCGTTATTTCGACGCGAAAAGTCGACAGAATGAAAAGACGACAAATGCAGCACCCTTGAAATGTCGTCTTTTCGTTCTGTCGTTCTTCTGTCTTTTCATTCTGTCATCTTTTCATCCTGTCATCTTTTCGGTCTGTTGTCTCTTTGCAACAAATTAACGAAAAGACGAAAAATGGCAGAAATCCGCCACCATACACAGGGGCGCTCTTTCTTTTTTTTCTTTTTTATTGAATTTACATTATTTTTTGAGGGGTGTAGGAGGGATTTTCGTATATAAAAAGGAGAAAATGTATTGAATTTTGAAGATCTTATTTGTTTTATCTTTTGTAAAGGGGTGCTACTATCACGGGAGGTGCTATCAGGTACGTTTTTTAGCTCTTGTTTTTATGCTGTGGTGCGGTGTCCGTCGTCCGTCCGTCAACTTTTTTGTAGCGACTACTCCTCTGAAACCACTGGATGGATTTTCATGAAACTTTATAGAAATGTTACCCATGACGTCTAGTTGATACTAGCAAAAATTCATGTTGATGTGAAATCCAAGATGGCCACCAAAGCTAAAAATAGATTTATACTTAAAACACGGCTACAGCTTTGTTTACATAGTTATATAGTAAAAACTTGTAGCGACTACTCCTCTGAAACTACTCTACAGATTTTAATGAAACTACACAGGAATGTTGCTCTTAATGTCTAATTGATCCTAGCAAAATTTCAGGTCGGTCGAAAATTCAAGATGGCCGCCACAGTTAAAAATAGATTTTTAAAAAACTAGTTTGTAGCAACTACTTTTTGAATACTATAAGTGATATTGATATGGGACTTTTCTAAAATTATCAGCATTACATGATGTTGATCCTTGTTGAAATTTATTTTGATTCGACATCAAAGATGGCCGCCAGCAGCCATCTTTGTTTACATAGAGTTATATAATGGAAACTTGTAGCGACTACTACTCTGAAACTACCTGACGGATTTTCATGAAACATCACAGGAATGTTGCTCTTGATATCTAGTTGATCCTAGCAAAATGTCAGGCCAGCCGGAAATTAAGATGGCCGCCACAACTAAAAATAGATTTAAAACAAACAAATTTGTAGCGACTACTTCTGAAAACTCTTAAGTGATATTGATATGGGACCTTTTCTAAAATGATCACCATGACATGATGTTGGTTCTTGTCGAAAATGGTTTTGATTCAACGTTGAACATGGCTGTCAGCAGCCATCTTTGTTTACAAAGAGATATATAATAGTAAAAATGTGTAGCGATTACTCCTCTGAAACTGCTTGACGGGTTTTCTTGAAACTTCACAGGAATGTTGCTCTTGATGTCTAATATTTCAGATGGGCCGGAAATTCAAGATGGCCACCACAGCTAAAAATAGATTTTTAAACAAGAGGGCCTATGGACGCTCTACTGCCTCAAGATAAAGTTTATGTATAAGGGGCCATAAGTCTTTCAAAAATCATTCAACCAGAACATGGTGATGATATACGCAACTAGGCTTGGTACTGATCATCCCTGCAAAGCTTCGTTGAAATCCAGCCAGAGGTTCAGGAGAACTAGTCTAGACAAACTTAGTGTATTAAAACGTTTAAGGGCTCATAACTCTGCCAAAAAAATTCATTCAACCAGAACATGGCAATGACAGGTGCAACTAGGCTTAGTAGTGATCATCCCCGCCAAGATTCGCTGAAATCTGGCAAAGAGTTCAGAAGAGACTAATATGGACAAAGTTTGTGTATTAAAACATTTAAAGGGCCATAACTCATTCAACCGAAATATGGCGATGATATGCACAACTAGGCTTGATACTGATCATTCTTGTCAAGTTTCGTCTATTTTCAGCCAGGGGTTCAGGAGAACTAGCCCGAAAAAAAAATTGGTATCAAAATCCTTTAAAGGGCCATAATTTTGCTAATTATCTGTAAACCGGACTGCGACGATGACGTGCACAACTAGGCTTGGTGCTGATTATCCCTGCAAAGTTTCATTGAAATCCGGCGAGGGGTTCCGGAGAAGTAGATCAGACAAAGTTTGTGTATTATAACCTTTAATTCTGCTAAAATCATTCAACCGGAAAACTGCAATGATTTGCACAACTAGACATGGAATTGATCATCCCTAAAACATTTCGTTTAAATCCGGCCAGTGGTTCAGGAGAACTAGTCAGAACGAAGTTTGTGTATAATATTAAAACCTTTAAAGGGCCATAACTCCGCCGAAAATCATTCAACCGGAACACAGCGATGATTTTAGCAACTAGACATGGAATTGATCATCCCTAAAAAGTTTCGTTTAAATCCAGCCAGGCAAAATATAGGATTTTTAACTAAATCAAGGGCCATAACTCAACTGTTACTGGTCTGATCTGGCTGGTTTTCGAACTTGTCCGAGCTGTCATTGTTATTAACAATCTGGTAAAGTTTCGTAAAGATCGCATGAAAAATGAAGGCCCTATCATCTTAACGAGGTAAAATATAGCATTTTTAACTCAATCAAGGGCCATAACTCCGCTGTTACTGGTCCGATCTGGCTGGTTATCAAACTAATCCGAGCTTTCATTCATATAAACAATAAAAACTTATAGAGACAACTCCATGAAACTACTTGACTCATTTTCATGAAACTTCACAGGAATGTTGCTCTTGATGTTTGGCTGATCATAGTAAAATTACAGGTCAGCCCGAAATTCAAGGTAGCCGTCACGGCTAACAAAACAACTTAAAAAGACACGTTATTTTGCCATTAAACATGGCTACTCCTCTGAAACAACTTGACGGATTTTCATGAAACTTTACAGGAATGTTGCTCTTGATGTCTAGTTGATCCTAGAATAAATTCAAGTCGGACGAAAATACAAGAAGACTGCCACGTCTAAATTAGGTTTTAAAAATACAAGTTGTGTGACATCTACCTTTCAAAAACCGTAAGTGATATTGATTTTGAACTTTATTAAAATGACTGGCATGACATGTAGTTGGTCCTAACCAAAATTCATTTTAATTCGATGTTAAACATGGCCGCCAGCGGCCGTCTTTGATTACGTAGAGTTATATAGGAAAAACCTGCCATGACTACTCCTTTGAAACGTCCTGATGAATTTCCATGAAACTTGATTGGAACGTTGATATCTAGTTGGTTATAAGTAAAATTCAGGTTGGCCCGTAATTCGAGATGGCTGGGCCACAGCTAAAAATAGATTTTAAAAATACAAGTTTGTGGCAACCTAACTTCTCAAAAATCATAAGTGGTATTGATTTGGAACCTTACTAATATGAATTGCGTGACATATAGGTCTCACTACACAGTTCATTTGTACTATGTTGGCCTATATGAATAAAGTTTACAGGGCCATTCCAAACAGGAAGTTTCCAAGCTAAACGTTATTTTTTATGTAAACAAGTCATTTGCTCACACAAAATCTGGTACGTTGACCAGGTTTTTTTTTTTAATAAGAGTGGTGTCCTCCAATGCACTATTTTGGGCTTTAACTCCAGAGTTTGGATCAGAATTCCTAGTCTTCTTCAACACCCATAAAGCTGCCATATTTTGGTGGCAGTGTCATCTAATGGCTGAACATCCAATTTCAGTCTCTATTCATCTCACCTGCAACAACAATAAACATATCTGTCAGCAATTTTTAAAAATATTTAAAACAGAAGAACACACTACTACTTTTTAGGCGGAAGAATTATCCTACCGTGGGTTTCAAGGGAGCTAACTGTAGTGAGACCTATAGTTGGTCCTTAACAAAATTAGTTTCAATTCGATATCAAACATGGCTGCCAGTGGCCGTCTTTGATTACATAGAGTTATCTAGGAAAAACTTGCGGCGATTACTCCTCTGAAACTACTTGATGGATTTTCATGAAAATTTACAGGAATGTTGCTCTTGATGTCTAGTTGCTCCCAGTAAAAAACAGATTGGCGGGTAATTTAAGATGGCTACTAAAACTATAAATAGATTTAAACAAATCAACTATGTGGCCACTAATTCTCAAAAACCATAAGTGGTATTGATGTGGAACCTTTGCTAAAATGACTGACATAACATGTAGTTGGTCCTAAGCAAAATTCTGTTGATTTGATGTCAAACATGGCCGCCAGTTATGTTTACATAGATTGCTGGTCTTATTTCCATAAAACTTCACAAGTTCGCATGACTGATCTAGCTATCAAAACATTTCAGTAGAGCTTTAAGGTCATTGACCTCTTATTTATAAGAAGTACTCAAGGGAATTTTGTGATAACAACACTTGATATAAAAGCCATTTTAGCCAATAGAATGTCCACAGAATCTCTTGTGACTGTTGTTATGCCCCAGAAGAGCGGCATACAGTAGTGGCACCGTCCGTCCGTTGGTCGGACGTCTGTCCGTTCGTCCGTACAATCATGTCCGGTCAATAACTCTGACATTCATGGACGGATTTTCAAATAACTTGGCATTCTGTAGCTACAAGGTCAAGGTCACACTATGAGGTCAAAGGTCAAAAAGAAGCGCTTTCATGTCCGGTTAATAACTGCATTCATTGACGGATTTTCAAGTAACTTGGCACAAATGCTCACCACAACAAGACGACGTGTTGCGCACAAAATCCAGGTCCGTGGCTCCAAGGTCAAGGTCACAATTAGAGGTCAAATATTACTTCGGGCGCTTTTTTTTCTTTTCATTTCGCCATTTAGTCGTGTTTCGATGATCGATTATAATCGACAATTGGTCACCTTTGAATTGACCGACCAATCATCGGCAATGAAACTCCGACTACGATCATCAGGATTTTTTTGTACCGGTGCCTTGTTAATAGCCTATTTATCATAATCGCCGAGACGTTGTTATTTGAAGCGTGAGTTATCGAGAAAAATGTCTGTCAAACTATTTAATTATTCTGGCAAAAATATAAAACCGAAATTGTGGAACTACTTTCGGTTCGCAAAACTAAAGGATGGTCCTCCAATCAAGGATAAGTGGATATGAGAAGGACTGTATGCAAACTGCAAACAATCGTATGCGTTCAAAGAGTAGTTTTTTTCGGACGAATAAGAATTCGGATGTCTCGGAAATGTTATCGGTGTTAGGCTACGATCCTTACTAGCTCTTTTTCATTTGAGAGGGTAAATCAGACAGAAAGATAAAAATATCGGACAGGGAAAGCAGCATTCAAGGACGACAATCAACCAAAAAACACAAAAACAAACACAAAAACAAACGCGCAAACAGACAAACGAGAAGGCAAACGTAATAAAAAATACAAACGACATCACAAACACAAAAGGGTTGACAATAGGGCTACCGCCTTGGAACGGACAGTGGCAACAAAGGCCACTGGGGGTTTAAACCGGTTCTAGGGTGCACCAAACCTCACACTTACCCTACTGTCATGCCATTAAAACAGGACAGTGTAAATAAAGAATCCCCGTTATGATCTAATCTCTAACCAACAAGGCAGCATCAGTAGGCAATATAAGTAAAACACAAATATGCTCGTGTAAATATAATATAAAAAACAATAGCCTAGAAAGCCACAATGAAGGTACTCAATGACTTGGCAGAAGCCAGAGCAACAAGAGAATACACCATTAAGGGCACGACAGGAATCATAGGGTCCACAGCCTGTCCGGTCATCGTACAATTAAAGAGGAAAGCATAGTGGCGAACTGTAAAAGGTTCCATCACCAAGCATGCAGTACGTTGCAAAATGATAGGGTCATAACCTCTTTTGATAAACGTTTTAACAAGTTTAACAAAGATAGTATGAAAGTGATCATTACCAAGAATCTTACGAAGTTTATAAATCACATCACCATAGAAGTCAGGTGGTGATATTCCTTGTCGCAGAAGAGTCCTTAAATTACTTTTATATTTGGAAAGAAGATCAGGGTTACGATAATAAAATTTTGCAAAGGTTTTACGAAGTTTATGGTAACGGTAACCCCGATTGAGTAGCTTTTTAGTTATACAAAGATTACGAATATTAAAGTCCTCAACTCGAGTACAAGCTCTTGAAAAACGAATAAGTTGAGACACATACACCCCATAAGAAGTTGCTCGGGGAACATCCCCATCCAAGTGGGGGTAATTAACAATGTCAAAATAAATTCATCTCTCTTGTCATAGATTTTGCTAATTATTTCACCATTTTCAATCGAGAGATCTAAATCAAGAAAAGAAGCGTTATTATCAGATATATTAGCTTTATTAAGCTGAAGTTCTTTAGAATAAATATTATCAACCATAGTTGAAAAGAAAGGGTTGTCAATGTTCAGTATGTCATCCAGATACCGAGAGGTGTCATTAAAAGCTTCAATTACATCTGCCTGGGTATCTTGTGAAAGACTCAACATGAAATCTCTTTCATAGCAAAATAAAAACAAATCTGCGACAAGTGATGCACAGTTCGTACCCATAGGGATACCAACAATTTGACTATAAACGGTGGTACCATACCTGACGAAAATATTATCTAATAGGAAGATGAGTGCTTCACAAACTTCATAGCAAGTCCACATAGAAAATTTGTTTAAACTGCCGTTAGTAAAAAACTCTTTAATATTATTACATGCCAAAAATGTAGCATTTTCTCAAGCGAATGTTTTTTGAATAAGAGAAATTAGCTTGTCTTTAATAAGGTGATGTGGTAAGGTTGTATATAGTGTAGAGAAGTCATAGATACTTATTGATGAAACTTGACCTTTATTGAAAATGTTATCAAGGACGTCTCCTGAATTTTTTATAGACCAAAATAAATTAATCCCAGAGTTTTCATAAGTTTTATCACAATATAGTTTAACGTGATCTTTAAAGGCAGTAAGACAAGAAGTTAAAAGTTTGGAGATGTTTGTTGTGGTGCAGGCACTAGAATTAGAAATAAAGCGAGCCTTATAGGGAAGTCTATTTCATAGTTTAATTAGAAAAAAATATGTCTGGTCTATTTTATTTTTTTCCCACTGTTAACGTCTCACACCACAATTAATTTTCCATAGGGTCCCATTGTAATGCTTTTGTTCGTGGCATAGAGATAAAACAGATTTTGCAACATGTATTTATGCTTAAATTCTTCATTGATCCAATATCTGCAATTTAAAACACATTTAACAAATATTTACCAGATTGAACTTTTTTTAATATCATGTTTGCGCGACGTCGCACCTATCGAAATTTAGACAAAAATACAACCCCGTGGTGATTAGGCCCATGATGTGTAAAATGAGACAGAATTGGCTAGAAATCGTATATCAACATGCATTTTTCTGTGATCTCTTCCTAAAATGATGTAGATTTAGAACCTGGTAAAGTTAAATCAATGTATCCTGTAAAATGTAGAAAAGCGAACTTGTTTTTTTTATCTACCTCCTTCATCTGTAGGGCACGAGTATTCAAAGGAGATAATAGTATTGTGAGTCCTTTCGAAGAAAAAAACTGTTGTCATAACATGATTGTCGTCGTTGTCGTCTGTATTCTCTGGTTAAAGTTACAAAATTGAAACTTCACACATGTATTTAGCATCATTAGACAACATCATGCAGCCAAGTATAAACTAAACTATGGCTCCCTTTATATTTAGAAATCTATTCAAGATTGTAAGTGTGCAGTTATTTTGTTCTTTTTCATGATTGAAGTTTCAAAATGTATGTGGTCTTTCATGTATTTAAGCTAATAATGATGCATTATATACTTCATATTGGATCTCCTTCAAAAGGTTTAAACAAGAAAATCTAGCATTTTAGTTTTAAGTATTTACTGTCTATCAAAAATCACGAATTTAACAATTGTTCAGAGTACACGCTTTCATACAAAAACCCAAACTTAATTTCACATTAAACAATAATAAATACAGCAGATTCATTAATGATTAGCATAAAGTAAGTTGCAATATATAATATAGCTACTTTAAAAAATTCAGCATAAACAGTAATGAACCCACACTTACCAGGTTTGTTACAATTAGATCTTTGATACGTTTCGCAATCAGCAAAATTGTCTCGCGTTTTATGGAGATTAACTGCCATGATAATGTAGAAAAAGGGAAATTTTAACTAGTAATATATATGATAAATTCAGTGAAGTATTTTCGCTTTTCACACAATTCACACAATTTGATAAGAAAGTTTGTATAGATTGTGCTAAATATCGTATTCAGTGAGATTTTTCCTAGACCAAACTTGAGTTTAACCTTTATAGAGTTTGCTTCAATAAGATCGACGACAATTTTGACAATGATTGAAATCAAAGAATGTGACAACAACAACATTTACAGTATTATGTTGTAAGGGAAACCAAAATCATTTGAGTGAAACAATCATATTTTTAGTATATTCTAGTGTTTATTTTGTATCAAGACACATTCAATTTTGAGTAAATTATTGTATTGTAAATGAAATGATTACTTATATCCCATGATGTTATACATTTTGCATCAAAGTCGTATATTTAAAATGCCCAATATACTAAGATTTCTACCGAAATGGTTATAAGGCCAGCAGAGCTTATGGGATAGTGATCTGCCCGTCGTCCGTCCGTCGTCCATTAACTTTTGTCTTGTTTACGCGATAGGGACTTCATTATTATTCGGATCTTTAAAAAACTTTGCCAGTGTCTTTATATCAATAAAAATTGATACAGAATATGCAAACAAGCAGGATCGGATTAGTAACACCAGAGTTATGGCCGTTGTTTTGCTGAAAAATGCCATTAAGCCTTGTTTACACTCTAGCACCTTCATTTGTATTTGATCTTTATAAAACATTGCCGATGTATTTATATCAATGCAAGCTCGAATGATTTCGAAAACCAGCCAGATCAAATCAGTAGCACTAGAGTTATGGCCCTTGTTTTGCTAAAAAATGCCAAATTAAGTCTTGTTTACACTCTGGCACCTGCATTTTGTATTTGATCTTTACGAAACTTCGCCAGTGATTTTATATCAATAAAAGCTCAGATCAGTTTAAAAACCAGCCAGATCAGATTTGTAACACCAGAGCTATGGCCCTTGATTTGCTGAAAAGTGCCATTTTCTGCCTTGTTAACAACACTCTAGCACGTTCATTTATTATTGGAGCTGTACTAACACAGCTCTTTAACATCACAAAACGATCGGACAAGTTCGAAAACCAGCCAGATTGGACCATATACGCTGGAGTTATGGCCCTTGTCTATTACCTTCTTTTATTATTTGATCTTTACCAAACTTGCATAGATCGTTAATAGCAATGAAATCTTGAATGAGCTCGAAGACCAGCAAGATCGGACCATTTACACCGAAGTTTTGGCCCTTGATTTTCTGAAATATCCTATAATTTGGCCTTGTTAACACGATATGGCCTTCATATTTCAAACTTTACCAGATTGTTGATACGAATGAAAGCTTGGACGAGTTTGAAAGTAAATACAAAAGTCGAACAGGAAATGCAGCTTTCACAGAACACAGTAAACCCAAAACACGCAATATCGTCCCCGTGTTCCGGTTGTATGACTTTTGGCAGGGTTAGGGCCATTTAAGTGTTTTAATACACACAATTTGTCCGGACAATTTTTCATAAAATCCTGGCCGGATTTCAACTAAACTTTGCAGAGATGATCAGTACCAAGCCTACTTATGCATGTCATGGCTGTATTTTTGTTATAAGATTTTTGGTGGAGATATGACCCTTTAAAGGTTTTAATACACACATTATGTCCGAACTAGTTCCTCTGAACCCAAGTCTGGATTTCAGTGGAGCTTTGCAGGGATAATACGTACCTGGCCTAGTTGTGTATGCCATCGCCGTGTTCCGGTTGAATGATTTTTTGGTGAGTTATAGCGCTTTAAAGGTTTGAATACACTAAGTTTGTACAGGCTTGTTCTCCTGAACGCTGGACTGGATTTCAACGAAACTTGGCAGTGATGAGCAGTACCAAGCCTAGTTGCACATATCATCACCACGTTTTTTGTTGAATGGTTTTTGACTGTTATGACCTTATACACAAACTTTGTCCGGACTAGTCTTCCTGAACTCCTGGCTGGATTTCAGTGAAACTTGGCTGGAATGATCAGTATCAAGCCTAGTTGCGCATATCGATGACATGTTCCCCACCACGTACTCCTTACAGCCAGTAGAGCGATACAGGCCCCCTTGGGCCTCTTGTTTGTAGATATGTTTCGACAACACGTTTTTATGCGCCCGTTTGAAAAAGGGTACATGGTATGGGGTTGGCCGACAATATTCTAGGCCTTTATCATGACACCACGTATGCAAACTTGGAAACATGGTTCCATCTTAAATTGAACGTCTACTATATGATTTGCAGCAAATCTAGGCCCTAAGAAGGTTCTAGGCCCATTCACCATATTTTATCTGGATGTAAATGGAGGATGAGCCTTGCACGTTCATTCCTTTTAGGTGCCATATAACCTGTCATGTTTTGGTGCGCCTTAAGCTCCAATTCAATTCATCCGACAATAAGTAATTACGCATTCTGCATGATTACTTCGAAACCATATTCATAGGTATATTGCCCTCGAGGAGAGAAGAAAACATGTTATTTTTTACATTTGGTAGGTTAAGTGTCAAGGTTGCCATCAACTTATATGGAAATACACATTGTGTGATAACTTAAAAACCATGACACCCACATTCATGAAACGTCATAGATAAATTGCCCCTTGGTGAGCGTTGAAACCTTTTGGTTTGGGGTTAAAAGTCAAGGTTGCAATGATCATAAATTAATAAAATATGCATTCTGCGAGATAGCTCGGAAAGCATAACACCATATAAAACGTCTTTGGTATATTACCCTTTAAGATAGGTGGAAGCCTATTGCTTTTGGGATCAGTTAATCATCAAGGTCACATTAACCTGACAATGACCAGTTCTGAGAAAAGCGCCCTAGCTCATTCGGACTTACTTAGTGTTTTTGCCAAAAACCGGCGCGGCAAAAAAACAACGGCGGATGTTAAAATACATTTTCGAAATATTTAATATTTACGCTGAATTACAGTTCCTTGAATTTCAAAATATATTCAATTAAAAGGGAGGTAATTTAGGATTATACATGTTTCGTTTTACTATAGACGAAATATCTATGACAAATGGCTCAAACTTGTATGTACTTTTGATCTTACTTCATACCAATTTTAAGAAGTTTATATCTTTAAGCGGGCTTTTATTCCAGTTTTGTGTTTATCAGCACATTTCATGTTTTCGTTTAAAAGGAGGGTAACTTTCAAAAGATGTAACAATTAAAACAAACAAAATAAATGTTTCACAAACGTTTGGTCAAAACAAAATACTTATCTCACATCTATTAGAAAATAAGTTAAAATAATACAAAAGTGAGTAATTAGAAGTGTTCAGTGCATATATGCAATAACTGATTGGTGGTAATATCGCGTTAGTTTGGAACAAACATTAACAATTAATTAAGTGGTTGACACAGCTGTATTCCAACTGTTGTGTATTGGATGTCCACAGAGCTTGGGGGTTTCAATGTAGAACACAACGTGTAACTAGTTCTATGGTTTAATTGAGACTGAATCTTTACAATAACAACAGCGGAAATATCGATATGTGCATGCGCAGTGAATATATAATCTCGTATAGCTCTAACACATAATACAACATTCCCCGTTCAAACGGTTTGACCTGCCGACCGGATCCTGTTGCATTAATTGGTTGTAATTAGCTTGGCATTCTTTCCTAACATTTAAGTAGAGAAATGATTGCAACATCTGGAGGTTCATTAGGGGGATTGTTATTTAACTGAGAGTCTGGGAATGTTGGTAATGTTGGGTGTGAATCATTACTACGTTTTTTTGTAGGTGTGGGCTAATGTTGTCTGGTGACCTAGTTAGAAAACGACGGTTTCTACGGTAAACATCCGGAGTTTTCACATTGAACGAATGCTCGTTATGTTGGGAAATAATCGTTGCTTGTTCCCAGTGCTTGTCTTTCTGAATGCGCACTGGTTCGATAATTTTGAGAGGTGGCACTTTTCGTGCATTCCTGGCATAATGCTCTTTTGATCTTGCTTGCAAATATTTCATTTTCTTTCTAGCAATTTTTGGATTGACTGTTTGAGGCGTAAGCTGCTTGTTAGTAGAAGGGAGAATTGACCTGAGTAGTCTGCCCATCAATAACTGAGCGAGTGACCAACCACACTTTAAAGGTGTGTTTCTGTACTCTAACAATGGCAAATATGTGTCCCTTTTTGCATCTTTTGCCTTTTGAAGACTATTTTGCAATCTTAACGTATACTTCGCTCAAACCATTCGAGCTAGCGTGAGTAGGACTTGACGTTTCATGAGTAATATTCCAGTCCTTGAGAAATGTCTGAAATTGATTACTCGTAATGTACGATGCATTGTCAGTTTTCAATTTCTCGCATATTCCGAATCTACTGAAATGAACTTTCTAGGCAGTAGGTCAATATCAAAGTAACGGCTGTATGCGTCTACAAGAACCATAAAATCTTGACCGTCCCAGTTAAAAAAGTCACAAGATAAATTCTGCCATGGTCGGTCTGGTATGTCATGTGGATGTAATGGCTCTTTAGTGTTTGAGTCTTTGTGCGTAATGCAAATCTCGCAACATAGCACATATTCAGCAATTTGCTTTGACATAGATGGCCAGAACATGTCTTTAGCACGGCCGGGCGTCGTTTCTACTCCAAAATGACAAATGTGTACGGCCTCTATCATATCTTGTCTCATTGATTTTGGTATAACAAGGTTGTGTCCTTTTAGAATAATGTCATTTGCGCATGATAACTCATCTCTGTGATTCCAATACTCTAATATAGTCTTAGGACAACTCTGTCTTTCGTTAGGCCAACCTTTTAAAATCGTATTTGTCAAAGTCTGTCTTTGCGTATATCGTCTTCTGTTGCATCTGCTGTATGTTTGAGTCACTGACTGGTAAGGATTTTAGTACGGTATGTACACGAGTGTCAAGGCCTTTTATCATGCCTGGGAATGTGTCACTGACATAATCACTAAGTTGAATGTTTTTACCGCGGCTATGTATCACGTCAAGGTCGAAATTTTGTAGCTGTAGCAAAATACGGCTTACCCTTGGAGGGGCGCTACAGAGGGGCTTTTTCATTATTGAAACAATGCTTTTACGGTCAGATTCGACAACTGTGCGTCTCCCGTAAATATAATGCTTGATATTATTCATGCAAACACTATTGCAAGCTTTTTTTCCTCTATTTGGGCATAATCTATTTCTGTCGGCGTTAATGTCTTTGATCCGTATGCTATCGTCCTGCTGACAGCAAACTCCAAGACCTTTAGACGACTCGTCTACCTGCAACCTTACAGGTTTTTTGGGGTCGTAGTAACAAAGCACAGGGGCTTGTGTGATAACCGATTTTACCTTCCCAAAGGCGTCAGTCTGCGCACAATCCCTTCGAAACTCTACATCTTTGCGCAACAGAACACGCATGGGACATGTGATTTCGGCCAGATTTGGCGCGAATTTATTCAAGTAGGTTATCATTCCCAGCAATGTTTCTAGCTCAGAGCGATTGCTGGGGTTTTTCTTTCCGATAATGGCACTTACTTTGTCTGGGTCAGGTTTCAAACCGTCGTCACTTACAATGTGACCGAAATATTTGACTTCTGTCAGAGCAATCTTGCATTTATCTGGGTTAAACCGAAAACCCGATCATTTGGCCGTATGCAGCACGTTCTGAAGATTGCGGTCATGGTCAGAACGCGTTTGTCAAAAGCTAGGTTGAATTTAATTTATCATACGAATTACTTCCCGTGGTTGTATTTACCCCATTTGCTTTGTTTTTTGGGCATTACACTTTCCCTTAGCCCCGTCCGTCGGATGGGGACGTAAACCGGGAGGTCCCGTGTATCGGTCTATCCTCCGAGCGCGTTAAAGAACCATAATAATCTATTCGATAATAAGAGTAGGGCTGGTTCCCGGATTCCTATGTATCCTTCCCCTCTCTCTGGGGCGGCTCTAAATAAACTATACTGCGTTGATCAGCCGTTAAACAACATTCAATTCAATTCAATTGCTTTGTTTTCAAAATTAAAAGTACGACTACAGTACGACAGTTTGACTCGGCGATAACGTTAACATAGTTCAGTATGTATTAAACTAGTATAATTGTCATTTAACTTAACACCAGAATTTAGGCAATTAAGTCGTTTTGGAGGTCGTTTTTGGAGGGTATTTTTACTATAAAGATTTTTAAGTTTATATCGGAACTCATGAAATCTTAAGATGTTTTACATGATACATATATACTACAGCTCAGTTCTAAGTATGAGGCATTCATTTTTAAGGACAGCGCCTTAGTGCAATGGATAACATAAAGCCTTTTTGTTCAATAAATGCCTCTCCTTTTTTTTAAAACCCCATATTCACCCCCACTGCATTTGCTAGAAATCATGATTATTTTTCTTATTACCTTAAGCTAAGATTTAGTTCTATCACATAAAACGCCACAAAATATTTACATCTTATATAAAAACATTGAGTTTTTTATCAATGTTTAGTTTATTTTTTCCCATAATTTTAAGCAATATTGTGACGTTTTATCATTAACCCTTATTTCCCGTGTAACAAACTCAAAAATCTAAACCAGATGTATTTCATGTTCTTCTTTGTTGCTAAATGATAAAATAAACATTGATAACTCATCATAGTTGTATCTTGCCTGCGATGTCCACTGTCAAACATCACTGTCGTCAAAAATTAAAATGCTTCTTAGACATGCCTGTGTCTGCCATCTTAGTTTATAAAAATGTGGGTTTGTAAAAAATAGGATTATTTTAAACGAAATGGATTTTAAGGATTTCGCATGTATAGGAGTGTGTGTTTATGAATAACAGATAGTGTGTTACAAATTTCTGGGAACAGACAAAATTGTATATTTTATTTTAATTAATAAATATAATGTGCACATTTTTAAAACATAATTTTATTTACCGAAAAGTTTAAAAATGGTTTCGTTTAAAACAAATACTTGAGCGGCCCATAACACACAACTGAAATTGAATGAGATGAACTTTTGAGCATGACATTTATTGGAATTCAACTACTAATTGGATTATTTTAATTAAAGGTAGACCGCATTTTAGTGATTTCTGTGTTCATCCTTCAGTATAAGTACATTATTTGTTGAACATTCAATGGGAATGAATTAATAGATTTGTTCCGATTGATTTCAGGTCGGAATTTGCTAACGGAAAATTCGGCTTAGCAATTTAACTTCGATAGAGTAAACCATAATTAAAAAAACCAACAGCATAACACGTTGAAAATGAATGTTTATATA
This sequence comes from Cyrtodaria siliqua, assembly GCA_037043455.1. NCBI lineage: Eukaryota > Metazoa > Mollusca > Bivalvia > Adapedonta > Hiatellidae > Cyrtodaria > Cyrtodaria siliqua. The sequence continues at coordinate 40,514 of JAWPHD010004343.1, read as the reverse complement.
TCGGAAGTTAAATAGTATTGAACTAGCTTCGATGTTGTAAAGCAACTGCCCAAATTGTATATGATATATATTTTTTTTCTTTAATAGGCTATGAGCCAGGGAGGGTGGTCGGTACCATCTCGGGGGACGAAGGCTCATAGTGATTGTTCGTAAGGTATAACCTCCTAGGGTTGGAAAATGTATAATAGCATTGTATAGCTCTTTGCCAAATATGTGTTATCTCCCCTTGTTTTACCCTACCTTTAGCATGTTTAGAAACTCACAAATCTTGATTTTTATGATGGTGTTGTTTAGTAGTAATCGCTGGATTTTATAACTTTGTAAATATTAAAAGAATAATCATAAATTTCACATATAACCTAGTTATATAACTTGAATTCCTATTTAAAAAAAACTAAATTGAAATTGGGGGTGGGGGTGGGGGAGCTGGTCTCTTCCATGTTCCTACCCATATTCCACACTATTTTAGTCAAAGCAACGTTTCTAAGTCTTGCTTCCGATTTCGAAATAAATCAGATTGTATTAATCGTTTTAATATGTTTTTATTTGCATTTAGTTGTTTACACGCCCTTTGACGGGCATATGTTGATCTACGTATACATGTTGATATGTTTACCATATTAATATTTAAATGTATTTGTTAAGAGTTTTACTTGTATGTTTTAGTGTAACTTCTGACTTTCATTGTTCATTTTCATCCATTGTCGCGCACAATATGATCTATTTGTGTAGATGTGTCATAACACATCATTCCTTCATTCCTAGCATATATATCCCATGTTGTTCCCGAGCAAGAGTTTATTTGAGGTTTGACGGCGCACCGACATAAACAGTTTATATGGCGCCAACAGAAATGAACATTTCAGGCCCTCCCGAACAAGAAGTCTACGTATCTTGACAGAAGATTCCCTCAAATGCATGTGCTGTTTATCATGATCATAAAATAGTCTTGCCTCCAGCATGGCTATAAATGGTTCGTTTTGTATTGTTCCTAAAGTGGATTGCAAAGTAAAAGAGACAACTGATCAAACATGTATAAGCCATACTGAACACGGTATTCATACTCAAAGTATTTGTTGTTTTCCAATGCAGCATGCACCATTGTAAACAAGCTATTACAGTAAGTTATCGAAACTGTGCAATGTGCGTGCATTGAGTGCTCAGACAGTTTGTATAAATACTTTTGAATACAATGTACGTGGGTTTTGTTCAACCCATTTAAGGAATAGTTTCGTGATGTTCATTCATTGTTTACTTCACTTAGTAATGTAATCCTGCATTAATGTGCTTGTAACTTTGACATAGATTTGACTATGTACAATGTCCCTAATATTATCAGATGAAGCTCTTCTTTGAACCATCTTAACTATGGATCTTCTTAGGAAGAATTCTCTCATCATCTGTCACTCCCTGAAACATTTGCCTGATTATCTCAGTCAGTAAGCCGACACATGCCAGTATAGTTAAGTCCACTTGTTAAGCTCATACACGTGACCCTTAGTACAGCTTCTCATGCAGTTGCATGCCAGCAGATCGAGGACATCTTGCGGCGCAGGCTGTCCATCCATTCAATCAATAACAAGTCCGTCCTGCTATTTATCCCAATTCCATCCTCTTCCTATTGGAGTAGGCATCTGTGGGTCTTTGTCAAGGCATCGTCGCCATATCGCAACCTGGAAATTAGCTCGAAATGCGTGCTTCTTAAAACAGTCCCTGCGTGGAGGCAGCTGGTTACTCTCGATCTATCCTTTCTTTGCACAGTACAAGTGATACCGTAAATCGTTCGCGTGCTCTGTGTGAGATTTCACTGCATATAAATACAAGTAAGCTTTTCTAACTGATCAAAACGTTCCTCAGGCAAATCCCATTTTTGTCCCAACTGCGAAAAGGTTTTCTGCGCATTTGTGTCACTTTTTAGCATTTTCAGGGCAGCAGCTTTCCTTTGCCTGCAAATGTGCTCACTGTGTCGCACCCTGTATAAGCATGCATTTCAATCAGTCTACAGCAAACAGTTGCACCTCGTACTTTCGTACCACATTTTTGGAATAGTGGGGCTGCAATACGATGACAGAATGCTAAACACATAATGAAAACATCAGTGTCTTCTGAGCTGATCATAACTGCTTCATACCTTCGTCAGCTGCATGCGCTGCGTGTAGCAACAAGCGTCCATCTGTCTCCTCATGTACTGAGTAAATATGGAATCTCCTGTCTGCCTTCAGATGTTATTTTAAAGCAGCTCTCTGCGGAGGTGGAAAACAACAATGTATTTATCAGTCTCTGTCTGTACTCTGTCTTCTGCCATTCATTTACCATAACTGAGATCAGACTTGATTTGTTTTTGACTTGGCTTAGACACTTTCTCCACTGCCTTACGATTTGAGATGCAGAAATATTTTTTGATTTGGCTTAGACACTTTCTCCACTGCCTTACGATTTGAGATGCAGACATGTTTAAGAGTTGTAATCCAGGCTCTTCTCCTCGTAATAATCGCTCACTATTTTTAATCGATATTTCCTCGTATATATCAAACACCACATCAATCCGTTGACTCCAACTTCCTTCTCAGAGTACCATTGTTATGGCCAGCTCTCCAAAATTAGCCTGGTCACCCTTTACCCTTTGAACGAGAACCATACTATCAAGAATAGTTGCAGATCTTTCAGGGATTTATTCTGCAGGGGTACATTCTTCTGCAAACTTGTTTGTTTTACGAAGAAGCCCTTCTCGGGTTGCTACAGCCCATGGCAATGGTCCCAGTGGATGAGTGTACATCCTCCATCTTAAGATTTCGCCTCTGTGCCATGAAAATAATCCGGCCAAAAAGTGCCCTATCTGCTTTCAAAATAATTGCCATTCCATTGCACTTCACTTCTTTCTTCTTACACATGATACTGAATGTTTGCAGCTTGTTTAGCTTGAGAGGGTCATGTAATTTCTGAAGTGGTTCTTTGCTCTCAAGCCTATCTGCAATGAAGTCTTTGTAGTTTTGCTCTCCTATATCATAAGCATTCATTAGGTCAGTGGGCACACCTTGGGAAGCTGTTTTTGCTGCTGACATACTTATTATATCCTGCGACTCTAAAAAGGGATTGACACAACTTTCGAGTAGATTCACAACTTCTGAAACTGTATCTTCATCTTTTTCAATTCTGGGTATGTTAAGCTCTGCATGATTTAGATGAGACATGTTGCCTTGCACCATTTCTCTCATTTGTCCAAGGAAGGTACTGCAGTGATATATAGTATCGCTTCACAGCACCTGATTTCAAACTGAACCTTGTAGTTCCACCAGGGGTTAGGGTGTCTTTATTAACTGTTACCTCTGTCGTCTGGTCAACTGGAATACGACCAAATGGATTTTTATCAGACAGTTGAACTGAAAAATATCCATCCATGAAACTTTGGTGAACTTCCGGGTGTTCTTTAGGTAACAAAGTCATCTGGGCTTAATATGCTGGCAAATATCTGGAGTAGTTGACTTTGTCATATGCAAAACACCATGGGATCATGACCGTATGGCGAAAAGATGCAAGTCATGCTGGTAGCACGAAGCATGGCCAGAGGAATATTTTCAACAAAGTCCAAATAGGACATCCAAAACGAGGACAAATTGCCGTTGGGCTGACGAAGATGTTCTATGAAGGCATTCCATAGCTCTTGCATCTGAACAAAGTTATTACTTTCTATCATTTTCTGAACCTGGTTCTGACATACATCACTTGCGAAGTCGCCAATCTCTATGAAGTTTGAGCTGGCAATTTGCTTACTGTCATGGCCCTTTGTCTCTAGTCATGGAATAAAAGCTTTCCTGGCTAGCCTCATCTTACCCTCATATATATACGTGTGCATACGAACAGAACGATTATGCCTTTCCTTCTAGAACACCAGTTAATGACCCCTCTGCTATTATTCCTGCTTCTATACAAAGATCACGGAGGCCAGCATCCTTAAAACGTTTACCAAGAATTAACATAGCGTTGCAAATAGTATGAAATGAACCTAATCTAAGAATGATGTTTGCATATCGTTGCCTATGCTTCCATGTTATTTCAGCTGCTTTCGCATAAAGGGCCTGCTCCATAACAACTACAATTTTAGGCAAGTGTGGTTCCTTTCTGATTATTCTTGACTGGTTTAACATTTCAAAGACTGTTGTTAACTCAGTGGCGGGAGCATTGATGGTTGGAGGGTAACCAACGATATCTTGTGACACACTTATCAGTTCTTTTATGCTGATGTTAAGCCCTGTCCAACTAGGTATTAGTTGCTTCTTTGTATCTACCTGCCTAGGTAATAAATATTTGTTCTGAACAATGATTTATCACAATATATCGAGGTAAACCGACATCACAGAGCAAATTTCAGCTGTATCATCAACTTGTATATGTTTATGAGATAAATACATGTAGAATCTCACAATATCTTGCTTCAAAAAAAAAAATGAAAAAAAAAATGCTTACCTACCGACCCTATTTTTTTTAGAGCATGCAATAGGAAACATACCTTTTTTTTTGTTTGGCCTAAATACATTTTTTATTTGATTTAACAAAGAGCAAAGTCATGTCACTATATTATGCATATTTCTTTTAGAGCATGCAATAGGAAACATACCTATTTTTTTGTTTGGTCTTAATACATTTTTTATTTGATTTAACAAAGAGCAAAGTCATGTCACTATATTATGCATAGGTTTAATGACTCTGGTTGAAATATTAGGATAGTTATCAAGCCAACTATAACGAACTAACAAACGGTTATAAAAACGCAAGCTTTGTGTTTTTTAAGGGTAGGGTCAAACAAGGGGAGATAACACACATTTGGCAAAGCGTTTTACAATGCTATAATGCATTTCCAACCCTATGGGTGTATACATTGCTAAAAATCACTACGATTCTTTTGTCCCAACACATGGAACCGTTGGCCCAAATTGTGGGTCCTGGCTCATAGCCTATAAGTCCTTTTATAGTTATATGTTATTTCGGCACAACATTTTTCATCATCTGTAAATTTAGGTATGTATGTTCATTCCATCTATGTTGTTATTTTGTTGTATTCACATACCCCGGTTAGGGGTCTTGAATAACAAATAAATAAAAAAGAGAAAAACTTGAATCACTCGAAAATGTTGATACATTCGTTACACGGATTTTCTGCAGGGGGATATTCCAACCTGTTTGATGGTATTTCGTTATTTGACAATATGCAGACTTAATTTTGAACATATATTAACTGTTTATGATCTCACTGATCTCTAACTCGTCTTTGTTTAATGAATGGTGTCATAGATGTCAGTGCTTGTTCATGTTTAATATATGCATATTTTATTCGGTTGCGCGTCCTGCAAGATGAAGTCCTATCGTACTGCTGTGTGTATACTGAGCATTCAGCTCTGCGACAACAATCCACATATATATATCCAACATTCAGACAGAATGGCGTGGACCCGTTTTATACAGGCATGCGATACGTTTCACATCTGACACAGTATTAAGTCTTATTAGATTGAGATTATTTTTAATTTGTTAAATTATCAGGAATTACTTCATATTAAGCTGAAAGGCTTGTTTCATAATTCTTCACGGGTGGGAGATGGGAATGAGTGACGAAAGAAAGCACGACTCCCATCGAGTAAAATAGAACATTTGCATCCGTTTTGTGATGTTTACACTTTACTTGCGAACACATATTTAATAAATCATATATTTTATTAGATAGTTAATTAATTTCGTTTAGCCCTAGTTTTCCGGAGTTAGTTCGAAATAAATTTATGATTATAGTATCAATTTAATTCCGTTCTACGCGAACTCCTGTTTTTTCACCAATTTCAAATCAAATAAATGTATGCAACCAAGTCTTCACTACATTAGGTGGTCGGAGTATTAACTTTCATACCCCATCCAACACCTTCTCCAAGAAGCGAAAACGGGGTTGGCTGGGGTATGAAATAAAACCTTAATTTCAGCTTAACAAGTTTGCATATTGTACAATTAGAACATTTAGTATGTAATTTTAAACAGGTTATCGCATTTTGTTAGTAAAAATGTTTTTAAACATGTTTTTTGTCGAAATATTCGTTATAAAAAACTGCTTATATCAGCTTTTTTTAATAGAATTAAGGCGGGACCCGTAATTTAATGACATTATTAAATTTCAAAACGAGATTACAAGACTTGAATCGTTCGTAATAAAATTTAACAGCAGAATGAAAACAGACATGTGCATTGCCTTTAAAACTGATACTCTTCATTAATTCGAAAAAAACTTGGAGCAAATTAGTTACACCACCCCGTATCAAAATACAGCCTTCCTGAAATTGAAATACATTCCAGCGATATGTTGCACAGCAACGTTGCAACAATATCGCTTTTCGTATACAAATTAGTGTCTGGCGACATTCCTGACATATTTTCTTGCAACGTTGCTGCAATATTGCAAATATCGCTGCACATTGATGATTCATGATGGAGGCATGTGTCTCTTAATCATGCTTCCTCGTGTTGTTGAAGCGTTCAAAGTATTGTACAATATCTGTGACTATTGTACAATATCTATTACTGGTTATGTTTTTTAAATTTTTAAATATCATGCATATACCCACCCCACTCCACGAACTAAAACCTACTAGTAGAATTCAGTTAAAGCAAAAGAGGTCCATTCAGAGGAGACACTGTTCAAAGCAATTTTTGATGGATGTAGACGGAAGACAGCTAGGCCAAAAGTGATGAAAAGAGCTGACTTGAGCCTTTGGTTACTATATGAAATAGTTTAAAAAAAATATGAGTGACAGTTTTTATAGTAAAGAACGATCAAAATACTATTACAAAAAGTATCCGCGAACTCACATTGAAAAACTGAATGTTAAAGTCATTCATAGTCATACCACTAACTATAATAGCAAATCACATTAATATATAGTAGTCTTTTCTCACTGTACAACAACAGTATGTATTTAAAGCCGATAACTTTGAATGAAACTCACCTAACGTGAATAGCAGCACACATAATAACAGGATGCATCCATTGCCAATACGATCTAAACTTGCAAGGGAGGTAACTCTAATGGTTTAAAAATATTCAACCTGTGCTACCACCTTACAGAATTTTTCATTATGTTACCAAACTCCTTTCTTTGGCAACATTCTTCATTGTCGCCAGAATTTCGCCACAACTTTTACAACATGTTATATGTTGCAAGAACATTGTCGCTAGCCGCAATAGTAAGTATATAGATGCAAAAAACACTGTTCTGGAGATAAAATCTTGTTACTGAAACATTGTTGCAACATTGCAGCAACGTTGCTGCAACAAAATCATTTCGGTAAGGGACGTGGTTTGGCCAACGGCGCTCTCTAGCAAACTCATTATCTAATAAGATTCTATTTTAATACTCTGTTCCTGTCTTTAACATTGTATTTGTTGTATGTTTTAATGAATCTTTTGGTTGACTGTGCTCTGTGAAAGCTTCATTTCCTGTTCGACTTTTATACTCACTTGTATTATGATAAGTTAATCAACATTATGTTCTATGCTATCAACATTTTCATTATAAAAGGTATTCATACACATTCAATTCGATTCCTAGTTCGAAGATATGCACATACCTGATGTGCAGAGTAATTTTAGAAAAAAAGGTACCAGCAATGGGTTCTGTTATAGCTCGGGAAGCTAGCAGGGTTGGACCTCTGACAGGAGTAGATTAGACCAGTTGAGCTGTTCATTTGGTTCTTCCCTGCTCAAGTGAGTGCAAATTTACTTTTACGTTTATTCCATTTTTCTTGCCATTTTAATGCTTCAATATCTTATTTAGTTATATTAAATGGACACCTGTGTTAAGAGATTAGCTATATTACAAATCACCCATATTAAGACGATTGTCATCCTGTATTATGAAGTTAATTATTTAAGCTGTACTGCTTCACGAATTCACACGTATTCAGAAGTCACCTGTATAAATAATTCGCCTTTATTAATAATTACCTATAATAAAAAGTCCACATATTAAGATATCACCTATAAAACTAAAAACTCATCTGAAATTGTATAAACAGGTTTGTTTCAGCTACCATATATATTGCCTGATCACTCGTATTAGGAGGTATAGAGGGCACATATAGTAAGATGTTAATATATTAAGCGGCCACTTGTTTTACGAAGTAGCAAACTCAGCACAAATTAACCTGTACTAATGACGTTTTTTCCTAATTGGACATTACTTCTCTATCTGCGCCTAACCTTGCAACACTGGTTTGATTGTACATCTAATATACGTATTATTCTCATATACAGACCGATGCTAGTGTTGCTCCATTGTTGCTATGGTTAGTTTTCCTGCGCCTTACCTCTCAACAAAGGCTTGACTTTACATCTATGTACGCACTATTCTCCCATACATCCCGATGCAAGAGTTGTACCAGTGTTGCTATGGTTACCCTTCATGCACCCTACCTCTCAACACATATTTGACTGTACATCTAATATACGCATTATTCTCTCATACAGACGGATTCAAGTGTTGCTACAGTGTTACAATGGTTAGTAGTCCTGTGCCTTACCGCTCAACACAGGTTTGACTGTATATCTAATATACGCATTATTCTCCCATACATACCAATGCAACTGTTGCTTCAGTGTTACTATGGTTAGTCTTTCTGCGCCATACCTCTCAACACAGGTTTGAATGTACATCTAATATAAGCATTATTCTCCCATACAGACGGATACAAGTGTTGCTCCAGTTTTGCTATGGTACGCTTTCATGCACCTAACCTCTCAACAAAGGTTTGACTGTACATCTAATAAAAATAGTATTCTCCCATACATACCGATACAAGTGTTACAATGGTCTTCCTGCGCCTTATTGATCGACACAGGTTTGACTGTACATTTAGTCTCCCATATAAACAAATGCAAGTGTTGCTTTAGTGTTGTTATGGTTAGCATTCATGCACCTTACCGCTCAACTTGACTGTACATCTAATATACGCATTATTCTCCCATACATACCGAAGCAAGTGTTGCTCCAGGTCACTATGGCTAGTCTTCCTGTGCCTTACCTCTCAACACATGTTTGACTGTACATCTAATATACTCATTATTCTCCAATACAGACCGATGCAAGAGTTGCTCCACTGTTGCTATGGTTAGCATTCATGCACCTTACCTCTCAACTCAGGTTTGACTGTACATTTAATATACGCATTATTCTCCCATACCGACCGATGCAAGTGTTGCTCCAGTGTTACTACGGTTAGTCTTCCTGCACCTTACCTCTCAACACGGGTATGACTGTACATCTAATATAATAATTATTCTCCCATACAGACCGATACAAGTGTTGCTCCAGTGTTACTAAGGTTAGCCTTCATGCACCTTACCTCTCAACACAGGTTCGACTGTACATCTAATATACGCATTAGTCTCCTATACAGAACGATACAAGTGTTGCTCCAGTGTTGCTATCGTTAGCCTTCATGCACCTTACCTCTCAACTCAGGTTCGATTGTACATCTAATATACGCATTATTCTCCTATACAGAACGATACAAGTGTTGCTCCAGTGTTGCTATCGTTAGCCTTCATGCACCTTACCTCTCAACTCAGGTTTGACTGTACATCTAATATACGCATTATTCTCACACATTTCTGCAGTGTTGCTATTGTAAGTGTTCATGTACATTAACTCTCAACAAAGGTTTGACTGTACATTTAATAGACGTATGATTTTCTTATACAGACCGCTGCAAGTATTGCTCCAGTGTTGCTATTGTTAAAAGGAGGTCCTGGTAGCTCGTCTTTATTTTCACTGTTTGTTGAAAATGGACCTTACCTAGTGGACAAAGATTTAAGGTGCATGCTTAACTTTCAGTTATATGTTTAAACTCTGGAAACTATGGGAAAGAGTGTAACAGACATTATGTCAAACACTACTAGTGTTTGTGATACCTAATAGGACAGATGTCGAATCAAGAACAACATAAAACACTCTAACAATGCTGTTGTCAGAATGTAATAGCTCCATTTCGCTTAAAGTACCTATCCCGCCAGGCAAATTTCACAACATATTTAAACTGTTTCTAAACCTACTGACGACAAGGTAGGTATATATAACTTACATATTTTGATAATCCAAACTCTATAGACACTACTTAAACGGCTTTAACCAACCAAGCCATAACCCGAATCGTCGAATTAAGAGTTACCCATGACAAAACCTATACTGTTAATTGGCATATGTACGTTAATATGTGACCTGAACACCTTGATAGAGTTTTGATAAACATTTTTAGTGTACCTTTGTCGTTAGTTAGCGGGTTAGTTTCTTGAACGTGATAAATGTGAAAGTAATTATGCTGTGTTGTCAGAACATACACTGTTTGATTGTTGAAGATCATCAGATCGTAATATACGGGTGGGCCGATGGGCGTTGTCCATCGTCTATTAGGCTGTTATTATCGTATGTGTGATAGCTACAGTTACTCCAAAACTACTAGGATGAATTTTAAAGAGAAACAAAGGTATCTGAAAAAAGAGATTGGTGACAATTCAAATACAAACGTAAACCATCCTAATGTGTTTTAGATTCAATGAAATATGCTTAATCATTGAATTGAGCCGCATTTTACATAATGTATAATTATAGTTTATGAACGTGTTTGGTCTGAAAAATATGCTTAATCATTGAATTGAGCCGCATTTTATATAATGTGTAATTTTTGTTGTTAAATCATAAACGGTAAGTTAGCTTGGGTTTATAACTTGGTTACTAACGTTCTATCTATCGGCGAACCAACGGCTAACGACGGTGACCAATGGTAGCCGATGGTTACCAAGAGTGCTTTCGGTAACCGATGGCAGAATCTTGAACGCGCCCATTGTTTGAAAATGTAGTTTGATTTGATGTCTATATGTTGGTTAACATGCATTCACAAACACATACATGTAGATTGTGTCAACGTCCATGCAGCAAATATCGTAAAGATGAAAGAGAACTAGTTCCTAAAGTGTGTTTTTGTTGTAATAATTCTATGAATAAGTTTGAATTTAAAATTTCTTGTAGCATGGTCGGTGACATTTCCTTTGATGAATGCAGAGCATTAAATCGTTTAATTTAGGGTAACTAAAGGGGCGTGGCTATACCGTACTACAACTACCAGATATTGGAATTTAGAGTACGGTCACTATGACTTCACAGTGTTACTAAGTACACCATGCTACAAAAACGATACAGTCTGTCTCAACTCGTTGTTTATTTAAACACCTCTATGGGCTATGCCCATCTCTGTGTTTAAATGAGCCAACGAGCTGAGACCAGACTCTATCTATTACTTAATTTCGTATCATGTGTTATTTTTATTAGGTTTTATGTTACAGTATATGTTTTGTCCAGTTAAGTTTTTATATGGTGCAAATTCCATATTATATGCCAATGTATAAGCATGCGTTTGACAAGAACCTATAAAGATGTGGTTCGACAGCTAATCATATTCAAATGTCAAATACAAACTGTAGTAAATTCCCACCCATACTTCTCGTCGAAAATGTCACGAAAATGATATAAGTTGAATAACTGCTGGCATTATACTGTTTCAACTTTGATATAAAACGAGCGCATGCTACATTCAGAATCAGTATAGACATCGCAGGACCCATGATGGTATATTTAGTAGCAGGTATGTTGTTTTTAAAAATAATATTTTAATGTAGCCAAACCTTACGGGTATCTACGGATTCTTATGCTGTTTATGTTTTGAAGAATCTATAAGAACATTTAGAGCAACTTTAATTTAACATGTTCGAATTATAATACGTCTGTAAAACATGTATTGCACATCCTTACTGTTTATTGCAAAAACACGATGTTATAAATGTTCAGATTATATTAATTTCTTGACTGCATTTTTTGAACAAAATTACGAATTGCCAACTAATATACATGATTGGATGCAAACTTAACATAGGATATTTCAATCCGATGTTGGTAGTTGTATATAGTGTAACATAAAGACATTGCAAAAGATTCATGAGTGTTGAAACATGTTACACCTTATTGATTTTAACGAAATGGTAATGCACAATCTTTATTTTGATTTATACCAAGATTAAATTATTTTTTCCAAAGAAAACCCACAAAAAATCTCTAAATGAAAGCGAACATGAAGCGGGAGTATTATCACGTTACTGTCCATTTGCCTCATACTTTGTAGCAATAATATGTGTTGAGTTTTGCTCATATGTAATATATAGAGATTATAACTGCTGGAATCGATTATAATGAAATCCTTCACGAGGTGTATGTTTCTTTTCACGAACGACTGTATGCGAGTGAGTGAAAAACAAAAATAATCGCTAAATATTAATAGCTAACTTCGAAATCATAATGAAATAACTTAGACGTTGAGTAATGAACGTCAATAAAGTGTTCCTGACGTCAACGTCATCCGCCGATAATGTTCAATAAAGCGAATAATTTCGGTTGAAATCATGCATAAACTGATTGAAAATGTAATAAATAGATTATTTAACTGGCTTCGATTATAGGGAAACCCTTCACTCAATGTTAGACGTGTTTTGTTTTTTCACTCACTCGCATACAGTCGTTCGTGAAAAGAAACATACACCTCGTGAAGGATTTCATTATAATCGATCCCAGCAGTTAAATAATCTCTATATATTACATATGAGCAAAACTCAACACATATTATTGCTATACAGTATGAGGCAAATGGCCAGTAATCTTTCACTGAAAAATCCTAATCGTTCACATTCTGTGTTATATACTAGTAATGTTCATATGTATGAAAATTCAAATATTAAAATAATTTAATATAATCTTCAATAAATCTTCCATAAAGGGAAGTAGTATTAAAACTTCATAATATTACTATTTTACTCAATATTTCGGCCCCTTGGCCTTTTTCAAGAGGTAAAGATTTCACGAAGCACTTGTGTCACGTCTATTTTGCGTGTAAGCGAAGGAAGTTATGACTCAGCGTCATGGATACGCTTCCTGTCCAAAGCAATGCCGTTCAATAGCTCACGAAGGTAACATTTCTGACGTATCTCGGAAAGAAGCATTCCGCACAGTCACACATATAGTTTGCTCTGACAGGAATCTGGTAAATGGCCTCATGTGTGAACGATGTGACAAAACAATATACGTAGGAGAAACAGAAAGAACTTTGAAAGAACGCATAACCGAGCACCTCCGGGATATAAGACTGCAGGCAGAAAACCCGTTAAATGGACATTTTGAAGGTCACAGTGAAAATTATTTGCGTGTAACAATATTACAAAGAGAGTTTCATGAAGTTGGGATATATAGACAATTAATAGAAGATCTTTGGATCAGAAAGCTTGGTACTAAAGTACCTTGGGTGTAATGTAAAGTTGTAATTATACTCTAGCATATTTTTGGACTCTTGTGGATTGTGGCGAGATTGGAAAACGATAAAACGTCATTCTGAGCAATGCATAAGTGCTCCGTGAAATATTTAAATATCAAAATAATTTAATATAATCTTCAATAAATCTTCCATAAAGGGAAGTAGTATTAAAACTTCATAATATTACTATTTTACTCTATATTTCGGCCCCTTGGCCTTTTTCAAGAGGTAAAGATTTCACGAAGCACTTGTGTCACGTCTATTTTGCGTGTAAGCGAAGGAAGTTATGACTCAGCGTCATGGATACGCTTTCTGTCCAAAGCAATGCCGTTCAATAGCTCACGAATAAAAAACATTATATCTAGAAAATAAGGTAGGTAAATAGTATTCTGAGTTTATATTTTATTATTTACACCACTATTGGTCAACTGATTTTTAAGTCACCCTACCCTAAACAAATGGAAGGTTCCGCAGTCGCCATTTTGGTTTTAGGCTGTCAATACAATTACATGTAAACAGAGGAGGTCAAAATTAATTTCCGGCTTTGCGAAGCTTAATGGATGGCTACGCAAAGATTGCAAACCGATTCAGGAGCGTCCGTGTTCATTCTATTCAATCATATCAGGTATGAAACCATATAGTAAGTAATAAAAACAAGTCTCGATTCACTTCATCTGTTCATCTTTCATCAGTTTTTGCGCACAATATGACCTATTTCTGTGACGACGTGCCGTAAAACACCATTCATTCATTCATATTCGACGTCTATTCGCCCTGAAATGCACAGAAGTTGACAGTCGTAATGAAACTATCCCGCCATCAACAGCCACATTTTTTAACAAACGTACACCGTTTCTAAACCTACTGTCGACAAGGTATATATATAGTGTTTTGAGAATCCAAACTGTACAGACTCTCTATAAACGAATTTAATCAGCCAGGCCAAACCCAAAAACTGGAGCTTCAAATTAAGAGTAACCAACTGATAATTCACTTTACGTATATTCAATCACGGTATTTTAAGAACCGGTTAATAAACGTTCGACACATATACATTATTATACAGCCTGAACACCTGGATAGAGTTTTGATAAACGTTTTAGTAAGTGTAATTGTGCCGTTATTTAGCGGGTTAGTTTCTTTAATATTTTCTTCCATCCTTTTCAAGTATGTCTGGTGATTGCTTTTGTGGGTGGAGGGCATGCAATACCTACTGACCCCTTTCCGTTGGGAGACGAATGCACGAAGTTCAGAAGTGTATCGCAAGGTTCTTCAAGCTGCCAAGAAACATCTTACGCGGAGATCGACATAGACCTCGACGTGATAACGTCACAAACCGTTTTAGATTCGGTTAACTTTACATGTAGGTGAGTGTGTGAAACTGTTAAGTAGAATATAGCGCAAACCTGTCATTGTATGACTTTTACCAGTCCTTCGGATGAGTCTTTAAACCTAAAATGCTTAGTGCAGTACAGCGAGTATAAATAAACGCTTATACGCACGACGTTTAAGTCACCAAACAAGTTAAGGTCTGCACGTCATTTTATACTATTAAACCATTTATTACATTAGGGGTAGTCAGAATAAAGAAATATCATCCACCCTACCTCGATCCGACCCCGACGACTGGAATTTCATTGCTTCCCTTTGGCATTTAATGAATTGGTGCATTTTTAAAATATTTCTAATTGGTTACATCAAAAACAAATCTTGAGTATTTCTTAACAAGAATCTTGTTAAAGTTGTTTGTTTTTGGTAGGAATTTAACTTTGGACTTCTTTTTAGTCGAGTGATCTTAGTAACCACTGCGGCCTAACAAGGTACTGATACAGCGTGAGACTACAAAATACCTGATATATATGATTATAACAATAAATACATTTAAACTGGTTAAAGAGAATTTCTAGAATTTACTTTAATGTTTCTGTGCCTCAATCCTTTTCACGATATTTGCACGATATCAGCAACGATTAAACTGGGTTGTCTTTAAAAAGGCAATTGTATTTTTAATTGTATGTACATATGACGTTTTAATATTAAGACCAGACATTACAGCATTATATTATATGCTCTGAACTATTTTACATTAAAGACGTATCACCGGTATATAGAGAGATTAATGGTAATACCTTTCATATTGGGATAATTCAGAAACAAACGGTAACCTCTCTGTAGACTAAACAGTCCTTCTGAAAGATGTCCAATTTATGAAAAAGATTCGTTTTTCGTGTTATGTAATATTTATGGGTATCTTATCGAGTATTTGTGATAACGGGTTGGATGTGGTATGAAGTAAAACCTTACTTTTGGCTTAAAAAGCTTGCATGCTGTAAAATTAAAACATTTAATAGGTACAGTGCTTGCGGTAGTAGCGGATCAGTTCATGTTTACATTTTATTTATTCATCTAGTATGCATTTGTTTTTTATGAAAATATCCATATTTGAAGATTGATCATATAAGCATACAACTATACATTAGAGCAAAGATTTGGCACATATTTCCTTGAGTAATTACCCACTTAGTGTAGCACTTATCTAGAAAAGTGAATCTTACTGCCTGAAGGATTCGATTTTAAACTTTTAGGGACATTGATTCTGTAAACAGGCAAAATTGTAAAAGCATGTGTCATAATAATGTTGGATAACATAGTGCTGAAAGAGCAGAATCTAGTCAGAAACTGTCTTGAAAGTTTATTTTAGTTTTAAATTTACGCTTTTAACCATAGTGATCCTTTACTACCCAATTCACTTAACAAGTATTTGTGATTTATACGGCTTCTCAGGCCCATAAACACCTTTTATCCACTCCCTAACAGATGCCCAACACTAAAATAACCAAAGACTGAAAACAGTTCGTGGTATTAACTTTCATTCTCCATCCAAGAATAGATAACGGATTGATATCGGCTTAAATGTTTGCATATCGTACATGTTGTAAAATTAAAAGATTCAATAATTGCATGTGTACTTTAAACAGGTTATGCCATTTTGTCAGTAAAAACATGTTTTATTGTTGAATATCTGTTATAAAATCCTGCTAATATAAGCTTTCGCATCGCTTAATGGAATTAAGGCAGGACCACACAATGAACTAAAAGTACACGTACAGTCAATATTAGCAGTTATATTACACAATATGCACATCAAGCACCTATAGGTTAAAAGTATGTATACAAATCGAACAGGAAATGTAGCTTTCATAGAACACAGTATACTAAAACAACACGCATTAAAACAAACAACACAATTACAATGTCATCAAAATTGTGACATCAAAATCACAAATGGGTTGACAATAGGACGACCGCCTTGGAACGGTCAGTGGCAAATAGGCCGCTCGGATGGGGGTGGGGTGGATGGTATTAACTAGGTTCAAGGGTGCAACAAACATCACTGTTACTCTATTGTCATCCCCATAAAACGTGACAGTGTAAATATATAAAACAAAAATAGAAAGCCTCAAATCAATTATTTAATAACTTGGCAGAGGCCAGAACAACAAGAGAACAATCCGTTATGGGTACGACAAGACAAGATTTAAGACAAACATCAGACGCCTCTCTGAGGATATAGGGAGACGTCATCATATTGTCCGGTCAATGCACAAAGGTGAATGAATCTTACGAATGGGTCTTACGATGTGTGCAAATTACGTCACAATAGAAGTCTGATTGTTATTGTCCCTGTCGCAGAAAAGTATTTTAATTTTATATTTTAAAAGTAGATCAGGATTATGATAATATTTAATTGTGCAAAGGTTTATTGAAGTATAAAGTAACGGTGATTGTGTAGCTTTTTAGCTTTTAGAATATTACGAATATTAGTCCTCAATTTGATTACAAACTTTAGAAACCATAAGTAGTTGCTTGGGAAAAATCTCCATCTAAGTGGAAATATTTAACAGTATCAAAACTAAACTATTTTCCCTTGCCATAAATTTTGCTAATTATTTCTCCATTTTCACTAGAGAGAAATAAATCGAGAAATAAAGCGACCGTATCAGAAATATTTGCTTTGTTGAGTTGAAGTTCTTTAGGATAAATTGTGTTTATCATAGTAGAAAATAAAGGATTGTTAATGTTCAATATATCATCCAGATGCCGAAAAGGGTCATTAAAGGCTTCATTTACATCTGCCAAAGTATCTGCCAAAGAATCAGGTTAAAGACATACTTATCAATTAAATTTAAATCAATACATTCATCAACAGGACTGGCTTCATTTTGTCTTTTAATTACACCCAAAACATAAACCTACTTCTATATTCGTTAGACTTGGATCATTTTATTTACACAGAGGATAGTAGTAATGAATACTGGGTAAACTTAAGAAAATAACATGATGTCATTTCATTGTATTGCTAATTTTAATATGTTACCATATCATCCCTTTCACCTACAAATGTTTACATCAATCTTTAATTACTGACTCTTTTGCAATTTTATCAATTTTCGTGTCAGTAACCTACCAGTGTGGCGACAGTGTATCGATAACAGTTTCATTAACTGTGAAAATAAGGAACAAATACTGACAAACTGGGACAAGTATTACATGTTCTGTCAGGGAACTAAACCAGCCAGTTGGATAGTTAACTGTAAGTATACAAGAGCATTGAGCTTATCAATATAGACCTAATTATCTCAAACAGTATAATTTGTATTACAGAACAGAACAGAACATATATTTTATTTCGACTTAAGCATATACAGCTAATCGTCATACAAAATCATGGTTTCAATGCATGCATGTAAACAAATATAACAAAGTTGACAAAAAAGGATTGAATTGAATTGGATTTTATAGTCGCACCAACAGCTAAGGTCATATGGCGACTTTCCAGCTTCCATTGGTGGAGGAAGACCCCAGGTGCCCCTCCGGGCAATTTTCATGCACGGGCGGGCACCTGGGTAGAACCACCGACGTTCCGCAAGCCAGCTGGATAGCTTCCTCACATAAAGATTCCTAGGCCCCTGAGGGATCGAACCTACAGCGGTGAGGGGCAAGTGATGACAGAAAAGGAATAATAGTTGAGTGAAGTGAGAGTGTTCTTGGATGTTACCATTTACATAACATAACATATTACAATGTCAATTATACGTGCAAACCCTATTGGTTATTTAATGCATCATCTCTTATTTTAAAGGCTTTCTTACAAAACATTGCTAGTTTTATCAGTAGTGATTTTTTTCTGAATTTAAAAGATTAGTGAACTAACATATTTGGGCGGTTTGTAAAATATGCTGGAATGTGGGATTTTCTCAAATCATGATAATAAGGGCAAATAAGAATGAAGTGATATTCATCTTCAATATCATTTAAAGTACATAGTGAACATTTCCTTTGGTTTCTTTCAATATTTCTGTGTCGACCTGTTTCTATGGATAATTTATGAGAAGAAAATCTGATTTTAGCGATCATAATTATTTCTATACTTCAAATTATCTAGAATTTTAAGATAATCTTTCAAAACTGGTTTTAAGATCCCTATATATGTATAATGATGAACAGAGTGTCATATAAGCGCGCCATTGTGTGACATACATGTCTCTTAGGCGATTAAGTAGTATAGTAATGGAGTGAAGGTATTTATTTTAACAGATTCTGGGTACAACCATATCTCATTGAATACCGAGTTTTGTAGAATACCTCGTAACTTTGTAGACCAGTTTATAATGCGGGGATTGCCATCTGTCTCATTTCTTTGTTTGTTGATAATGGTGTTTAATATGCAATTATCATCTTTATTGCCGTACATCTTTAGCCTGTATTTGATGATTCGTATATATCTTGAAATGTATAATGAATAGCGACCGGCTTCTGCGTAGAGCAATAACGTGTTTGTTGACGTTTTAACATTTAGTATCCATTTACAATGTTTTTTATGAACCAGCTCTATATTATCTGCTTTGATGTGTCCCCATCCACAGCCATAATTTAAAATAGATAGTACGTATGAATACAAACGATTAAACATAATGTTAATTGGAATTTCCATATTCCGCGTAAGAGTTAACAAGGAGTTCATTGCACGTAGAGCTTTACCCTTAAGTGCATTAGTTGCTGGTATAAACGAACCACCGCTGGATAGTACAATGCCTAAATAATTGAAACTGTTTACTACCTCGATCAACGTTCCAAAATATGTCCATGAGTATTATTGTCTACGCGCTCCGCCTTTTCTAAAGACTTTGTTTTCTCGATATTAACATTTAGATTCCATTTTAAGTAATAATTTTCTAGATTGTTTAGAGATTCTTTTGTTTCTGAGCATATTGCGGAGTCGTCGGCAAATAATAAATGATATATAGACATTTGTTCTATTGTGATACCAACATGTAAATTGTGTTGCAGATGATGATTATTGTCATTTAGGAACAGGGAAAAAACAATAGCGGTGATGTTATCTCCCTTAAAATAGCCCTAGGTCACTGTTGAAAACTATGTTACAGTATTTAAATGTTTGATACATAATTTGACTTCATCATACATTGAGCGGATTAGTGAAAAAAGTTTCTCATCTATTCCGGATTTGATTAATTTGAACCACAGACAGTTACGGTCATGATTATTAAGTCAAACACATTTTTAAAGTCAACGAAGCAGCAGAATAATTTGCTTTTATTCGTGAGATGTTGTTCAGTTATTGCCAGCAGTGAAAATATACGGTGCCATAATTGGGTTTAAATCCGAATTGATCTTCAGTGAGTATATCATTATCTAATGCCCATTTCTTTAATCTCTCGTTAATAATAACTGTAAAAAAATTGGCAAAACGGCTTGTGATTATTATGCCTCTCGTAATTATTTGGGTCAGACGGACCCTACTTCTTGTATTTTTGTATTATGAGGCCGGTTGACCAACTACGTGGACATACTTTTTTGTCTAGGATATAATTAAACAGTATTTCGAGTGATTTTGCAATCGTGTCTATGCTTTCGTTAAAATATTCATATAGGATGTTGTCAAATGAACATGCTTCATTGTTTCCTAACAACTTTGATGCGCGTACTATTTCTTCAATAGTAATCGGTCGGTCGAGTTCATTATATGTAGGTTCGGCTAAAAATCTTGCAGGAACTCGACGCCTTCTTCATTTGTATGAGATATCGTACTTGCTGCTAAATAAGCAGTAAATATACTGACAAGAATATCTGTTTCAGCGTCGTGGTTGATTTCAGCCGTTAAAGTGTGTTCGAGAAGGTGAATGTCAGAGGCTACGTCATTTAAAAATGACTCTTTTCGGTTATTATTCCATTTGTAGAATATAGGTGAATTAAACATTTTTTATCGGTATTTGTCTTTATTTTGAACGAGAAAGCGATAGGTACGTGGTTTGAATACTCATTAAAATCGTGAACACAAAATTCAACAATATCATTAAAATTCGATACGGGCGTCAAAAGATAATCTACTAAACTTTCACCGTTATGTGTTATGCAGGATGCTTGTCTTTATATAACCGTCCGTTAACTATACGCATATTCGATGCTTTACAAAGGTCAAGGAGGTACTCGCCAAACATGTTTGAGGTGAGGTCGTGCGTTGTACGGGGTAATGGGACGTCTATATCAAATATGTCGTCGTTACCAAGGCTACGGTCATTACCGATATAGTCACATTTTCGGCCGATTATGGCGTTCATGTCCCCCGTAATAAATATTTAACCCAGATCTTTATACACGTTTATATCATTTTCGATTTGTCTAAACATATCAATATCATATCTGTTGAGCATAGGTGAATTTCTGGCGTAATGTAGGTTACTGCTAAATAAATATCAATATCTATATGGAAAACATATTTATCAAATTTTAACCAGATCAGACAATAAATATAATTTTTTATAACTTTAACACCTTTTCTAAATTGGTCTCTTATGTAGATAATTATACCATCACTAGATCGTCTCGATCTTTTATGTTGAAATTATCTGTATGAATGGATAGGGTCACTATAACCGTTAAGGTCAATGTTTGATTTCTTGTTAGTCCAGGATTCAGATAAACAGATGATATCATAATCACTTACAATATTTAAAAACCCATGAGATGTGAGTTTTTTCTGATGTAAGTCCTTCGACATTCCAAGACACACACTTTAAAACACTCTCACGTGGGTCCTATTTGTTATCCCTGTAAAGAGTTTTATTGATGTATAGCTTATCAACACTAATGTACGCTTCTTTGCCTTGAGCACGTGCCTGTTTCATGATGGGGATAAGTTTCTTCCTGGTTTCCATGACTTCTTTGGGGAATTGGTCGCTTATACCATATGGTGTTCCGCGGAGGTTCTTTGCAGATTTCCGCACTCTCTCTTTGTCCGGATAATAGGCAAATTTGGCGACGATCGGTCTGGTTTTTGCAGAAATGTACCCTGCCACTCAGTGCGCTCTTCGTAATTTTATTTCCGTTTTAGGGTTTTCGATTTTAAGTTGGGTTTCAATAAAGTTTAGGTTTTTTCTTCCCGCTTTTCGTCCTTCTCCTCTGGTATCTTAAAGAACATGAGGTTATCTCTCATACTGCGGCATTGAAGATCAATAATCGATCACTAATATAACGACTAGGAGGAATATCTGTAGGATTTAGAGTAATTTAAAATGAATTAAAACACAACTGCTTATCCAATGATGTTGTTTTATCAATTTATTTATCTTTAAACGTCTTTATTGATGAATGTTGAGTGTACATGTGGAGACAAAAATAGACCAGCTTAAGCATTGGCGCGTCGTCGTCCGATAGCCATTTTCCATTCGTATACTTGCCATTGTTTGCGCTCTAGCACTTTATTTTATATTTGATCTTTTATAAACGTGTTCATGGTATTTATATCAAAGAAATGTTAGTCACGTTCGATAAACACCAATACAAGTTATTTAACAACATAACAACATAGTGAGGGTCCGTGTTTTAATCATGTTCTGCATTGTTAACCCGTTAGTTCTTTCATTTAACTGCTGATCTCACTGTTTCACATCGGGCGGCAATATCGTGACATTTTGCCACTAACCGTTCCAAGGCGGTAGTAATGTTGTCAGTCCTGTTATGTTTGTTAGGTCATATCTTGCCTTTTATTCATCTTCGTAGTTGTTGTTATTCTCTGTGTGTTTGTGGTTGACTGTGGTCCTTCAATGCTACATTTCCTGTTGACTTTTATATATACATAGTAGTGTTTTTTTTTCTAGATTTATCATTGAACTGTGTTAGCAAAGAATGTTGACAGAAACGTTTACTGTAAGAATGCTTGTTATTCTAGACGCATCAATGAACAATTTGACTGTGAGCAGAGATTGCATTGCTGGGGTATTCAGGACATTGAGGCCCTGCTTTCAGAATGTCGTGAACAATTATACATTCCCAGAAGAAGACACAAGACTGCAGGATGGAATTGACATGCTTAAAGAGTAAGTTTCTGTGTGAAGGTTGCCGGTTATGTTTGATGAAGAAAACTTACTCCATTGAAAAGGGAGAAACCAGTGTGCTTTGTGCGCTCTTGTAATAGTAATTATTATGGCTATTTTTGAATAATGGCAAACAGTTGTACATAAAGTTTCAAACATGACTTTGGTATAATGCTAATTATTATTTCCGACTAAATACTTGACCAACTATGATATAACTTGCACATCATAATCATTTTACATACTCACATAATTAGTGTAGCATTTGCGACTGGTTTAGTTTGTTTAATTAGTTTAGTGGCCCAGTACCGACTCTGAATCGTGAGTGGCCTTGCAGCAGATCCGACTCTGAATCGAGAGTGGCCCAGTCAATAGCACATCCGACTCTGAATCGGGTATGGCCCAGTCAATAGCACATCCGACTCTGAATCGGGAGTGGCCCAGTCAATAGCACATCCGACTCTGAATCGGGATTGGCCTAGTCAATAGCACATCCGACTCTGAATCGGGATTGGCCCAGTCAATAGCATATCCGACTCTGAATCGGGCATGCCCCAGTCAATAGCACATCCGAATCTAAATTAGGAGTGTCCCAGTCAATATCACATCCGACTCTGAATCGGGTATGGCCCAGTCAATAGCACATCCGACTCTGAATCGGGTATGGCCCAGTCAATAGCACATCCGACTCTGAATCGGGTATGGCCCAGTCAATATCACATCCGACTCTGAATCGGGTATGGCCCAGTCAATAGCACATCCGACTCTGAATCGGGTATGGCCCAGTCAATAGCACATCCGACTCTGAATCGGGAATGGCCCAGTCAATAGCACATCGGACTCTGAAGCGAGAGCGTCCCAGTCAATAGCACATGAGACTCTGAATCGGGAGATCACTGCATGACTGCACGGGCAAATAAGGTAAATAAGATTGCATACCTTCACAACTATTGCCGGATAATTGATAAATACATTTACCTGTGGATTAATTTACCTGTTCAAAGTTTTCTTCGACATCAAAAACATTTCTTATTCTCGCTTTTTAAAGATATTGCAATGTGTGAATTGTAAATATATATTGTTGTGTATTGATGTCGATTTAAATAAACATAAACATGTTCATGAAACAAAACATGACCGGAGAACTTTAAGCAAGACAGTTATCGTAGCCTCTTCCGTCGGCGTCGGATAGGGACATGACGGGATGGTCCTGTTTATTTGAGTATATCTCCGAATCATTTTAAAGAATATACTCCATAGTAAGATAAGGGCACATTTTCTGGATTCCTATGAATTCTTCCCCGCTTTCTTTGACGGCTCGAACTAATCTTTAATGTGTTGATGAGCCATGAAGACATGAAGACATAATTAATTTATTCCTTCATTTATTCATTCATTCATTAATTCATTCATTCATTCATTCATTCAATTATTCATTCATTCATTCATTCATTCAGTCATGCATTCATTCATTTTGTCTGTCAGTCAGTCAGTCAATCAGTCAGTCTGACTAATCAGTCAGTCACTCATTCTATCATTGTTTGCATTTCTTTTATTAAAGAGCCAAAGCAAGCTGTATTTAACTGTCTAACAACCAACGCAGAAAAGTCTATATCAGACGCATCCGAATGTAGTGGGTCTTCATGGAAAGATGTAATCTTCACGACCGCCATGATAGGAAACTTCCATCCCGGAGTTACATTTGACTTACGACTTACTCAAGAACAACTCAATGTTGTCCAGGTTGCTATCTATAATTTGTTTTATGCCTTTTCTTGTATATTACGTTATTTTTCATGTCTACAAAAAGGCCTTCATCCAGACCGTTCAGATTTCCGATAACAAATTACCACCTGCATACACGTCTTTATGGATATTGAAATAATAAAATATGCAACAAACATCTGTAGCTATCTAAACACCAATTATACTTTCATACGACATGGTACCTTTTAATGTGTAATGCTACTTATATTTTGAATATTGTGAAATGTTTAATCTTCTTTGAATATTTATTATACCTTTTCCAGGGTATGCTGACCAGCTGACTTTTCTCAAGCATGGTGGAATAGCCAAACACCACAACTCTAACCATTATCAAAACTAAATGTAATTGATAACCGAATAAATACAGCAGAACTTATAATTCCTCTCAATGTCTATACTCTAACATTAGAAACAAATATATTCCTAAATATTACACAACTAGACCAAGCATGTTTAAATTTGTAGAATTGTTGCAGTCATTAAACAAAAAGATTATTCTTAGTTTAAGTAAATTCATTTCCGATGCACTTGTATTACGGCTATCTACATCCATTTTAACAGACTAAAACAAAAAAAACTAAAAACACTAGATATCTTATTTTAGAACATCCTCGTTTATCATTGACATACCATAATATATGTATGTTTTTGATTGTTTAAATATGTATGAAACAAAACAAAAACTTAGTGATTATTTTGTTGTATTTGCAATGTTAATATCTGTCACGTGTGTGTATATTATAATTATCATATATTTGTAATGATGAAAAACTGTAATAGTTTAAGTCAATAAAAGTATCTATCTATCTATCTATAAATGGAAATGTGTGTACGTTTTTTTTTTATTATTTGATTCTTTATTTTCCTCACAGTTGGAGAGCATACAATATAATTTTACATATTAGCATTCAAACAATTCAATAATAGTATATACATGACAATCAGTAATTGTAAGTGTAGATTCTTACGGATGGCGGGAGGTGTACAGAACTGGTTCTATCCGGGAAGAGTGGGTGGCCTGCCTCCACCACGTCATATATAACATGACATTGCTGAAAACGGCGTAAAACACCATACAAACAAACAAACACAACTTATTAACACGACACAAACAATCCAAAGGATTCTAGATAAGGGAGATGTGCTGTTTAACGCATAAATTAACATTAGTATATTTTAGGTGTATGCGTCATGTCAATACTATGTCTTATTATGATTAAACATTTGGATTATGTATTACACATAAATACACGAATTAAAACTTGCAAATTGCAACAAAAAATCGTATTAGATGCCTATTTTAACGCTTTTTATTTCAATTTATGTGTATTTAAAGGATTTTAACACCATAATTACCCCTCCCATATGCATCACAATGAAGAATTCTGCATATGCAATGTAATAAAAGTATATGCATTTGCACGAAACAAAAAGGTTATATGGCGCCAACAGGAATGAACGTTCCAGACTCACTCTCCATTTACATCTAGATAAAAATATGCAGAATGTGCCACAACCTTCTCACCTGCTGCAATTTCTCTAGTAAACACTACATATTTCCCTGCATTTGCGATCATTGTTTTCTATCACCACTGAAGTAGCACCTGAAACAATACATGTTTCGCGATGCAGACGTTTAATGAACATGGCAAAAATGACAAAATTAACAAGAATTCGGGAGAGTTTTACCCCTCAGCATGGATAAGCAGTGGTCCTATTCTTGCCCGGGGACCACACGGTATCGACACGAAGAATCGTTAGGGTGATCACAGTACTAACTGCTTACCATGGCAAATATTTGTTAGTTTTGGCGCAGTCGTTACAGTATCACCTGCTTAGGATATTAATTATTTTAACATGTTGTGATGTTCTCCGAACTCTATTCAAGGTATGGAATTAACCAAGGATTGGGACTGCCGGTCAGCATCAACCCTACTTTTGCGCAAGCAAGTGCAAGTGGAATGATTAAGAAGGTGTATTGCCAATGCAGAGAGAGAGAGGGGGAATGATACATGGGAATACATGGGAATTTAGTAACCTGCCCTACTAAGGAATAGACTCCTATGTTTCTTTAATTTTTAGTCCCCATCCAACGGATGAGGGTAAGGGAAGTGTCTTGCCCAAGAATACACCGAATAAATTCACTAGCGCCGGTGAGGCTAAAAACGGGGTCCTCTTGATTGCAAGTCCCCCGTGCTATCCACTACATCAAGAGGATGTATGTGCTCAAGCAGGATGACTGCATTAAATACATATAACTAAAATTCTAATCCGTCATTAAGGTTATATCCAAGAAGCTGGGTTCACAAAGGTCACTCTTACCTAGTACGTTAGCACCAAGTTCATGTATGTCGAGTTGCAATATACCGGTGAGCCTTATATGACTGCGATCCTTGTATATGCGCAGCTCATTGCTATTCTGATAAATTTGGCAATTAAGGCTTTGAGATAATAAAAGTCAATTAAGAGTATTCGATGCATAGTATCTCATTTAATTTATATAACTTAGTTTAACAATATAGCATACAACATAACATTATAAGAATCTTTCATGGGTATCCGGGGAAAATAGGGAATTCCAACCCGAGGTATTAGTGTTTTTATCGAACCGAGGCTCTGCCTAGGTTCCGATTAAAACATTTATACCGAGGGTTGGAATTCCATATCTGAACCGAATACCCATGATGGATTCTTTTTCTTGCATATCAGAGACATGTTATGCGTTGACGCCGCCAGCATGATTTCCTGCATACCAGATAGTGGTGAGCGTGTTACTTTTATCTTTACCCATAAATATTATAAGAATCTTTCATGAGTATCCGGTGAATATTATAAGAATCTTTCATGAGTATCCGGTGAATATTATAAGAATCTTTCATGAGTATCCGTTGAATATTATAAGAATCTTTCATGGGTATCCGGTGAATATTATAAGAATCTTTCATGGATATCCGGTCAAGATAGGGAATTCGAACCTGATGTATAAGTGTTTTTATCGGAACCGAGGCTCTGCCGATGTTCCGATTAAAACACTTATACCGAGGGTTGGAATTCCCTATCTGAACCGAATACCCATGATATATTCCTTTTCTTGCATATCAGAGACATGTTGTGCGTTGACACCGCCAGCTGCTAACGGTTTGCATGTTTTCCTCGACCTTTATCTCGACCCTAGGGTGAGATGGAAATATATAGCCCTGGTAAAATGACTGATATCCTTGTCCGGTATGCAAGAAAAGACTTTCCATCCCCCATGTAAAACGTGGATAGCCTTATCCGGTATGCAAGAAAACACCTTTTTCTAAATTTCCAGATAAGTATCGGTACCCAGTGCATCGAGATAGTTCACATTTAGTGATCACATGTATACTCTGAAAGCTATGTCGACGTTCAGGTGATACTACGCTTAAAGTAGCTATCCCGCCGACACAGCCACATTTTACATCATATGTACACCGTTTCTAAACCTACTGACGACGAAATATATATACAACTCACATATTTTGAGAAGCAAAACTCTATCGATACAATATTAACAGCTTTAACCAGCCAGGAAAACCCCAAAAAATGGAACGTCGAACATATGCATTATTATCTGAGCTGAACACCTGGACAAAGTTTTGATAAACGGTTTTGTAGTGTAATTTTGCCGTTATCTGCGGGTTAGTTGACCCCGGGACCGGGCGAAATTTGACCATATATAGGATCACAATTTTAACAAAATTGGTAGAGATCGATACTCTTATGCTACGTGCATAATACTAGACTTCTAGCTCTTGTAGTTTAAAGAAACTATCCCGCCAAAAACAAGCACATTTTACATCATATATAAACCGTTTCTAAACCTACCGACAACAAGGTACATATACAACTTACATATTTTGAGAATCCAAACTGTATAGACACAATATAACCGGCTTTAACCAGCCAGGCCAAACCCCGAAACTGAAGCCTCGAACTAATAATTCACTTGATATTTAAACAGTCTGATTCAAACATTGGTATTTATAGAACCCGTGAAAAAACTTTACTTTTAATCGTCACATATATATTATTATATGACCTGGACAGAGTAACTCTATGTAAAACTGTTACCCCCGGGGCTTGGCCATATTTGACCCCGGGGTCAACATTTTATAAATACTTGGTAGAGGACCCTAAACTTATGATACATGCAAGATAATAGATATGGATAATAGATATGTAGCTTTTGTAGTTTCAGCGAAAACGATTTTTTTTAAAGAAACTTGATTTTTATATAAAAGGGGGAGATAACTCTAATAACAGGAATCAGCTACCGTGTTGGCACTGCTATCATGGATTTTTTGTTTCTTTACAAGGCACTCAATAATATGGTACTAGTAAGAATTTGTCCCTTTAGATGGTAACAACAAATTGTATGGCTCATGACCTAAATTAATGTGCAGTGTATTCTAAAATACTTTTCATATTCAACATGTACAACAGACGTATTTAGTCATATTACAAAGTGTTAACAAATTGTTATGTTTAAAGATAAACTAGTAATCGAGTCCATACCCAACCTTTATGAAACAAAATAAAAGATCAAGTATGGAATCACAAATAGTTTACTTAATCTTACTTTAACCAGTTTATCAAATAAATTCTTGAAAATAAACATCATAACATCACTCTCCCTTATGGAAACGAAATATAAGGAAGAGTCAATGACATTACATTTTAATTTCACACATGGCTATTAATACGTTAGTTTCAAGTTACCGCTCGTCCAACACTCCATATTAAATGGAAAGCATTAATAACAACTTTTAAACAAGTCAGATTGCATTTATCACTAAGTGGTCTCATACCATTTAGCATGACAATTATTTGTTCCCGCGGACATATTTATGAATATGTTAACTACATTTGAACCAACAAAGGTAAAAATTGACTGCCACAATTTAACTGAAACATGTTCAGTACGAACACAATAAAAAATATAGTGTTCTGAAATAGATGAAACTTGTCTTTCACACCGGGGGCAACTTTTGGTGTAAGTGTCACTAAATAATTTACATAATAAACATATTGCACTTTTGCATTTAGTCGTGTATTTTGGTTGCGCTTTAGAAAATTCCCATAACTCACAAGCATGACTAAGCATTGGTTTTATGCACAAAAAGCCTCTTAAAGAGCAATCGTTATTTACTCTAAATGACCATTCAGTTTCTGCCATTGTACACACAGTTTTTTATCATGCGCTTCCAAGAAAATTTCGAAGGAAACAAACTAAAAATTCTGAATTCATTTAAAACATTGTGAAGTGAATACTTCCTTAAAATACGATAGATTTCTGGTATGTATCCTCTCTGATGCGATGGATTTTCGATAAAATGTAACAGTCTATAAATAAAGACCTCTCTTACTATATGTGGACATATCAAACGGCATAATTGTCCTAAAAATAGAAGCTTACGAGTGTCAGTTTTGCTTTCAATTGATTTAGCACCTATCAAACTATGACATGAGTAGGAATTGATCGCATATATTTTATGCAGAATCGATGCGATCGTTCCGACATTAACATATCACTTTTTGTCATGTCATACCACAGTTCGCAACCATACAGGGCTTTTGAAATTACAACGGACTATGTGTCGTACTCGGCCGTTTCCAAAGGTCGATAATCATACTCTTTTGTATATTTTCATTGATGTTATAGGGTGAAAATGAGATATAGGGTCCTATAGAAACCACAGCGTCCGAACGCAATGGCATCGTAGGTCCGCACTGTACCGCAAACAAGAAATTGATAATACAATGAAAGCGACAAAAAAAACAACAGAAAGGGTGGTGAAGACAGGGTTACCGACTTGGAACGGTCAGTAGGCAATAAGGCCTACTGGTTAGCTTGAATCTACTTTATATGCGCACAATCCTCGCTATTATCCTGTCTTCAGCGCCCAAATAGACAAGACAGTATAAACAAAACTACATCCCATCAAAATGAATTATCTAACAATAAAGTCCACATCCAGAGAAACAAACTAAAAAAACACATACAAAATAATAAACATCTCAGGATGTATCCAGAATCGTACTGAACAACCATACCATCTTCATGGAGACCAGCATTTATCAAACCTAAAAATGTACCTCTTAATTTACGGCAGTATTCTTTGATACTGCCCTGTATAACCTTGTATTTATTACAAATAACGCCTAGATGTGTATAATGTATACTTTCGACGACAGGTTCATTACCAATTTCATTTACGCTGTCAAACTTTGTCTCATTAAAAACTATCACCGAACATTTACTTGTATTATATTTAAATCTCCATTTAGTTGCATAGTCACTACATATGGACATCATTTTGTCCAGGCCTAGTTTTGAAAATGACACGAGAACCATATCATCCGCAACAGTTAAACAACTACAATTAATGTTGACAAGACAAAAGCCAAGACCCGAGTCTTTAATATACGCAAGATAGAGGAAAGGGCTACTGACTCCTCCCTGTCTTGTTCCCTGCCGTACACGAAGCGTTTCAGATACATTACCATTACATCGAACACGACCTGTCACATTATTATACATATCAATTATGGCTTTGTAAGTAGTAGGATCTATGTTAAATTCATTCAGTTTAAAGAAAAGGCCATTATGCCATAATCTATCAAACACCTGTCTTGAGTCATTTAATCCGACATACAATGTGCTTTTATTTTCCTTAGCAAAATAAATGCTTTACGAAGGGTAAAATATGTCATTAAGCATTCTTTTTGCAAACCCCCTTGAATTGAATGTTGTTTAACGGCTCATCAACACAGTATAGGTTATTTAGAGCCGCCCCAGAGAGAGGGGAAGGATACATAGGAATCCGGGAACCTGCCCTACTCTTATTATCGAATAGATTCCTATGGTTCTTTAACGTGCTCGAAGGATAGACCGATACACGGGACCGCCCGGTTTACGTCCCCATCCGACGGACGAGGCTAAGGTAAAGTGTCTTGCCCAAGAACACACCGACGGAACTCAGTGGCACCACGGAGGATTGAACCCGGGGCCTCCGGTTACAAATCCGCCGCGCTACCGACTGCGCCACGCCAAACCCCCTTGAAGATGGTTCATAGGTATTTTGTTTCCATTTGCTAAGCGGGACAATAACACCCTTTCATATAATTTCATGATTGGAGATGACAGAGTTATCGCCCTGTAGCTATTAGAAACCCTATGATCTTTTTTCCCACCTTTATATAGTGTTATGATTATACCGCGTTTCATCTTTTTGGGCACGAGTGCTAATTTCAACATTGCTGTGGGCAAGTTTGCTATCAGCTGTTTACCTATTACACCGGCATGAATGATATGTTCATAGTATATTTTGTCCTCGCCACAAGCTTTGTTTCGTTTCGCCAGCCTTAGAAAATAATTAATATCCGCTACTGAGATTGGTATTTAATCGCATACATTATAATTACTTAATTCTACGTTCCTTGAGTGTACTATTGGTTGAAAAAATTAGCATCGTCATCGACAGGGTACACATCACTAAAGTAATTACGCCAACCCGACAATATGTCTGTTGGATTTCTAGAAAGTATTTCATTAAAGTTCATTTCAGTACCGGGGGCAGTACCTGATTTTTTTCCGTCAAGCGTTTACTAAGTTCCAAAATAAATTCTTGGTCAATCTCAGCAGCTTCGTCTTTTTTAAGATTGAGCTTAACCATACTGATCAACAGCATATCTATGTTGACATCTAAACTCGCGTGCACCAAATAAACGTGAAGTAGTTATCAAACATTAAAATAAGCAATTACATTTAAAAATCTAATAAAAATGATTTTTAACTTGCTGGATTTTAATAATTTAATCACAGTAGAATGCGCATTTTAATTAATCCTCAGTAGGTTAATTATATTATTGGTGCAGTTTAATCAACTATTTAGTTGAAACTAAATTTATTTAACAAACTTAGAGAACATTAAAAAAGAAGGCATTGGACTGTCCATAGTAACTTGTTATAATGATATGCATACATTATGCAAGTTATTTAGAAATAAAGCAGGCGCCGCGAGTTTTAAAACAACATCAAGATAACGGTGTATCCCTTCTATGCGCAATCTAGAAAAGTATTGCTGTCAATCCAAATAAAAAGGAAAACCATCAAAATGTGCTTCACTTTCATATAATATAGGCCC
The DNA here is from genome assembly GCA_037043455.1 of Cyrtodaria siliqua. Lineage (NCBI taxonomy): Eukaryota > Metazoa > Mollusca > Bivalvia > Adapedonta > Hiatellidae > Cyrtodaria > Cyrtodaria siliqua. The sequence continues at coordinate 7,792 of JAWPHD010004343.1, read as the reverse complement.
TTTATCACTTCTACGTGAAGTTTACGCATGAGAAAGATAATTGCAATGTCTGTTAAGGACTGACCGGCAACAGATCTTACTTCACTAGTTATTTCTTCCCATGCCATTCACCGATCTCCATCGATACATTCTTTTTTTTTCTTCAAGTAAATGTTTATCAGAGACAGTCACCATCCTAACCAATCGAGGGTTGTCCTTAACTCACACTCTCTTCTCATTGAATTACTGATACTGATCCAGACAATGAAGTGACACTAACTGTGTATACTTGCATCAACGTATTTGAAGATCGATCTCACTGGTCAAGATCGCGAAATGTACGTGTTTGTTCATAACCCATGACAGCGTGAGCTATTGAAATGACAATAGAAAATCCTTGGTCAAGTGTTAACGACGTTACGTTGTAAACCTTCTCGCTTTTTACCGCTGTGGGGATTATTACGGATGGCGGAATGTATAATAATAATAATAATAATAAAAGCTTTATATAAAGAAGGTAACACATTAGAGTTATATAACATACATCATATACATCTTATTTTCAATGTGGCCTTCTGCAAAATATCATACACGCACGCACGCACGCACGCACGCACGCACACACACACACAATATGCATATATACATCGACAAACACTCCATTATTTAATTTTCTAGAAACAATATTAAAGATCATGAAATAATACAGTATAAGCGGATTCTTACTCAAAATTCACTTATATGTTTACTTTGTTATTGTTATCTGAACAATTAATCGTTAAATGATAATACATTACTTTGCAATAAATGTGATCTATATCTACATTTAAATGAATGTAACGACGATGATGAACGAATCATATACAGTACTGATTCACCACAATAACTAGTTTATTTATCCTTGTAATTATATGTCAGTATATTAATCAAATAACTCAGCTGTTCGATTACACTCTGCGTCATCAATACAAATTCCACAAATAATTCTTATTTTCTAAGATCTAAACCACGTGTACGTTTAGTCGTCATTCAAACTCTTTCTATGTTCCTTCCATTAATTTGTCCATGTTTTTAATAACAGCTCAACAGTTTCATCAGTCAAATTCTTCAAAATTGGTGGTTCCATACCTGATTATAGTAGCGAATACGAGCTTAATAACTCCTCTGGGAACCCCATTTTTGAGGAAATTCCACATTAAGTTGCCTGTCAGAAATCGTATAGTACATGTCGCAAGATGACCCTAGTGGTTGGGACTAACTCAGGAAAGATTCAGTGTCGTTGACTGCATTTACATAAGTTTAATACAACTTTTAAAATATCTTAAATATATATACAATTATCAAGAAAAACAAACGAATACACAGATGAAATATGAAAAAGACTGTTCTCATAAACGTATAAGACGTTCATAGTATTATCACAAATACTGAATGTGTCGACTGACTACATATGACACTAAAGTGTTGTTGCAGTTACAACAATGTTGATGATCACAACCGTTACAAAGAATGATGCACGAGAGCTCATGAATATGATGCGCGACTACAATGATCGGTGATGGTCATCAAAAGCCTTCTATAAGGGTTGATGACTCAATGAATATGATGACGCGATGATTAACCTCCACCGAGGTTGTGGGGTAACGTTCCTCTTGTGAGGTCTGGTGACGGGCCCACCACGTGTCACGGGGGTTGTTGCTCCTATGAGAACATGAACATTGTCAAGGTACGGGGATTGTCTCCACCGCTCGTTACGTTATGCGTTGATTCACGTTAAATCACCTAGAGGGCCTAAACATCCTAAAGGCTTAGTTCCACTCCGGGAGGCTTATAGGCTGTGAGCTAGTAGGAGAAACCCTCCCCCCCCAGGGGGAATTTTGTAGGGTATGATTTTCTGAAAGAACATACAGTAAGTTTCAAAATGAGACATGTGTGCCATCTGAGCGTTGGGGCTTTAGTGAGTTTTGGGGGAAAACGTTGCGTTTTTAGACAAAAATCGCCGAAATCTGGAATTATATTTTAGAAAAATAATAAAATATATTAGAACCAATTTGAATTGATGGAATCTTTCTCGGAACGCATCTCTACGTGTCCCAAAATATAATTTGTGGATCCGATGCTTAAATATTGAGATTTTGGGTAAAAATGTTAAAAAATTGAATAAAATCGCTGATTTCTGTAATACATTGGGGATATTTAACTAAAAAATATAAAAATATCTAATACAATAGAAAAAAGAAATATTGTAACCTTTTTGGGCAGGGTAAGGTCCAGTGATTCAGTAGAAAAAAGTCCCAAACCGCATGATGTTTGGAAATGCCTTAATTTTGGGGCGAAAATTATGTATTTTTGTCAAAAATCGCCGGAATCTGGAATTATTTTTTGAAATTAGTTTGAACATAAACTTATCAAACTGAAGCAATAGAATGTTGCACGGCATACATATTCAAGTTTTTCCTGACACATTATATAACATATGTGCTCAAATATTGGCATTTTAGGGCAAAATGTTGGAAAAAATGACAAAAATCACTGATTTCTGTAATCCATTGGGTTATTGGGTTAAAATATAGAAACAAATTTAATACAATTGAATAAGGACACATTGTAACATTTTTGGATAGACAAAGGTCCAATTATTAAGTAGAAAAAATTCCCGAACCGTATGATGCTTGAAAATGCCTTATTTTTTAGGCGAAAAATGTGTATTTTTGTCAAAAATCGACGGAATCTGGAATTATTTTTGAAAATAGTTTTAACATAAATTTATCAAATTGAAGTTATATAATGTTGCACAGCATACATATTCAAGTGTTTTCTTGCATCATATATAACATATCTGCTGAAATATGTTGGAAAAAAGGACCAAAATCACTATTTCTGCAATCCATTGCGGGTATGGGGTTAAAATCTAGAAAAATATATAATACTGGTACAATAGAAAATAGACTGTAAGCTAGTAGGAGTAACCCTCACCCCAAGGGAAATTTTGTACACCCTATTTTTCTGAAAGCCCATTATGTGTAGAGCATTTTGGAACATGTACGTGTACCAACTGGCGACTTGGACTTTATCACGTTACCGGTATTTCGAACATGATACATAGAGCTATATACAGTATACGTTATAAATAGAGAAATAGTGTTGAGCGACGCTCTGCGTACGGCCACTGGGCCGACCCACAGATTTTGCGACACAACAGGACCGGTGGCCAGCTGTTGGCAAAAGTCCCCAGTACATGTGGCACTCGGTCGCTAGTCCATATTAAGAGAAAGGCTACCCGAGCTCGAGTTTCGAACATGGCACATAGAGCTATATACAGTTATATAGAAGGATATAGTGTTGAACAACCTTCGGCCGACACAGATTAGGTGACACAACGGGACTAGTGGGCAGCCGTCGGCAAAGGTCCCGGCAACGCGTGGCATTCAATCGCTAGGCTGTATCAGGGGGGATGCTACCCGAGTTCGGGTCTCGAACCTCGTAACTTACCTAGAGATTTATACAGTATAGTTATGTATGTATAGAGGGAAATAGCATTGAGTAAACATCGGCTGATGGCCGCTGGACCGATCCACATATTTTATGACACAACGGGACTGGTGGCCAGTCGTCGGCAAAGGTCCCCGCTATGCGTGGTACATGGTGTCTAGGCCTTATCAGGGTGAGGGATACCCGAGTTCGAGTCTCGAACATGGCACATAGAGCTATATACAGTTATATAGAAGGATATGGCGTTGAACAACCTTCGGCCGACGGCCGCTGGGCCGACACAGATTGGGTGACACAACGCAACGGGACTAGTGGGCAGCCGTTGGCAAAGGTCCCGGCAACGCGTGGCATTCAATCGCTAGGCTGTATCAGTGGGGAGGCTACCCGAGTTCGGGTCTCGAACCTCGTAACTCACCTAGAGCTTTATACAGTATAGTTATATATGTATAGAGAGAAATAGCGTTGAGCGACCATCGGCCGATGGCCGCTGGACCGATCCACATATTTTGTGACACAACGGGACCGGTGGCCAGCCGTCGGCAAAGGTCCCCGCTATGCGTGGTACATGGTCCCTAGGTCTTATTAAGGTGTGGGCTACCCGAGTTCGAGTCTTGAACATGTAACATAGAGTTATATACAGTTAAATAGAGGGAAATAGCGTTTAACGACCTTCGGCCGATAGCCGCTCGGCCGACCCACATATTTTATGACACAACGGGACCAGTGGCCAGCCGTCGGCAACGGTCCTCGCTACGCGTGGCACTCGGTCCCTAGGTCGTATCAGGGGGAAGGCTGCCTGAGTTCGTGTCTCAAACATGCCACATAGAGCTATATAGTACATAGCTTTGAACGACCCGCAGCCGACGGCCGCTGGGCCTACCCACAGGTATTGTGACCCAACGGGAACGATGGTCAGCCGGCGGCAACGGTTCTCGCTATGCGTGGCACTCAATCCCTAGGTCGTTTCAGTGGGATGGCTTCCCGAGTTCGGGTCTCGAACATAGAACCTAGAGCTATATACAGTATAGTTATATAGAGAGAAATAGCCTTGAGCGACCCAATGCCGATGGCCGCTGGGCCGACCCACAGGTTTTGTGACTCAACGTCGTTGCACTCGGTCGCTAGACCGTATAAGGGGAGGGCTACCTGAGTTCGGGAGGAGGGGGGTGTCTACAGCCAGCTCAAAAACTAGTAAATGATGTGTTGTATTGTTCGGGAGGTTCTGTCATGCCATTTTTTAACAAATTCTCATAAGGTATCAGCTAGAGCAGGCTTGTTTGAGCAAATAAAATGTCAGCCTGCCATGCACTCCTTGGAAACATATGATGGGTCAATGGCAATATCGCCAGGTGAGAATAGGAATGTTCCATAGAAGAAAGACGGCACTTTTTTCTCTCATCTGGCGATATGTCGTTGTAACATGTATGTTTAAATTACTTTTTGAAGAAAACAATCCAGATTTCGTTTATGTTTTATTAAAAACACATTTTCCTCCAACAAAATAAAGCAGCATTTACCATCTTCTGATGGGTTTTCTGGTATATTATTGCACATTGGACTGCAAAAATGTTACAATATTTTTTCCCCATTATTTCTATGCTCTTTAAATTGTTTCCCAATACCTCATTGCATTACAGAAATCGGCGATTTTAGTCATTTTTTCAACATTTTGCCCTAAAATATAAATACTTGAGCATATATATTATATCTGATACAATAAATGACTTGGATATGTAGTGTGCAACATTTTATTGCTTCAATTTGATAAGTTTATGTTCAAACTATTTTCAAAAGATAATTGGAGATTCCGTTGATTTTTTACGGAAATACACATTTTTCGCCTGAAAATTAAGGCAATATTTTAAACATCATATGGTTCATGAATTTTTTCTACTTAATTATTGGACCTTTGTCTATCCAAAATGTTACAATATGTCTTTATTCTATTGTATTAAATATATTTTTTCTAAATTTTAATCCAATACCCAAAATGGATTACAGAAATCAGTGAGTTTTGTCATTTTTTCAACATTTTGCCCTAAAATGCCAATATTTGAGCACATATGTTATATATGATGCCAGGAAAAACTTGAATATATATACTGTACAACATTTTATTGCTTCAATTTGATCAGTTTACGTTGAAACTAATTTTAAAAAATAATTTCAGATTCCGGCGATTTTTGACAAAAATACACATTTTTCGCCCCAAAATTAAGGCATTTCCAAACATCATGCGGTTTGGAACTTTTTTCTTTTTAACCACTGGACCTTGCCCTGCCCAAAAAGGTTACAATATTTCTTTTTTCTATTGTATTAGATATATTTCTAATTCTTAATTAAATACCCCCAATGTATTACAGAAATCAGCGATTTTATTCAATTTTTAGCTCTACTGGCCAATGGCCAGAAGAGCTTATGGGATGGTGTGTTGTCCGTCGTCCGTCGTCCGTCGTCCGTCTGTCGTCTGTCGTCTGTCGTCCGTTAACTTTTCTTCAAACGACTTCTCCTCAGAAACCGCTTGGCTAATTTTGACCAAACTTCACATGGATGATCCTTAGATGAATTCTTTTTAGATTTGTTAAAATTAGGTCAGCGCTACATCCAAGATGGCTGCCATTACCATATATAGTCGAAACCTTAAAAAATCTTCTTCTCCAGAACCGCTGGACAGATTTCAACAGTTTTTCTTTTAAAATGATCGCCAACGGCTAGGCTATCAAGATTGTTCAAATAAAGTCCCCGGGGTCAAAAATGGCCGAGCCCCGGGGGTCCAAAGTTTGTATATTGAGGTTTTGCATGTTTTTCATACAGACATATAGGAAAAAACTTTAAAAAATCTTCTTCTCTGAAACCACAAGGCACAGAGCGCTCATGTATTACATGTAGCATCAGCTTATGGTCCTCTACTAAGTTTGTTCAAATGGTGACCCTGGGGTCAAATTTGTCCCCGCCCCTGGGGTCACAGTTTTACATAGACTTATATAGGATTTTTTTTTTTAAATCTTCTTCTCGGAAACTACAACAGCCAGAGGTTTGATATTTTGCATTTACTATAAGCTTATGGTCCTTTACCAAGTTTGTTCAAATGGTGACCTTAGGGTCACATTTGGCCCCGCCCCAAGGGTCACATGTTTTACATAGACATGTATAGGGAATTCTTCAAACGACTTCTCGTCAGAAACCGCTTGGCTAATTTTGACCAAACTTCAAATGGATGATCCTTAGATGAATGCTTTTTAGATTTGTTAAAATTAGGTCAGCGCTACATCCAAGATGGCTGCAATTACCATATATGGTCGAAACCTTAAAAAATCTTCTTCTCCAGAACCGCTTGACAGATTTCAACAGTTTTTCTTTTAAAATGATCGTCAACGCCTAGACTATCAAGTTTGTTCAAATAAAGTCCCCGTGGTCAAAAATGGCCGTGCATCGGGGGTCCAAAGTTTGTATATTGAGGTTTTGCATGTTTTTCATATAGACATATAGGAAAAAAGTTTAAAAAATCTTCTTCTCTGAAACCACAAGGCACAGAGCTCTCATGTATTACATGTAGCATCAGCTTATGGTCCTCTACTAAGTTTGTTCAAATGGTGACCCTGGGGTCAAATTTTTCCCCGCCCCGAGGGTCACAGTTTTACATAGACTTATATAGGATTTTTTTTTTAAAAATCTTCTTCTCGGAAACTACAAGAACCAGAGGTTTGAAATTTTACAATTATTATAAGCTTATGGTCCTTTACCAAGTTTGTTCAAATGGTGACCCTGGGTCACATTTGGTCACGCCCCAAGGGTCACATGTTTTACATAGACATGTATAGGGAAAAACTTAAAATCTTCTTCTCTGAAACTGCAAGAGCCAGAGGTTTAATATTTTGCTGTTGCTATAAGCTTATGGTCCTTTACCAATTTTGTTCAAATGCTGACCCTGGGGTCACATCTGGCCCCGCCCCGGGGGTCACAGTTTTACATCAATGCTTGTTTTAAATTTTTTAATTTTATTTTTTATTTTTTTATTTTATTTTTTTTTTTTATTTTTTTTTTTTGATATTATTTTTTAAATTTTGTTTTTAATTTTTTTTATTTTTTTATTTTTTTTATATTATATATATATATATATATATATTATTTTTTTTTTAATTTTTTTTTTTTTTTTTTTTTTTAATTTTTTTTTTTTTTTTTTTTTAATTTTTTTTAATTTTTTTTTTATTTTTTTTTATAATCTCTACTGGCCAACTTGGAAAACCAGCCAGATCGGACCAGTAATCACAGAGTTACTGCTCGTGATATAGTTAAAAATGCTATAGTTTGCCTCTTTAAG
>JAWPHD010004342.1:0-190403 GCA_037043455.1 Cyrtodaria siliqua | reverse complement strand
GTGAAGTAATAAGATGCATAATGCTATAACAAATCCCAAACCAAAATTATAGATATATACATGCTTACATGCAAACCTAGATCTGCCTTTATTGCACATTTTATGGGCCATCACAATTTGGGTTCCATGGGAGCCCAGAATTTGCAGAGGACAAAATTACTTATCCAGCCCTTTACAACATACTATAAGGAAACCAATTCCAAAATTTAGTACAGCTAGGACAAGAAATGTAAGAGATACAGACCTGTAAACACAGCTTACACGCAAAATTTGATGTGAAACAGACATATCTTAAGGGCTATCAGAATTTGGGTTCCATGGGAGCCCAGGGGTTACAGGAACCAAAATTACTTAAGCAGCCCTTACAATAATGCTATAAGGAAGCTAACGGCCAAATTTGGTTGTGGTAGGGTAAGAATTGTAAGAGATATAGACTTGTAAACACAGCTTACACGCAAAATTTGATGTGAAATGGGACACATTTTATGGGCTATCATAGTTTGGGTTCCATGGGAGCCCATGAGTTACAGGAACCAAATTGCTTATGCAGCCCTTAAGATAATGCTATAAGGAAGCCCATGAACAAATTTGGTTGTGCTAGGATAAGAAATGTAAGAGATATAGACTTGTAAACACAGCTTACACGCAAACCTTGATGTGGGACGCCGACACCAACGCCGACGCCGGGGTGATTACATAAGCTCTCTTATTCTTCGAATAGTCGAGCTAATAAAATGGGGTGTCATTAACACATCATATTATTGGGCCAGCAACCTCGGAGGAAGATGAGATGATGAAGGTTCCCACCATGCAGACATGCCTCTGCCAGGGAGCAAACCCACATGGGGCAGAGATCTGTACTCTAAAGCGCAACACCTTATTCACAGAGCTACTGAGGGTGCTTTACTGATGAGAGCTTTAGCATGACATTGAATGCTTTTATGATACAAAGCTTGGTAAAGGACCATATAAGCTTATGATGGGGTTGGCGATTATTAATAGAGAAGAACTGTCGGAACTTGTGGTTCTTGAAAATACCTTCTTTTTTTTTAAAGTTTCAACCATTTATAATTATGGCGGCCATCTTGGATGTCACACTGACCTAATTTTAACAAACTTGAAAGTCATTGGCCCAAGGCTATTAATCCAGGTGAAATTTGGTCAAAATTGTCCAAGCAGTTTATGAAGTGAAGTTGTTTAGCAAAAGTCGATGGATAACGATGACGGACAACGGACGGACAAAAAGCGGTCACAATATAGCCAAATCCAACTACAGATTTAATGAGACATAAAACTGTCCGTTCACTTTACTATTTCTTATACTATGTGGTAATTGCCTTCATAAAGATGGAATCTTTAGAATAATAAACCCATAAATAATCTGTTATCGATAACCTCTCTGTTATAAAAAAAGGCCCTTTTCTCACACAAATTGCGAAAATGTTTGAAAATAATGTGTACAATTTACAAACATGCCACTTTAACAGTACAATAGGATTTGCTGATACCAAAATAAGCTTTCATTAAAAACTAAATGAACAAATTTAAGCTGATTTTTGACTGAGGCAATCAAGTTATAATTAAATTTGGTATCAAGTCAGTTTGGTATACAAATAAGGATAACCATTACAAAACATGCAATATTTGTTCACGGTGATGAGATTTGCAGCCTTTTTGTTAAGACTGCGCATTTCCCCTGTAGATATAACCTCTAGATTTACATAAATGATCTTATTTCTATTTCATATATATCAAATTTATGTAAATAGGGGTGGTGTGGGTACATTATGCAGACATAACAAAGATTATGCATAAAATAGAAGTGAGTCACTGAGAGAGAGCATCAAAAGGATTTTATTTAAATATACAAATAGTTGTGATTCAGATTTAAAAGTCCTAGTGTTTGTGTGTTAAAACAGTGAGTCCCTCTGTTACAGTGTTTTTTTCTGTATTTTGGGAACATAACCCACAATTGAAAATTTTAGCGCAAATTTTCTTAAAATTGGGGGAAAATAAAGTCAAACATTCACTTCATTATTTGATCTTAAATTCTGTTCTCAGTACACCAAAGTTAACAGAGGCATTTAAAAATTGTATATTACATATTTGTCTGTGATTTGTATAGGAAATACTGGGAATAGAAAAGCTATATCTACTCGTTGGCTCTACTGGGAAATATCTCCCAGTGAAATATCTCCCAGTGGGAAATATTTTCCAGTACGGAACATTGTTCGGCCTTTTCCGTCAGTGGCGTGAACGCCAAATGACGATCCGATTGTTTTACGGACGTCTTCGTCAGATTCTGCCACTAGGAAATACTGATTACAGAAATTAACGATGTGTTCCGGTTCCACTTGTTTTGTTTGTATGAAGTAACGTCGTCTTGACGTTCTCGTGCAAACTGGTGTAAAAAGGCATGAATCATTAGAAATATTAATAAAATATCATTTTAAATTATGTAATATATAGTTTAATAACCAGTGTTTATGAGATACTAAAAATATCTCTAATTCCTAATCAATACATTTGCTACTTTTTTCTTCTTTTTTTTCTACTTTTTTTTTTTAGACTTTTTTCTCTAAAAACTGGGAAATATATAGTTGTTTTGGCATTGAGAATATGACCGAATAACGACAATAAAACAGCCAAAAAAAAACTGTTAATTTAGCTTATCATGTTTATTACCTGTAAAGTTATATTCAGGATGGTGACCCCAGAGGGTGATGAATAATAACTGTTTATTTCAGAAATGTTGCAGGATGTTTTTACCCTACACAGCAGTCTCCATAGCTCAGTGGACAAGCGCTATATACCTCTGTTCTGATTGTCTGATGGGAAATTTCATCATCACATCTCCCTCTGAGGTTGCTATCCCAATATAGCCTACCGGTAATAATATGAAGATTATACTTAACAAGAGGCCCAAGAGGGCCTGTGGACGATCTACTGGCTCAAGATAAAGTTTATGTATAAGGGCCATAAGTCTTTCAAAAATCATTCAACCAGAACATGGCATTGACAGGTGCAACTAGGCTTAGTACTGATCATTCTCGCCAAGATTCGCTGAAATCTGGCAAAGAGTTCAGAAGAGATTAATCTGGACAAAGTTTGTGTATTAAAACATTAAAAGGGTCACAACTCTGCCAAAAATCATTCAACCAAAATATGGCGACATGATGCACAACTAGGCTTGATACTGATCATCCGTGTCAAGTTTCGTCTATATCCAGCCAGGGGTTCAGGAGAACTAGCTCGGAAGAAAATTGTGGTATCAAAATTCTTTAAAGGGCCATAACTCTGCCAAATATCTGTAAACCGGAACGTGACGATGACATGCACAACTAGGCTTGTTGCTGATCATCCCTGCAAAGTTTCATTGAAATCTGGCGAGGGGTTCAAGAGAAGTAGATCAGACAAAGTTTGTGTATTAAAACCTTTAAAGGGCCATAATTCTGCCAAAAAAATCATTCAACCGGAATACGGCAATGATTTGCACAACTAGACATGGAATTGATCATCCCTAAAAAGCTTCGTTTAAATCCAGCCAGGGGTTCAGGAGAACTAGTCAGAACAAAGCTTGTGTATTAAAACTTTTAAAAGGCTATAACTCTGCCAAAATTATTCAACTGGAACACGGTGACTATGTACAACTAGGCTTGGTACTGATCATCCCTGCAAAGTTTCAATGAAATCCGGCCAAATGAAGGCCCTTTCGTCTTAATGAGGCCAAGATATAGCATATTTCAGAAAATCAAGGGCCATGACTCTGATGTTAATGGTCCAATCTGGATGGTTTTCGAACTTGTCCAAGCTTTCATTGATATTAACAATCTGGTAAAGTTTGGTAAAGATCGAATGAAAGATAAAGGCCCTATCGTCTTAACGAGTCAAAATATAGCATTTTTAACTAAATCAAGGGCCATAACTCCGCTGGTAATGGTCCGATCTAGCTGGTTTTCAAACTTGTCCGAGCTTTCATTTATATAAACAATCTGGTAAAGTTTGGTAAAGATTGGATGAAAGATGAAGGCCCTATCGTCTTAGTGAGGCAAAATATAGCATTTTTAACTAAATTAAGGGCAATAACTCCGCTGTCATTGGTCCGATCTAGCTGGTTTTTGAACTCGTTCGAGCTTTCATTGATATTAACAATATGTGCAAGTTTGGTAAAGATCAAATAATAAATGAAGGTACTAGAGTGTTCACAAGGCTTAATATGGCATTTTTCAGCAAAACAAGGGCCATAACTCCGGTGAAATTATTTCCAAAGTTAACAGAGGCATTTAAAAATTGTATATTACATATTTGTCTGTGATTTGTATAGGAAATACTGGGAATGGAAAAGCTATATCTACTCGTTGGCTCTACTGGGAAATATTTCCCAGTACGGAACATGGTTCGGCCTTTTCCGTCAGTGGCGCGAACGCCAAATGACGTTCCGATTGTTTTACGGACGTCTTGTCAGATTCCGCCACTAGGAAATACTGATTACAGAAACTAACGAAGAGTTCCGGTTCCACTTGTTTTGTTTGTATGACGTAACGTCGTCTTGACGTTCTCGTGCAAACTGGTGTAAAAAGGCGTGAATTATTAGAAATATTAATAAAATATCATTTTAAATTATGTAATATATAGTTTAATAACCAGTGTTTTTGAGATACTGAAAATATCTCAAAAACACTGGTTATTAAACTCTATTTCCTAATCAATACATTTGCTACTTTTTTCTTCTTTTTTTTTTCTTCTTCCTTTTTTTTTAGACTTTTTTCTCTAAAAGCTGGGAAATAACCGAATAACGACAATAAAACAGCCAAAAAAAACCTGTTAATTTAGCTTATCATGTTTATTACCTGTAAAGTTATATTCAGGATGGTGACCACAGAGGGTGATGAATAATAACTGTTTATTTCAGAAATGTTGCAGGATTTTTTTACCCTACACAGCAGTCTCCATAGCTCAGTGGACAAGCGCTATATACCTCTGTTCTGATTGTCTGATGGGAAATTTCATCATCACATCTCCCTCTGAGGTTGCTATCCCAATATAGCCTACCGGTAATAATATGAAGATAATACTTAACAAGAGGCCCAAGAGGGCCTGTGGACGCTCTACTGGCTCAAGATAAAGTTTATGTATAAGGGGCCATAAGTCTTTCAAAAATCATTCAATCAGAACATGGCATTGATAGGCGCAACTAGGCTTAGTACTGATCATTCTCGCCAAGATTCGCTGAAATCTGGCAAAGAGTTCAGAAGAGATTAATCTGGACAAAGTTTGTGTATTAAAACATAAAAAGGGTCACAACTCTGCCAAAAATCATTCAACCGAAATATGGCGACGATATGCACAACTAGGCTTGATACTGATCATCCTTGTCAAGTTTCGTCTATATCCAGCCAGGGGTTCAGGAGAACTAGCTCTGAAGAAAATTGTGGTATCAAAATTCTTTAAAGGGCCATAACTCTGCCAAATATCTGTAAACCGGAACGTGACGATGACATGCACAACCTAAGGCTTGGTGCTGATCATCCCTGCAAAGTTATATTGAAATCTGGCGAGGGGTTCAAGGGGGTAGATCAGACAAAGTTTGTGTATTAAAAACCTTTGAAGGGCCATAATTCTGCCAAAAAAATCATTCAACCGGAATACGGCAATGATTTGCACAACTAGACATGGAATTGATCATCCCTAAAAAGCTTCGTTTAAATCCGGCCAGGGGTTCAGGAGAACTAGTCAGAACAAAGTTTGTGTATTAAAACCTTTAAAGGGCTATAACTCCGCCAAAATCATTCAACTGGAACACGGTGACTATGTACAACTAGGCTTGGTACTGATTATCCCTGCAAAGTTTCAATGAAATCCGGCCAAATGAAGGCCCTTTCGTCTTAATGAGGCCAAGATATAGCATATTTCAGAAAATCAAGGGCCATGACATTGTCCGAGCTTTCATTTATATAAACAATCTGGTAAAGTTTGGTAAAGATTGGATGAAAGATGAAGGCCCTATCGTCTTAGTGAGGCAAAATATAGCATTTTTAACTAAATCAAGGGCAATAGCTCCGCTGTTAATGGTCCGATCTAGCTGGTTTTCGAACTTGTCCGAGCTTTCATTGATATTAACAATATGTGCAAGTTTAGTAAAGATCAAATAATAAATGAAGGTGCTCGAGTGTTCACAAGGCTTAATATGGCATTTTTCAGCAAAACAAGGGCCACAACTCCGGTGAAATTATTTCGATCTTGCCGGTTTTCGAACTTGTCCGAGCTTTTATTGATATAAAGACACTGGCAAAGTTAAGTAAAGGTCCGATTAATATTGAAGGCCCTAGAGTGTTCACAAGGCAGAAAATAGCATTTTTCAGAAAAAACAAGGGCCATAACTCCGGTATTACTGATCCAATTTAGCTGGTTTTCGAACTTGTTTGAACTTTTATTGATATTAACAATCTGTGCAAGTTTGGTAAAGATCAAACAATAAATGAATGTGCTAGAGTGTTCACAAGGCAGAAAATGGCATTTTTCAGAAAAAACAAGGGCCATAACTCTGGTGTTACTGACCCAATTTAGCTGGTTTTCGAACTTGTCCAAGCTATCATTGGTATTAACAATCTGTGCAAGTTTAGTAACGATCAAATAATAAATGCATGTGTTAGAGCGTTCACAAGGCAGAAAATAGCAATTTTCAGAAAAAAACTATGGCCATAACTCCGGCGTTACCGATCCGATTTGGCTGATTTTCGACAAATAAATGAAGGTGCTAGAGTGTTCACAAGGCTTAATATGGCATTTTTCAGCAAAACAAGGGCCATAACTCCGGTGAAAGTTTTCGAACTTGTCCGAGCTTTCATTGATATTAACAACCAGTCAAAGTTTGGTAAAGATCGGATGAAAAATGAATGCCCTATCGCGGTAACAAGACAAAAGTTAACGACGGACGGACGACGGACAAGAGACGACAGACCGATGGACGACAGACAACTTGCCATCCCATAAGCTCTGCTGGCCCTTGGCCAGTAGAGCTAAGAAATTATAATATAAAAAAAGAAAATCATAAAATCTGGTAAAGTTTCGCAGATGCAAAATGAAGGCCCTGTCGTAAGACGAGGCAAATTATAGCATTTTTAACAAAATCAAGGGCCATAACTCCGCTGTTACTGGTCCGATCTGTCTGGTTTTCAAACTTGACCGAGCTTTTATTGACATTAACAATCTGATAAAGTTTGGTAAAGATCGGATAAAAAAAAAGTCTTGAGGCAAAATATAGCATTTTGAACTAAATCAAGGGTCATAACTCCGCTGTTACTGGTCCGATATGAATGGTTATTTGAACCTGTCCGAGCTTTCATTGATATTAACAATCTGATAAAGTTTGGTAAAGATCGGATGAACAATAAAGCCCATATCGTCTTAACGAGGCAAAATAAAGCATTTTTAACTAAATCAAGGGCAATAACTCCGCTGTTAATGGTCCGATCTAGCTGGGTTTCGAACTTGTCCGAGCTTTCATTAATATTAACAATCTGTGCAAGTTTGGTAAAGATGAAATAATAAATGAAGGTGCTAGAGTGTTCACAAGGCTTAATATGGCATTTTTCAGCAAAACAAGGGCCATAACTCCGGTGAAATTACTTCGATCTTGCCGATTTTCGAACTTGTTCAAGCTTTCATTGATATAAAGACACTTGCAAAGTTAAGTAAAGATCCAATTAATATTGAAAGTCCTAGAGTGTTCACAAGGCAGAAAATAGCATTTTTCAGAAAAAACAAGGGCCATAACTCCGGTGTTACTGATCCGATTTAGCTGGTTTTCGAACTTGTTTGAGCTTTCATTGATATTAACAATCTTTGCAAGTTTGGTAAAGATGAAATAATAAATGAAGGTGCTAGAGTTCACAAGGCTTAATATGGCATTTTTCAGCAAAACAAGGGACATAACTCCGGTGAAATTACTTCGATCTTGCCGTTTTTCAAACTTGTTCAAGCTTTCATTGATATAAAGACACTGGCAAAGTTAAGTAAAGATCCGATTAATATTGAAGGCCCTAGAGTGTTCACAAGGCAGAAAATAGCATTTTTCAGAAAAAACAAGGGCCATAACTCCGGTTTTACTGATCCGATTTAGCTGGTTTTCGAACTTGTTCGAGCTTTCATTGATATTAACAATCTGTGCAAGTTTGGTAAAGATCAAATAATAAATGAAGGTGCTAGAGTGTTCACAAGGCAGAAAATGGCATTTTTCAGAAAAAACAAGGGCCATAACTCCGGTGTTACCAATCCGATTTGGCTGGTTTTCGAACTTGTCCGAGCTTTCATTGATATTAACAATCTGTGCAAGTTTGATAAAGATCAAATAATAAATGAAGGTGCTAGAGTGTTCACAAGGCTTAATATGGCATTTTTCAGCACAACAAGGGCCATAACTCCGGTGAAATTATTCCGATCTGGCTGGTTTTCAAACTTGTCCAAGCTTTCATTGATATTAACAACCTGTTAAAGTTTGGTAAAGATCGGATGAAAAATGAAAGCCCTAGACAAAAGTTAACGACGGACGGACGGACGACGGACAACTCGCCATCCCATAAGCTCTGCTGGCCCTTGGCCAGAAGAGCTAAAAACCTATTTCATTTCATTTAGGTTTTCAACACTTGTGTTTATGACTTACAAACGAAACCTTCTGCAAGCCATTTGCAGAATATTTAGAACAATTCTTTACACAATAAAGTTGTATGTTTAGGGTTTAACGTTGCTTTCAACAATCCGAGTCTTATCACGACGGTCTGTACTTGTAGCAGTGACCTCTGCTAAACTTTATAGTGCTGCCCAACTGGATTTCTGGCCGCAGACGTGACATGATACCCCACGCAGACTCATTATACTAACACCAGGACGATCAGTCACTACCCTATATTAGCTGTATGTCAAGCAAAGTGGCATAAATTAAATATGTATACAATTTTTGGTAAACTGAGCCAGGGATTGAACCCTCAACCTCTCGCATGTGAGGCAGATACTCTACCAATATCTACTGCACGCAATAAAGTTGCAAGGACTGTTCATTAAATTTATTAAAGAGCTCCGGCCATGTTTGTTTCATGAATGTTTATGTTTATTTAAATCGAAATCAATACACAACAATAGATATTTACAATTCACACATTGCAATATCTGTGAAAAGCGAGAATAAGATTTTATTTGATGACTAGAAAACTTTAAACAGGTAAGTTAATCCACAGGTAAATGTATTTATCAGTTATCTGGCAATAGTTGAGCAGCTTATACATTTCAGATTTACCTCATTTCCCCGTGCAGTCACGCAGTGATAAAGTAGTATCTACGGCATGCAAATAATACTGACTTTACATACAACGTAGTAGCGGTTTTAAATATGATTTTTATGTTTCCCTCCGGGACTATCAAGAAATGCTCATATGACGTTTTAGAGTTAAATTTGTTAATTGATAATACTACAAAAAGGGTGGCCATTCATCTTTTAAAGGTAGCTGCAAATTAATCGACTGCAAGAATAAATATTTAAAAGACTGCAAAAGTTAACATTTATAATAAAGGTCAATGTAAATATTTTGCAAACTCTTATTTTAGTTGTTGTTGCTTTTTACATTCCCAAAGAAAAACTAAGATAAGACCTTATAAAGGTTTTGCAAACATTTACCAACTTGTTACACTTTTTCTGATTGGTTGAAAACTTGGAGGGAACTTTTACTTCTCAGATTCACTGTCAATATTCTTTTGGAAGGAGATGCTGTACTTGTCGGCCATTTTGGAAATATTTTGAAACTGATTTCAAGGTATGAAACATTTATGCAGTTTTTAACTCTTATATATTACTGTTAGTATTTTTTTTAAAAATTATTTGCTATTAAACCCACCAAATAACGACACAGTTATGCTAGAAACCCGTTTATCAACACTCTATGCAGGTGTTCAGGTCTTATAATAATGTAAATGTGCTGGTTAAAACTTTAGGTTTATTCGCGTATTTTTAAAATACCCGTGATTGAATATGCGTAAAATCAATTATGAGTTGGGAACTCGTAATTCTGCGTTCCAGTTTTGGGGTTTGGCCTGGCTGGTTCAACCCGTTTATATAGTGCCTATAGGGTTTGGATTCTAAAAATGTGTAAGTTATACCTCGTCATCAGTAGGTTAAGAAACAGTGTACATAACCACCCTTTGCAAAATTTTGACAATCTGTGCAATTGTAATTTCCATAGACTGCAGAATATATTCACAAACTTCAGTGCAAACCATTGCCAAAGAAATATACTTTAGAATACAACTTTTATTGTCATTACCTCCACCCATTTTGGGTGAGAGATTTGTTGCCATTTAATAGGAACAACCATATCATTGTTATTAAACATTAACATGTCCAAATTTTTAATTGTGTAATGTTATAAAATGACAGAGCATACTTTTTTTTTAATGAATTTTGGGTATCTATATACATTATATTCCACTCAATTACTTCATAAATCAATCTTAATTTCTCCATATAATTTAAAATAAGAAAGGCATATTTTAATGTGGACTACAAATAACCTTTCAGACATTGTCAGTAATGGGATATATCTAATTTTGCACATAATCTCACATTCTCCCTCCATGCCTGGTGATCAAAAAGATATTTATTAACTTTCAAACTTTGTATTTTTGAAGCAGAGTGACAGCTTGCAGCAGAACAATTGTGGCAGACGTCTCTCTACCATCCGTGTTAGGCGGACAATCTGTACGGGTAATGTGGAATGCATAGAGTAAAGGTATTATTTGCGCTGCCGAGGTGTTAGTAGGCCATCTTGTTTCATGTTAACTATCAAAGGCAAACAATTATTCAACTATTTTTGGCTATAACTAGCCCAATACTTGGGAGATAGCAAAAGTATAGTACATACAGTACCAGGGTATATAACTGTCAACGTAAAAGTTCATGTTTAGATTAATGTCCTTATTATCAAATAATCACACATTTTATTTGTTAATTAAATATAAGATAATTTAAAATAAGAAAGGCATATTTTAATGTGCCACTTTGCTAGTATCTGTACGTTCAAGATAATTTAAAATAAGAAAGGCATATTTTAATGTGCCACAATGCTGGTATCTGTAGGGTCAAGATAATTTAAAATAAGAAAGGCATATTTTAATGTGCCACAATGCTGGTATCTGTAGGGTCAAGATAATTTAAAATAAGAAAGGCATATTTTAATGTGCCACAATGCTGGTATCTGTAGGGTCAAGATAATTTAAAATAAGAAAGGCATATTTTAATGTGCCACAATGCTGGTATATCTATCTGTACATTCTAAATGTAAAGTGAATGGCATTTGTGTGTACCTCCTTCAAGTACATCATGTGATGGTCCTATTGTCAGGTCAACATATCTTCTTACGGATGGCGGGAGGTGTACAGTACTGGTTCTACCCAGGAAAAATGGGGTGGTCTACCTCCAACACACAAAAATCCACCGGACCATCATATATAACCGTACATGTGTTGAAAATGAAGTAAAACACCATACAAACAAAACCTATATGTCACGTGGGACCCGCCTCGACCGTCAGGTGGGGACGTAAACCGGTATCGGTCTATTCTCCAAGCACGTTAAAGAACCATAGGAATCTATTCGATAATAAGAGTAGGGCACGGTTCCCAGATTCCTATGTATCCTTCCCCTCTCTCTGGGGCGACTCTAAATAACCTATACTGTGTTAATGAGCCGTTAATCAACATTCAATTCAATTCACGTGGGACCTGCATAATGCAGCTTACATGCTTGATGGTTTGTTGCAAATAATAAAAAAAAATTAACAAAATGTTTGATACTCAATCTGGAAGCTATTTGCCATTAACACACAAACCCCAACTGAACAATTGTGTGTTTAAATGGTATTTTAGCACATGTTAGGCCATATATGATGGCAATTGTTTTTATGGTAGAGGTAGACCACCCATTTTTCCTGGATACAACTAGCACTGTACACCTCCCACCATCCGTAAGAAGATATGTTGACCTGACAATAGGACCATCACATGATGTACATGTAGGAGGTACACAAATTAATGTGCCATTCACTTTACATTTAGAACGTACAGATACCAGCATTGTTTCAAATTAAAATATGCCTTTCTTATTTTAAATTATCTTGTTCAAGTTTTGGGCAGTTTATTCACGTTACAAACCCTGAATATTAAAAATGTTTTGATTTTTTATGACAGATAGTTGATTTCATTACAATAGCACTCTTATGTTTTATTTATAAGAGGAGTCTTGGCTTCTCAGTGGTCTTTCTGCAGCGCTGGTAATTTGACATTCTAACACACTTGACAAAAATCCTGCAATCCGACTGGTTGACATTCAAAAATCTGCGACTATTAAATAGTGCATAACCCATCGCAAATCCTGTCATGTGACGTTAAACCATCAAAAACATGATATCATTTAGTTTTATTTGAAAGTATGTTTTAGAAAAAAATGTCATAAACGCCGAAATGCGTTAGAAATGGGTTAACCAGTATTAATTGAAATGTTGACTTTTGCGACAGTTTATCAGTCATTTAATGATAGCAAATCATGTTAATGCGTCGCCATTAAGCAAAATTGGCAACAATTATCATTAAACAAATGATATACCTTTGCAAAAATTCAAAATTTCAATGCTGTTAACCGTATATTGTAATTTTGTCATGATCACTTTTTTCCTGGAGGTCACTCATGAGATTGTTGTAACCATTATGTGGTCCCGCCTTAATTCCACTAAGCGATGGGGAAGTTTATATTAGCAGGATTACATAACGGATATTTCGACAATAAAACATGTTTTAAAATCATTTTTTACTGAAAAAAATGCAATAACCTGTTTAAAATGATCTACAAAATATTTTAAATTTACAATATGCAAACTTTTTAAGCCGAAATTAAGGTTTTATTTCATACCCCAGCCAACCCCGTTTTTGCTTCTTGGAGAAGGGGTTGGATGGGGTATGAAAGTTAATACTCGGATCACGTAATGTTTGTGTATGAAGTGGACAGTGGCGTAATGTTACAGCGTATGCCTCGCATGCCAGAAGTCGTGGATTTAATCACCAGCGGGGTCATACGGTATTACAAAAGACTATTTATAAAATGGTACTAGTAGCTCCCTTGCTTGACACTCAGCATATAAAGGGTACCGCTAGGACTGGTTGGCCAGAGTCAGTCAAATGTGACTGGGTGTCATACGTCTATGGCTTGGTATTCCATAGACGTACGACAGCCAGCACAATACAGCGACACGCACAATAAAGCTAGGCATAAAGCTCACTGCCCTCAGTAGACACTGTTGTTTATATGACTAAAAGTTTGTTAAAAGCGATGTTAAACCCCACACATACATACATTTATCATGCAGATATGCACTTTTCTGCCCCTAATAAAGGGGTGACCTATTAAATTTTGCTTTAATTAGGCACTGGCCAATAAAGCAAATCAATGCGGAATCCCTCGGCGTTTATTGTACGTAACGTTATCTGACGTCATGCACGTAACTTTGCCTGATGTCATAAAACAAACAAAAAACAACAACATGGCGACGTCCTCAATAAGCGTACCATTCTGAGAAATAGGTACTAATAGTAATTCATACAAAAAATGTGGATAATCTACATGATAAATAGAATATTATGTCAGTGCCTTTTACTATCAAGTTTATTAGGCTCGGCTCGTTTTCTAGCCTCGCCTAATAAACTTGATACTAAAAGGCACTGACATAATATTCTCTATATCACATACGAGTCTCAAATAACAGCCTTAATTAGGTCGTAAATAAGCATGAACCATGCATTTAAGCCATATCTATTTTCACCTATATTAGTATATAGAACAGAAATAAACGATTTTAACATGATCTAATAAAACCTGACCTTGTCAGATCCTTACAATTTAACCATGTTCAAATAATAATCTCATTGACACATATTAAACATTTTTGAGTGTCGAATAGACCATAATTTGGTCCAAATGTTCAGTGAAACCTATCTTAACATCTATATCAACAGATCTATTCAGATCCTATCAAAGGGTGAAGAAACACTTGAAATGACTGCTCCTATTTAATCGATGTGTTCACAAGTGTGTTCAAATATTTCCGAAAATTTAACAGCCAATCAAGGTAACTGAGAAGAGCAAAGAAATCTATGCTAACCCAAAGTAATTGATCTGCATTTACTTCTTCATGAAAATAAGGACATTTGTAGAATTTTACAAACATTATTGTATGCGTTTAAGTAGCTATCCTGCTACCAACAGCCAAATTTTACAACATATGTTCATTTTCTAAACCTTGTAATTGACGACAAGGTATATATATATAACTTACATATTTTGAGAATTGAAACTCTAGTTACACATACATTCAGTTTTAACTAGCCAGGCCAAACCCCAAAACTGGAGCGTCGAATAAATGGTCACCAACTCATAATTCATTTTACGCATATTCAACTTTGAACCCATGAATAAACCTATACTTTTAATCGGTACATATACATTATCATATGACCTGAAAACCTGGGTAGAGTTTTGATTAATGGTTTTGTAGTGTAATTTTTACCGTTATTTGGCATGTTTTGTTTCTTTATAAAAGCTTCAGCTAACATGGACCAAAATGACTGTGACAGATGTCTACATTTGTAAAAAGGAGCACCACAAGCAGTGTATAATACACTCATCAAAGTCCAATTATTATTATGTAAAGAAAAGGAAAGTAACTGTTTGATACCTTATAATTTGACTGGAACATCCAATAAAGAAATGTTGGACAGTCAGGCCTAAACACAGATGAAACGAATGTCAGAGAGTCTAACGAATGCCCCGGGATGGACCTTATTAAGTTGTATGAACACAGATGACAGAGAAACGCATTTGGTAGATGCTGAGAATGAGAAAAGTAAACCATATCAAGTTACATTGTGGACATAATAAAAGACAACAAAGGCAAAACATGTGAAGTCAATGTGATCTTAATATTTGTCAAGCTAAACCCCCAAAATCAAAATGGGTCATTGTTTTACCATGGGTACTATTTGTGAAAAGTTTCAAGATTGCAGGTCTAGTAGTTTCGAGTTACAGCATGCAAAGTGTTTACCAGAACTGGGTCAATGTCAGGTCAAACCAGGTCAGGTCAATGTCATGTCAACTGTTTGATCTACTGACACCAAAAGCAATAGGGTTCCTCCTCTCACAAAGGACAATGTACCATTTCATTTGTAGTTTCATGACCGTGGTTGTTATATATGGAGTTATCGCACAAAATGCCTATGTCCATATGCAGTCACAACAACCTTGACCTTTCAATCACCTACTGACCCCAAAAACAACAGGTTATCTCAGACTCCTATCACCAAGGTCAAGGTACCTATGATGTTTTATAAATGCGGATGCTACACTTTACATAAAGTTTTCGCGCAGAATTTGTATGTCCATTTGAAAGTCCATATGAGGATATGACAACCTTGACCTTTGAAAGTCTTACCCCAAAGCAATAGAATTCCTCCTCTTACCAAGGGCAATGTACATGTACCTTGAAGGTCTCACTACACAGTTAGCTCCCTTGAAACCCACGGTAGGATAATTCTTACGCCTAAAAATAAGTAGTGTGTTCTTCGGTTTTAAATATTTTTAAAAATTGCTGACAGATATGTTTAATGTTGTTGCAGGTGAGATGAACAGAGTCTGTAATTGAATGTGCAGCTATTAGATGACACTGCCACCAAAATATGGAAGCTTTATTGGTGTTGAAGAAGAGTAGGAATTCTGATCCAAACTCTGGAGTTAAAGCCCAAAATAGTGCATTGGAGGACACCACTCTAATTAAAAAAAAAAAACTGGTCAACGTACCAGATTTTGTACAGTTTTGTGCGAGCAAATGATTTGGTTACATAAAAAAGTAACGTTTAGCTTGGAAGCCAACATAGTAAAAATGCACTGTGTAGTGAGACCTAGGAAGTTTCTGACATAGGCACAGGTCATATATTTATCACACAGAATGTGTATGCCTGTCAAATTCCTGGCAGCAATGGTAGCAAACGGCTAGGGAACTGGATTTCATTGCACACCAACAAAAATACTTCAAATGTTGAATATTTCTTTGTTGAGTGAAAACCATTCAGAAATAAGAAACTGGGTGCAAATTCAGAGGATTACAACCTGAAGCCTACATTCAGACATTCAGACGACTAATACATGGTGCCAAGGTTCTCAACACTACAGAACCATGCACAGGGATCAGATTTAATATTTCTAGCTACTAGCTGAAAAAAGCAAGAGCCACGATTTTCTACTTGCTAGTTTAACCAAGATACTTGCATTTACCGGTATTAATAATTTAGAGCCTTCAATTCATTGTAGCAGAAATGTAAATGATGACATTTTAACCAAGGATTTGTACAAATCCTTGTTTTAACTCAGCTAAATGCAACAAGGTAATAATGCATCTTTTCTACTTGCTATTTTAACCAAGACACTTGCATTAATTAATAATTTAGAGCCTTCCATTCGTTGTAGCAGAAATGTAAATGACAACATTTTTAAATCGGCTAAATGCAACAAGGTAATTAATGCATCATTATACTTAATATGCACCTATTTTACTAAGTTTGATGAATATGTTTAGTGAATAAATGTAGATTTAGACTTAGTGGGTTTCTTTTATTACTTGCAAAATTTAGCAAGTGCAAATATTTTCTACTTGTAATCTGCAAATATCTACTTGCATTTAGCAAGTAAATATTAAAAGTGTTAAATTTGAACCCTGCATGCATCTCAGATTGAATAATGCATATGACATAATAAAAACATGTTATTCACAACGATTAATGAGTAACCACAATCTTGTAACTATATGTCTACAATATTCTCAAATATGGCAAATTCTCCTTGAAAACCCCATCCAATATTACTGACATAATAAGTAATATAGGGCTTGAACACCCACATTTCATCCAGATGTACTTACTCTTTGGGCTTATCTCCTTTTGAATATGAATAATTTAGGTGCAATATTGTAACATGGGATTATGTCCCATGCATTTGGAGACGAAGGTATGATGTCTCCCACCGAGGAAATTAATTTACATTCAAGCTCAAACCAGATTGTGTGATACCGTATTCCTTCGTTTAACTGCCCTTGTCCTTAGGCCTATTAGAAAATATGTCATATGGGAAGCCCGACTCTAACTATAAAACTGCTTGTACCTACTTTTTATTTTAGTTTAAATGCTTGAAATGTGTCCACTGGACAAGGATGTCCCCACTGAAAACAAACTCCCCCACCTCTTGACCTTTAAAAAAACTAACTGTGACTGTCCTTCATTGGCCTGGACATGGCAGACTCCAATTGTAACATATAATTTTATTTTTTTTGTAATCGCTTACCAAAATAATTTTTTTGTAATCGCTAACCAAAAATAAAAATTTGTTTTTAATAAAACATCCACTTTTGAAAAACACAGTGCACTTGTGACTACAAATAAAGACAATATGGTAAATGCTATTGCTATTTATTTTAGCATGATTGCTGCCCCAGCAGGTGTAAAGCTACAGTTGTACACATCCAGGGTCAATCCTAAAGTTTAAACAACTTGCAACCTAACATTATTTCAGATACAATTTGGCATGGCTGAGACAATTTCATCTAAAATAACAATTAAACAACTATGGCTACCTGCCCATGACTGAAACAGGTACTATTGGTTCAATACTTGAGATACTATCGATTAAAATTTCCTTTGAAGTAATTCTTTTTACTTAACGATGATGATCTGAAGTGATAATTTACAACCATTACTGCTTGTACATGTATATGTATAGGATAGAGGCTTGAAGTGAAATCTTCGCTATTAAGAAACCAAAAGGGAGGCAACGTAGACTCTATCAGACTTGGTGTTTACCATAGGTTTTATCGATAGTCTCTATATATAGGTCACGCTCTTAACCGTGAAGGCTGCTTGTAGTAAAATATTCATGAATAACTGGTGCAAGTATTTGAAAATCTGAGACATCTCATTGGTTGAAAAAGTACCTGGTAAACACTGAATATACATGTATGATAGAAGCTATGAAGAGAAATCTTCACCATTAAGAAACCGGAACAGAGGAAGGGTAGCGACTGACCATGGTTTCTTAATGGTGAAGATTTCTCTTCATAGACTCTATCTGCCTTAGTGTTTACCACAGGTGTATTGATAGTCTCTATATAGGTCACACTCTAACCTGTGAAGAATGCTGGTAGTAAATTCTTTATAAATAAATGTAGCAAATCTGATTGGTTTAAAAAATACGATAAACACTAAAAATAATTTCCAGTAATTTTTATCAACAAAGTGCAATAACTCTAGAATCTTCTTACAATATGCACGTGTAGAAATTACGATGATCTACATGTACCTACCAAGTTTCAATCAACAAAGGGCAATAACTCCAGCAAAAGTTATTGGACCAGAAACTCCTGACAATATGTACATGTAAATGTTACAGTGGTAGTATATATATATACCCACAAAACTGTAGGAGTTAATGGAAACAAATAATTACCTCGAATTTTAATCAACAATTGGCAACAGCTCTGGCAAAAGTCAATGGACTGGAAACCTCCTGACAATATGCAGATCTGCACGTTACAGTGATACATCCTACCAAGTTTCATCTGCTTTGGATGAAAACTATAAGAGGCATTATCCGGAAACAAAATATTTATGGATGGACGGACAATGCCATACCATAATAAAAATTATTGTCTAAAGACAAGTGTATCATAAAGCAGGGCTAGAAATTAACATTTTTACCGGGTCTAGTATTTGGGTAAAACCACTAGACCTTCTCAAAATTTACTAGCCCAATATAATATTCAACAGAATACAAGTTATGAGTTTTACCAATAGGCATGCATTTATTGAAACTTTGGAAATATCAAGTTTTCAAAAGACCAGTTAGGTTAGACAATGCTGTCACTACACAATCTATCGATTTATAATTTATTTCTTATTTGAACAATTTTTGTTACTAGCCCATCGGACTACCCAGACACAAACATTTGCTAGCCCGGCAGCATTTTTGCTAGCCTCGGGCTACAGGACTAGTGCTAATTTCGAGCCCTGTAAAGTCACTTTTCCATGCTTAAACTAAGGCCAAAAAAAAAGACCCTGTGTTTCCAGTGGCCCGACCAGTTTACGAGATAAATACAAGTAGAATCTCACAATATCGTGCTAAAAAAAAGAAGAAAAAAAAAGAAACTGCCTACCGACCCACCCTATTTTTTTAGAGCATGCAATAGGAAATATGCCTATTTTTTTTTCCCAAACATAACAAGAGCTGTCCGACAACAAAGTTCTCGAATGTTGAGGCCTTTTTATTTATTGGGAAACTAAGTTGAACAAGCAAATTCAGCCAATAGATATCCTCAACCTTTATACACTTTTTTCAGATACAGATTTCAGACCACAGGAACACAATAATGGTTGAATTTGTGTTGCAAATGATTAACAATAAACAGAATTACTTCAACAATCCCACACTTCACATTAGGTATGTTTTACAATATTAGGAAATAAAGGCTATTATTATATAACCTATAAATAGACGCGTTTTCATTGGCTAAAAAGTAATTTTTTAGAAAAAATATCTAGCGATATTGACCTGTTTTTTTGATATTGACCTGTTTTTTTGATATTGACCTGTTTTATATAATTGTAAATTGAGGGTTATATAATAAAACAGTTATGGACTTTTCAGCTGTTATACATGATGTTGATATGCACCAAAAAATCATTATTGACCTCGGCTATCGCCTCGGTCAATAATGATTTTTTTGGTGCATATCACATCATGTATAACAGCTGAAAAGTCCATAATTGTATAATATCTCCTGTGTTTTTAAAGGACGATAACCTATGTAATTTACATCCGATTTATCTGCCCTTCCTTCCTGCAAATCATACAGCGTCTCCGTGGGCGAATGGTTAACAACGTTGCATTGTAAACCTTCGCCTCTCACCGCTGCGGGTTTGAATCCCACTGGGAGCTCGACTTGTAAGTGAGGAAGTGTCGGTTCTTACGGATGGCGGGAGGTGTACAGTACTGGTTCTACCCAGGAAAAATGGGTGGTCTGCCTCCACCATTAAAATTCATCCATCATATATAACCTTACATGTGTTGAAAATGACGTAAAACAACATACAAACAAACAAACAAAACTTGCTAGTGATCTTGCGAACCAAGTTTGGTGTATGTAGGTATAATGTTTTTTGAAGAGTAGGCAACATAAGTTTGCGACACACTGACGGACTCACGGATGGACGCCATCGGAAGTCGGAAGTCGGAAGTTTTGGACCTTATCTGCATGAGTTCCTTTATGACAGTGAATATGTGTCAAGTTCCGTTGACTTCGTTTGAGGAGATTTGGAGATATGATGAAAATAGAATATTTAAAAAGTCTAAGTTGAAAAAGGGGCACAATTCTTTTAAAATTATAACAGAGTTATGGACCTTGTCTTTACAAGTTGCTCCTATAAAAGTAAATTTATGTGCCAAGTTTCATTGAATTCCTTTTAGCAGTTTCTGAGATGTGAGCTTAACGTAAAAGGTTAATCGCCGCCGAAGACGGGACAAGTAGAATAACTTGCATTTTCTTCGAAAAGTCATATTTTTAAATGAACGTGTAGAAAAAAAAATCTCAGTGTGCTGCATGAGTAAACTAAGCTGGATATCCAAGAAAAGCGTTTAATTGTGTCATTACTGATAAGGGCCTACGCTTACCCTTGTAACAAAGTGACAGATATTGGATGAAAACTGTTCTCCGATCTAATACATACAAGAGATATAGAAAATAATTACATCAAGGTACCCCATAAAGAGGTCAAGTACTCTTTTTAAAACTAACACTGAAATCTGCACTTGAGATTCTTTTCAACTAAAATTAGTTTACAGTTTCCTCTGAAATTAAAATGTCACTTTTTATAGTGTGTTGATGACAGTGATAAATGAGCAGGCTTTAGCCTTTTGCCGGACCCTCTTGTGAAAAGACCATATTAGAGAATTTAGAACAAGCAAGGTTTTACGCAAGTAGCGTAAAATAGCTTCCAAAAGAAAACTGCATTATATCTGGGTAGTAACTGGGAACAAAGTTTTACAAAATAACAGATCAAGTCACGTGTGTTAAAACAATATTGATAAAAAAATAAAAATAAAAAATAAATAAAAAAAGGTCATGAAGACGTAAACATGCCACGACCATGTTTTCTGACCAGGTACTTTCTTCCCAATATTAACCATCAGTTCTTCCTACCAAACATTTTGAATCAAGGTGGGCGACATGGCTTCGTTCTGGTCAAATCCTTGATATGCGTTTCATATTGATTACATATTCACCTTTGTAGCATGACATGCTAGAAGTTAACATCAGCACAGAC
This sequence comes from Cyrtodaria siliqua, assembly GCA_037043455.1. Taxonomy (NCBI): domain Eukaryota; kingdom Metazoa; phylum Mollusca; class Bivalvia; order Adapedonta; family Hiatellidae; genus Cyrtodaria; species Cyrtodaria siliqua. The sequence continues at coordinate 168,947 of JAWPHD010004342.1, read as the reverse complement.
ATACAGTTCACATGTAAGGGATGCATGTGCGTTAGGCCAAATAAAATAATAGGTGTGGTTCCGGTTTCATGACCAACCCTGTTTTTAGGGGCCGACCCTAAACCTTTTATGACCCCTCAAAAAAGAAAGAAAAAAAGTTTGTTTTTTTTGTTTGTTTTTACGTTTTGCATTTTATGTTTTCTTTTCTTCTTTTTGTTTTTAATTATTTTTTCTACCAGTTATGGTTCTTGTCATATAACACATCAATTGTGTAATGATAATGGATTGGATTGAATTGGATTTTATAGTCGCACCAACAGCTAAGGTCATATGGCGACTTTCCAGCTTTCACTGGTGGAGGAAGACCCCAGGTGCACCTCCGGGCAATTTTCGTGCACGGGCAGGCACCTGGGTAGAACCACCGACGTTCCGCAAGCCAGCTGGATAGCCTCCTCACATAAAGATTCCAAGGCCCCTGAGGGATCGAACCTACAGCGGTGAGGGGCAAGTGATTTCAAGTCAGAGACGTTAACCACTCGGCCACGGTAATGATAATGGACAAACCATAAGCCTGGATTTGCTTTGCAATCCAGTGCTTTGCAATCTGGCTAAAAATGTTCATAAAAACATTATTTTCATCACTTTCATACTTCTATAATACCAGTGAGAGCTATCACGTTAAACTTTCTCCACTTTTCACAGTGACATTAATCCTGACCATTGATCTCAAGTCGGACATATGAATAGCCACACAACAATCCCTCGCCGCAGGTCACCCCGGGACACAATTGACACCGAACAGCACAGTGACCATTAAATCAAGCTGCCCCACCCCGTGTAATTGACACTTGAATATAACGTCAACCTCTGAGTGGTTTGTGTATACAGACTTTCAAAAGTTAGCTATAGAAAATATCTAGACCTGATATAAATTTATAATAATAATTTGAGACACACTTGTACCTGTTTAACTTGATCCTCTGTACAAAAAACTTATTTATAAGGCATGAGGAAATTACTTATAATAAAAAAAATCTACTATATTAGGTTTGTTTGTGGGATATCATGTGTTTTATCTACAGGTGTTAATACCTGATGTGATTTTAATTGGTAAAATGTAATGGTTAGATATTTGTTTGTTTGACAGGGCAGATCTTTCGATTGGCTCCATACATGAATTGGCTCCCTCCATTTACATGCTCCGTATTACAGGTCTTTATGATGATTTACACAAACTAGTCTTATATACATACCAGGGGCGTCACGGGCCGATTTTTTAAGTTGTAGGCCCACGCTATTGAGCACTGCAAGTGGGAAATTGCTAATGGGGTTTGCCCCACCCCCTCCTCCCCCAGATTAAAAAATAAATAAACAGACGTACAACGGTGCATTTTGATGAATTTGGGGAGAATTTTTGCGAATAAACAGAATTCAGATATCGTCTTTTTTTTTAATGAGTTCAAGATTTTATTGGCGAAAGGTTACACAAAATGGTCAACATTTTGGAATATTTTATGTCAAAAAACCTTTACCCTCCGGAAATTAACTCCAATGCTTAAATCAGCATTTCAATAGGTATTTTTTTACCTCAATGCTTAAATTAGAATGTTTTTTTTTATTGCAATATGTTTGTTAGCCTGTGTCAATGCTAAATGAAAAGAAATGTAATATTTAAATGTAATATTTTTCATCACTGAACCCATGATCATTATATGGTGGTTTTATTACCGGTAACCTTTCATATAGACAACTGGTGCAAAAGACTACATATATGTCATCAATATTTTACCTTTAAGTTGCTCAATATGCCATCCACAGCATGTTTCCAAAACAAAACAGTTTACTAACATTGATATGATTGACATTTATATGCAAAATGTAGAATTAGAAGTATTTTTAACTTGATCCATTTGGATGCTTTTTACAAGAAGCTTTTTACAAGAAAATGTCACTTCAAATTAAGATGAACTGCCATTTTTGTTGCGCATATTAACTATTTTGTTTAGCGTCTGCAGCATGTCTGTAAGGGAAGTAAGTACAGAAGGGATTTGGTTTTTTATGCGTTTCGCCAATTTCTAATGCGTTTTTGTATGCAGTTTTAATTTCTAATGCGTTTTTCTTAAATGTTAATGCGTAATAACGCAAATACGCACCTTATCTGAACTCTGCAAAGCGTTTCTACCAAAATATACTGAGAATAAAGGGAATCAACTCTGCTTATTTTATCGAAAATATATTACTAGAGTGCACTATCTTAGAATAAAGAAAATTACATTTATTTTAATATTGCACCTTTCATGTTTTCCCAACTATGGGATCTAATGGCACACTCAAGGGAATTACAAGCAGAAATTGAATGTCTAAGGACTAGCAGCTTGACAAAATGGGAGCAGTAAAACATGGGAATTTGCAGACAAATTTATAAATTCCCAGGACAAAGTCAGTCAGTCAGTCTCCCTTCCATAGTCTTCTCTCGCCTTGCTGTCTAAACCACCGCAGCCCCACATGTACATGTAAGGGAAAACAAGGATAGGTGCATATTATAAAAGTCTAGCTGAAAAATTAGAAAATGACTATCCATAAAAATAAAAAGAAAATGTGGGACACGAATGCCCTGCTTTATGATGCTTAGCAATTGCTTAGAGTAACTCTTTTTGTTTTATCAAAAATAATTAAGTCATTGAAATAGGACTGTTAGAATCATAGCTCTTCTGGTGTGTAAGTACCACAGTGCTACAATGCAACCCCTTAATAGAGCAGGTAGTAGTGCGGCGTGGTATTATCGGTTTATCAGTGTATAGTGATACGGATCTCTAAATAATACGTACCGTGATACTGTTTTAGCAGATCCGTTGGTACCGGTTTTCTCTACACATACATGTGTTTTGATTATGAAAGCAAATCGTACTCTACGACTAAGAACTATTTTTTTGCCAAAATATACATAATGGGAAGTGGGTAAAATCATAGTTACAGACGCGCTTCCAATAATATCTGGTGTTCGCTTATCATAATGTGCGTATATGTAGTGCTGGGTACCAATTAAGCACTCATGGCCGATTCAAGTGATTTAGAAATGTTAAAAACAAAAGAGCAAAGTCGAATGTTTGGGATAACTTTGGGCTTTAAAAGAGCGCTGCAGTAGTAGGCAATGTTGCAGTTTGTCAAATGTGCAATGTTAAGGTCAAGTGCTCTGGCAGAACAACACATGTGGTAACCCACTTGCGAAGACATCAGCCGGCATTGAATCAATACAAATTCAAAACAGGAAGTAGACACTGTCAACATCGGAACTGCTGTGCGTAATGTTTCTCATTCACAAGCACAACCAACATTGCGTCATGTTATGTCTTCTGCATCGAAGTACACGCGTAAATCGGCAAAGTCTATTGAAATTACCAATGCAATTGTACGAGAAAATATATTATGATACGTATCACGATACAGTCTCTTGTGTCTCCTGTATCGCAATATACTGTGATAAATTTTTAGATGTGATACCCAGCACTACATTTCACAATGTATAATAAACAACCTGTGTATTTCCATAGATTAAACCTTAAATAACACTCACCAAAGTGAAGAGTATCACGCCGATCTAGGCATGTAACAAATGTACATTTTCAGCAGACATGTTTTTCTTGACTGTTTAAACCTATTGAAACATCATGATCTATGTCTGTTCCGTATTTCGTAACTTTACCAACCCACAAATGACAAATAAAAAAAAAAAACTTCAAATAAATAACTGGAAAATGCCAGGTATGTGAGTCAGGCAGGGTTACAGTTAAGATTCCAAATACGGAACGGACAGAGTGCAAAATATTTTGAAATGTAAACATGATTGATGAAAAGTAAAACTAAATATAAATAGGCATAATACAGTTTGCCTTATTCATACTTTTCCATTGCCAAGATGTTAAGATTTTGCCTTATTTTCTGTAGACGATAAAAGTTGTGTTTAATACTCGGTTTTTATCCTTAGGTTCTATAGTAAAACACAGACCTAATAACAATAATTTGTTATTAAGTCTGTGAGTAAAATAAAAATCTTCGGTGGAGTTAATGGAGTAAAAAAAAGTAAATTTTCAACATTCGAGATTGGAAGATACATATTGAATCAGCAGTGGTCGAAATAAGCACTAGCCCGAAGGTGAAAAACTAGTAAATATTAATTCTGGCTGGTAAAAATCTAGAAATTTTATATATTCGGGCTTATGAAAATTGTATAGTTCAAAATGAAATGATTATATAAAAATTCGGGCTAGTGAACACAAATCCTAATTTCCTTGATTGAATCAGTTTGCATAAATGTGCAGGAACTATGCAGTGTTTTAAAATAATCACACTGTAAATACCTTAAGGCCAAAAAAAAAAAATACCTGCGTTTCCGGTGGCCCGACCGACCCTATTTTTAAGGGGCCGACCCTAAAACTTTTTATGAAAAAAAAAATAATTAAAAAATTAAAAAAAAAAAAAAAATAATAATAATTGTTCTGAACAATGATTTATCACAATATATCGAGGTAAACTGACATCACAGAGAAACTTTTAGTTGTATCATCAACTCGTATGGGGTTTATGAGATAAATACATGTAGAATCTCACAATATCTTGCTCCAAAAAAAAAAAAAAAAAAAAAGAAAGAAAAAAAGATGCCTACCTACCGACCCTAATTTTTTAGAGCATGCAATAGGAAACACACCTTTTTTTTGGCCTAATTTAACTTGGCTGAAAATCTACGATCAAAACCGAGTCTACAGTGTTTTTTTCTATACTTTGGGAACATAACGAATATCGTAACAATTGGGAATTTTTGCGCAATTTTTCATAAAATTAAAATTGGGACAAACAGCAGTAAAACAATCATTTAATACTTGTATCTTTAATATTGTTTTCAGTACACTAAGGTCAACAGAGGCATTTAAATGATTGCGTTCTCAGTACTTGTCAAACTAACGCTTCTTTTTATACTCTGTTTCTCCATATATATGATGCCGGCGTGCAAGAGCAACATTATTTTTGGCTCTGAGCCCAGGGGCCCTCAGGTGGGATGGTTGTGGGGTGGGGGGGATGGGGATGTGTTTGTAATCGTCCATGAAAGATAAACAACATATCAAACGATTTTATTATTTCGAATAGGACGTCTGCCCAGGGATTGGGGCGGGGGGTGGGTGGGGCGGGATTTATTTTTTTTGCTCAAATGATTTTTTATAAAATTATTCCAGTTTCAGGAGATTTTCTCTTAAAAACGCAACTTTTACCACAAAATTTAGCATTTTCCACCATCTTTATCTTGAGGACTTTTTTCTGAAACTCATTACATGTCAGCGATTCTAAAAATCCTAAAATACTTTCTGATGGAATTTGTTTGACCTTGACTCTTATTTTAGGCTATAATTACTGGCCTATTAGTGAAAAATTGATAAAATTGGTAGGTATGACTTTAATAAATAATAACTTAGCTTTATTCTGAGTTTTGTTTTGTTTTAGCTCGTAAAAAAATTAGCTAATCAACCTTTCGACTGTAAACACCGATTGATCGTCTGTCATTGCGCTTCATAGTCTCGGAAAACTATGCAAAATAAAATTTACCTTGAGATTACTGGTACCTCGACAACAGGATACTGGAGGATAATTTTATTTGGCCTGTTCAAATGATAACAAAAGGATTATTGTTAGTTGTACTGGTGTGCAAGTAGTAGCCGAACAGAAAATAGTGTTTATTGTACTGTTTGTTGTTATTTGATATTATGCAAACAAAAACTATTTACAGAGTAAAGTTAAGTTCACTTTATTGTTAAAAATGACAACATCCGATTACAAGCTCGCGCACGCGCTGTTAATAGGGGCCCTCAAAAGGGTAACCAATAACCGTTGATTGACAGCAGTACAGAAGTAGTAGCCGAATTGCTTAAAAAACGGATACATTTATGGTCATTATCCCTATTGGATGCCCCATTTCGTAAGAAAGACAACTCATCCCATATATGACCTAAATATATTAACAAGAGATGTCTCCATTACGTCAGGGATTACGTCAATTGGAAATGTCTGCAGTATAATCATATTTGACCGATCAATATTTTACTGCAGTATTGTATTTTTCCAATATTGTTTATGCCTACATGTTATATAAACTGGGTTATATATATAAATTAGAGTTTTAATTTATTATCGTCTGCTAGTGTTGTCATGGGGAAGCACTGTATAAATATTGGAGAGCAATTAAAAAGACATAACTGCGCATGCGTGGTTAGCGCGCGACTTCCCCACGCACAAATTTGCGCGGAAATGAGTGCTGAGAAGAAAATCATTTATATTTCGGTACATATTTACTTATTCGTACATGACGATACTTCTGATGATGAAAAATGTATCTTTTTATTAAACTAAATTGATATTTTCTATCGAATAGCTACGAACGTCGTTTGTTTATGGAAATTCGGATACTACTGCTGTTCGGCTACTACTTGCATACCAGTATGCTAGAGTAAGTTATAATTATATTTAAAAGTTCATTTTTTATAAACTTGCAAAAAATGCCAGTGACATAAGCATCTAGACATAAGTGCTAAATTTGTTCTTGCGATCCCTCCGATGACTTAGTACCGTAGCTGATTCTCTGTGGGGTCGAACATTATGAAGTACGAAGCATATTAAAAGGTAGTATTTAATACTATTTATCAGAAATAGTCGCCAATTCTCGTAATTCGGATGAATGGAATTAAAACGTAAAGACTGAAACTTACATAAGTCGATTTCTAAAGTTGTTATACGAAACTGTTGGAGTCTTCTTGAGATAAATTAAATATTTCGGATTTGTTTGACAGTTCAATCTCGCGCGATAATTTCACGGAGGGTACACTAAATCCCGGTTAGCCATTCCGCTTTATCCCGGTTAAATCCCGGTGCGGATACCTTGCGTAATTAATAATAATTCATAATTTTTCAGTCCAGATATGTCCCGGTTATTTTAAAAATGTGATTTATGTTTAAGAGCACACGTGTGCTTAAAAGGAAAAAAAACAACACGTTGTTTTTAAAAATACATAAATATTGATAATAAAACTAGAAATGTGTCCATAGGACACGGATGGGGGCCTCTACTTTGGTCACAAAGTCAAGGACCATCTTGGTCCAAAATAAAAATGAAAACCCAGGTGCGCATCTTCACTTGCTGGTCAACATTCCTGTAAACTTTGGCGACCGTGGGTTAAATAGTAATGCCTACTAAAATGGAGGAGAGTGCGACACAAGTTTTTCAGCCCTGATTTGACTAAGTCAATAACCACAAGTCTGTGGTTCTTGGTCCAAAATAAAAAAAACACACACTCAGGTGCGCATTTTCACTTGCTGTTTAACATTACTGTAACGTTTGGTGACCGTGGATGATCACGCGACACACGTTTTTCAGCCCATATCTTGACTTATTCAAGGACCATAACTCTGTGCTTCTTGGTTCAAAATAAAAATAAACATCCAGGTGTGCATCTTCACTTGCTGGTCTACATAACTGTAAAGTGTGGTGACTTCGACTTCGACTTCGATGAGATACTCCACAAAATCCTCTGTTGGACATAGCGTGAAGGTGCTGGGTGAAACTGTACATGCGCGAGGTCGGACGCTCCCCAAAAACGTGAAATTAAAATATCCAACTTGTATTTACACTATACACTATATCAATGTTACTGGTTACACATCCACAGCCGGCTGTAGAGCAGCCTTAAAACTGTCTACTGAATCTAGCTGAAGCACTTGGTCCGATAAACGATTCCAAGGAACGACGACACGTGGGAAGAATGAATGTTGGTCAGCGTTAATCTTGCAATGGTATGGGATAAACTTCATGCTGTGGCGAACTGATAGTGCTGGTAGGATAGATGTTGGTACTGCTACCAGGCTATGCACAACTTTGTACATAAGTACTAAATCCGAGAATTGTCTACGTTGTTCTATAGACGGCCAGTTCAACTGCTGTATCATTAATGTTACACTACTAGGGTTTTGGTAGTTAACGGGCTTGCTAAGTACGAATCTGGCTGCATTACGTTGGATCTGTTCTATTTGTGTCACTTTTGTTTTCTGTTGCGGGTTCCATATTGTTGAACTATACTCCAGTTTAGGTCTGACTAATGTTTGGTAGGCACGTTCTTTCACAGTTTTTGGGCAGTGTCTAAGATTGCGTTTTAAGAATCCTAGAGCTCTGGAGGCTTTTGACGTGATGTTATCTATATGTAAATTGTATTTCAGTTTTTCATGGAGTTCAACTCCTAGGTATGGGTGATTTTTAACCACTTCTAAGGATTTACCTTCCATTTTGTAATCATATTTGGAATTGTTTCTTTTTGTAGTTATGTTCATGATTGCACATTTGTCAATATTAAACTGCATTTGCCAGATGTTACTCCATTCCACTAGGATGTTCAGGTCCTTTTGAAGCAATAGGTGATCTTCATGAGATGTTATGGGAGTATAGACGACACAGTCATCCGCAAATAGACGTATTGAAGAAGATACTTTTTATGTTGGTGGCAATGTCGTTTATGAACAGAAGAAAAAGTGTCGGTCCTAGCACCGTGCCCTGTGGAACGCCGGATGTGACGTGGGATAGGTTGGAAGTTTCGCCGTCTATTACCACCTGTTGGAGGCGTCCACTGAGGAAGTTACTCACCCACGAAAAGGTATTATTACGAATGCCGTAGTATGACATTTTCTTCGCCAGTCTGCGATGTGGTACCTTGTCGAAAGCTTTCGCAAAATCGAGTATCGCCATATACACTTGGAGACCCTGGTTCATGTATCGGGAGATTTCGTCTGTAGAGAGAAGTAATTGTGATTCGCATGATCTTTTTGTGCGGAACCCGTGTTGGTTTTCGTGGAGTATGTTCTTGTTGTCAAGATGATTCATGATCTGGGAGACTACTATATGCTCCAGCATTTTTGAGACTACTGCAGTTAGGCTGACAGGTCTATAATTTGATGGTTTTGTTCTATAGCCTTTCTTAAAAATTGGTACTATATTGGCCTGTTTCCAGTCCTTTGGTATTTCATGAGTATCTAGAGATTGTTGGTATAGACTTTGTGAGGGATTCTTTTCTTCGAGTGTCGAGTTTCGAGTAAAGAATATCGAGTTTCGAGTAGAGATTATCGAGTTTCGAGTAGAGAATATCGAGTTTCGAGTAGACAAAATCGAGTTTCGAGTAGAGATTATCGAGTTTCGAGTAGACAAAATCGAGTTTCGAGTAGAGAATATCGAGTTTCGAGTAGACAAATTCGAGTTTCGAGTAGAGAAAATCGAGTTTCGAGTAGAAAATATCGAGTTTCGAGTAGACAATATCGAGTTTCGAGTAGAGAAAAGCAAGCTTTCAGTAGCTTTCAGTAGACAATACCGAGTTCCAAAGTTTAAAGCGATCGCCCATTTTGAGGATGTCGGATATATTAGCACAATGATGAATTATCGCACATCAAACTCTAATGTTATGTTAACGTCTTTACCGCGAGCAGAACAAAATAACTTTTTTATCGCATGTTTTCATAGAAAATATTAAAGATCTATTTTAAGTTATGTTTGTTATTCAATTCAACCGTTTCTCTATACAGAAGTAAATCCCCTAAGTATTCTTTTTTTTGCATTTGACACGTATGAATTCACGTGACGTAAATAATGACGTATAATAGACGTATATATATATAACGTGTAATTGACATTGTTCGTACGCGGATGTTGTTTAGTTTCAAATGTTCGTTGATTCCTTTGAATTTCAATGATTAATGTATTATTTACAAGTTGAGTATCAGGGAAATTGTTAAATGCTTGAATAAAACAATCAATAGATCTGCAGTAAGTTTAATCATGCTACTTTTGCTCCTTGATTTCTATAAGTTAACCGTTTACATGCGCACTCATGAATTTAGGGGCGAGGAGAGGCGTGTGGGTGGGTGTGTGGCAGGAGGGGGGATGGTGCGGGTGGTGGGGGCATTTAGCATTTAGAATGTTTGTATAATACGTGTGACAGGCCCGTCGCCAGCCCTGAAATTTAACTGAGGCCAATCCCTTACTGTGGTGGTCTGGTGGCACGCACCCCCGCCCACCCACCAACAAAACTCCGGATCAGTTTTTATTATTATTTCTATATGCAATTTCTTGCGTTTTAGGGCATATATCCAAGACAAGCTTTCAGTTTTAAGATATTTTGTTATCAATAATATATTATTTATCGATATTGAGGTTGTTTATATGTAAAGTACATAGTCACAGATAGCTGTATCAGTGTCGGGAACTAAACATCTAGATCTATATAAAATTTAAAAAAAATGAACATGTTATTTGTTGAAAACAAACATTATCCTACTCTCCTTTGCAATGGTTATAAATTACTATGTAATATTCCGGAACGAAGTGGTAAATACGTCCTCTGACTAGGGAGCGTAACATTATCCCAGAGTACAGAGTGTTGTAGTTATAGTCTATAACTACAATACTCTGGGATAATTTTTCAGGAAAACTTTAAATGTTTTTTTTTAACATATAACATGTTCATTTTTTTTTTAAATTTTATATCTTTTTTTGTTTCGATCCCAACACTCATACAGCTACCGGTGTACATAGTTAGTACATTCTCTCAATTGTACAGATGCAATGCCTCGGTGTTTTTCCCCCTTTTTTTCTTCATAAAATGCAATGCCTCGGTATGTCTCAGCGTAGCTAGTGACACCGAATCCAGTTAGGGCACGGTTATCTCCATTTAGAGCATGGCAAAGTGTACTGTTACACAGATTTAGATATGCCAAACTTCGAGTTTCGAGTAGAGAAAGTCGAGTATCGAGTAGAGAAAATCGAGTTTCGAGTAGAGAAATTCGAGTTTCGAGTAGAGAAAATCGAGTCTCGAGTAGAGAAAGTCGAGTTTCGAGTAGAGAAAATCGAGTTTCGAGTAGAGAAAGTCGAGTTTCGAGTAGAGAAAATCGAGTCTCGAGTGGTGAAACTCAGTTTTGAAAAGACAAAATCATTGTAAGAATGGTGAGGAATACGGTACATGTAATTATATATTAAAATTTATCTATATAACACATGTAGTCATGAGTATTTTAGCAGTGAAAGAAGTAAAGTCAATACTAATAATTCTCCTACTCTTTTGAACTCTTCTTTTGTGATTAGTACACTATTTAATTGCATTTGTTAACACAGTCAAGTGAAACCTCACGCGCACTAATTCTTATGTTTTCATTTTCTTTAGTATTTAGCGTTTGAACTCTCTAGAATAACATGTTCCCACGTTCTAGTAGAGCGTTCACACACTTTTGTAAATCTTTCCTATGCTGTAAAACGTTCCCATGCTTTAACAGAGGGTTACAATGCTTTAGTAAACCGTATCCATGTTGTACATAGTAAAACATTCAAAAGCGCTATAGGTGCCACGTGTCCGTTCTCTTAGTAAAGCGTTTGAACGCTCTAGTATAAAATGTTCCCACGCTCTAGTAGAGCATTCCCATGCTTAAAGCTACACAGTCCCTATTTAATTGGTAATAACTCATGAATATGAATGAGTGACGTGGGAAGTAGTTTCAAATCGACAAACAACCCAAAAGCAGAAATCGATGCGTAAAATTTCACATTTTTATTTAGCCTCCGTACAGGTACAGCCTCCGTACAGGTAACATCGATAAATATACAGCTTCAGAGTATGTATTAAAAGAAACAGTTGCCCGGAACGGGATTTGAACCACAGCCTTACACTTGTAAGTTTTGAAGGCTGTACGCTGAACCACTAGACCACGGCTATTTATTGGTATGTTGTAGCATTTTTAACACTAAATATGCATTACGTAATATCAAGCGCGCACACACAATAATAACAAGTCGAGATCTGGTTGTTTTGAGGCGAAGTGTTAGTAACATAACAGAGGGCTGGCGTGGCGCAGTCGGTAGCGCGGCGGATTTGTAACCGGAGGCCCCGGGTTCTGTGGTGCCACTGAGTTTCGTCGGTGTGTTCTTGGCAAGACACTTTTCCTTAGCCTCGTCCGTCGGATGGGGACGTAAACCGGGCGGTCCCGTGTATCGGTCTATCCTCCGAGCACGTTAAAGATACATAGGAATCCGGGAACCTGCTCTACTCTTATTATCGAATAGATTCCTATAGTTTTTCTTCCCCTCTCTCTGGGGCGGCTCTAAATAACCTATACTGTGTTGATGAGCCGTTAAACAACATTCAATTCATTTTGATAACATACAGTTAATTTACACGTGCAAGTTGGACAACATATTTATTGATCGATCTTGAGTTGCTTTCAAATGTGTTAAGTTATTTTGCCTCATAATAAATAGTAGTAAGTTTACTATTTTTCCAATAGCGTTATAGTTCAGTGGATAGAGCGCCGGACATGAAATCAGAAGGTCGTGTGTTCGAGCCCCGAAAGAGGCTAACTTTTTTTCTGTGAAAATTGCTATTACCTGTGTATAGGTACGATGTGCACTGGTATATAGAGTAAATGATTTCCTGCTCTATATTTGCTTGTTTAAATACCCGATTTCGACATGAGCTTGTGAACATGGAGTTACAAATAAAGACACGCTCACAAAGAAGAAATTGATTGATATAGATACTCTGTAGCTTTAAGTAATTATGTGTTCCCATGCTCTAATAAAGCGTTCCAGCATGTAGTAAAGCATATCCACATTCGCGGTGACAAGGATGAATGACCGTATCCTTGTGGCGCTTGATGCGTTGATTTTATCCTGGCCGAATCAGAACCGCATCCTAATGGGATCATACCCATGGATTCACTCACGAAAACGACAAAAATGAAGAATTACAGGCGTACGAAAAAAAGAAGATACCGTTCACGGAACACCTATTCATCTAAGATAATTATATATGCAATAAATATGCGACAAGTTTGAAACGACTTTTAGAAATAGAGAAAACAAAAAGGCTGTGTCTTCTTTCAAGAAACTCAAATTGCAATAACATTTTTTATGTGAAATCACTTCAGTTGGCCAAAAGCTTTGCATCTAATTTCGAGTTTGTCATTCCCTATCTACATAAGGTCAATTGCGTGTACGGCAACGCATCCCGTATTAATGTTCACAACTGCGTTATAAGACCGGCGCCGAATACTGAGGAAAGAAGAGAGCGCATCCTTATATATTAAGTCAAATATAAGCGGAGAGGGAGAGGGAGAGAGAGAGAGCCAGAGAGCCAGAGACAGACAGACAGAGACAGAAGAGAGATTTATACTTATAAAATGTAACCGAGCATATCTCACAAATACTGTATATACATTACAAACTAATGTTTTTATTGTGGTATTTTCAAGTTCGTATATTCATTTTATTTCAGAACCAAACGCAATAGGAAGTCTACACAAACCCAAGTGTTTTGGCAGGTTTTAGTGGGGCGCGCGCCGGCTTCGTCTCCACTCCCACCCCATGGATCCGCACTTGGTTAAATTCATAAAAAAAAAAGAGCAATTTATTCATTTATAACGAAAGGTTATAGGAAAGTGTCATTTGTTCGTGAATACTGAACGGACTTTGATTATATGCGCATGCCTCAGGTATTAGCGGCGGAGGAAATGGCTCGCTTAGTAGAGGTATTCACTTGGTGTGCTCTGCATGATCAAAATTATTTTAGAATCAAGAAGAAATGATAAAATGATCGCATGTGGACGTAAAGCGGGTTCTAAAGATCCATATGAATATATCCGCAAGTAAGAGAAGGGCAGGTTCCCGGATATTAATTATCAAGAGTCAAATATCAATTCCAAACGATCATTGAAACAATCTGTTGTTTTTTTGTCCTATAGTAAGATCACGAGTCCTCATTTTTTAAATACTTTACAAAATAAACTTGGAAACTTGATGTTACTGTTACAAAGGCTTATGAAAGGGTATTTATTAATATAGATAAAGATGAAAATACTTGGATACATCTCTGCTGCCTCTACAATACCACTGCTGCTAATATTTGACTGTTTTCTGTTGGTAATTTTCAAACTTTTCTCTACTCGAAACCCGATATTCTCTACTCGAAACTCGACATTCTCTACTCGAAACTCGATCCTTAGAAAATGTGAAAACTGTACACATCTTCAACATGACACGATGAATACATCTGATAAAGGTCCATAGCGCTCTGATTTATATGTCTTTGAATTATTTTCCTTCAAGGTATCAGGTCTACAACAACGAAACGACGGGCATATATGATCCGCTTGGCGATGCTCTTGTTTTTGTACCTTAATAGACATGGAACATTTCATAAAAAATACATGAAGCCGTTAATCCATAATCAATTAATGCAGTCATCGAAGATAGAACAAGAAAAAGGCTCCAAACGGCCAAATTAAAATGGAACAAAAACGTGCACGAGCACATTTCATAAAAATGTATGGCGGTGTTAGTACTGTCCACTTTTGCGGACATACAGACAGAGGGACAGACAGACAGAGAGTAAATTAAATTATAGTCCCCCTGGTAATACACTGGTAGTGGGACTAATAAAATAGTGAATGAATGAATGGTGTTTTACGGCACGTCGACACATAAATAGGTCATATTGTGCGCAAAAACCGACGAAAGATGAAGAAATGAAGGATTAATTAAAAATTAATGTAAATACATCAAGATAAAACTATTAAAAAATAAGGGATGATATGGTAGTAATACAAACTATATATGTAAATCAACAAATGCCCGAAAACGGGTATATAAAAAAGTAATTATATACAAGAACATATTATAATGATTTATATAGTCTGACTTCCTTCAGGAAATCTAAAACTAGACTAAAATCTATAGTATTATATAACTCGGTCATAGTATAAACATTGTAGTACCTTTGACGCATAGGATCAAAGTCTACACATTCCAACAATATGTGTTTGACCGTTAACGGTGCAAAGCAGGGTATACATTCTGGCAATTGTTCACCTTGTAATAAATATGAATGAGTATAACGTGTATGCCCTATTCTGCACCGGGCTAGGACAACTTCCTCTCGACGAATGGGTCTACTAGAAGAACGCCATTCTCCGAGTAACGGTTCAATTGAATGGAGTTTATTGTTAACTGACAAATCCCAAGCGGCTTGTCAAGAGTTACGAATATATGTGTTAATACAACTTTTAAAATCAGTATAAGGTAATTTGGTATCAGATATATGTAAACCTAATGCTGCTGTAGCAGCACTATCAGCTCTATCATTACCACGTATTCCTACATGAATTGGAAGCCAGCAGAAAATAATAACATTATCAATTATAAGAGAATTGTACTTTTCTAAAAGTTGAAGCACAACTGGGTTATCAGGTTTCATATTATCCAGTGCTTGAAGAGATGAAAGGGAATCAGAAAATATTACAAAATGGTCATCATCAGATTCCTGAATATAATTTAAGGCAAGTTCAATTGCCTTAAGTTCAGCTGAAAAGATAGAGGCCTTGTCAGGCAGGCGGCTCTTTATGCTGTGTTTGTGAATAACAGCTGCTGCAGCTACCTTATCTCCATCTTTATAACCATCTGTGTATATATGTTGAAAGTTACTGTATTTCGATTTAACTTCATTAAATTTGCTTTGAAAGACAGAAGGATCTGTATTGGATGTGTTACTATTACAAAGATCAAAAATAATTGTTGGTGTTTCCAAAGTCTACGGTGGAATTTGCGGTACTTTGTACTTGGCAATCAAATTTAGGTCGATTTCAGTGTCTCTCAATTTTGGTTTAATACGAAGACCAAATGATCGAATGGCCTTCGGTTTTCGATCAAAAAGAGGCTCATAACTTGGATTAAAAACATTATCGAAAGTTGGGTTTGAAGGATTAGACTTCAATTTAATGGCGTATTAAAGGGCTAATTTGTCCCGTCTATGAGACAGTGATGGTTCATTAGCTTCAGCATATAGACTTTCGGCTGGTGATGTACGAAAGGCACCTAAGGCGAGTCGTAATCCTTGATTATGTATAGGATCGAGCATCTGCAAGTACGACTTGCGAGTCGATCCATATACTATCGAGCCGTAGTCCAGCTTGGATCTGATAAGAGATCTGTAAAGTCGCAAGAGGACTTTACGATCCGCTCCCCAGTTAGTGTATGCAACAACTTTAAGTAAATTAAGAGCGTTAAGGCACCTGGCCTTTAAGTATTTAAGGTGTGGTATAAACGTTAATTTACGGTCGAAAATAAGACCAAGGAATTTTGTCTCAGCCACTACTGGTATTGGTGAACTATCCAGTGTTAGATGAGGGTCTTCATGATGTTTACGTAGTTGACAAAAATGCATACAGTTAGTTTTAGATTTAGAAAATTTAAAACCATTTTCATCAGACCAGGTCTGAAGTTTATTTAGACTTTGTTGAAGTTGTCTCTCAATAGTGTTCATGTTTTTTGCACGATAACATATAACAAAGTCGTCAACATATAGAGAGCAATCCACACCAGGATTGATGCATTTAACTATACTATTAATTTTTATATTAAAAAGGGTGACAGAGAGTATGCTGCCCTGTGGTACACCCATCTCCTGTTCATGAATGTCAGAGAGGGTTGAACCCATTCGGACTCCAAACTGTCTATCATCTAAAAATTTCTCTATAAAAATAGGTAATCGGCCTCTAAGACCAAGGTCGTGAAGATCATTCATAATACCGTACTTCCATGCAGTATCATAAGCTTTCTCCAAGTCAAAAATTACAGCTACTAGATGTTCTTTTTTAATGAAAGCTATCCTAATAAACGATTCAAATCGTATGAGATTGTCTGTTGTGCCTCGTTGGCGCCTGAATCCACTTTGATACTTTGTTATCAGCTTGTTGGATTCCAGGTACCAAACGAGTCAAATAGTGAACGCTACTTTGTAAATTAATTCAGAAATATTAATTTTAAAGGAATCTATACTTATATATATAAAATATGTGTATCCAACATCTGGCAGAACTGAAATGACCAATCTGATCAGTATGTTCAGCAGAAATTTAACCACATACTGATAGCTTATATATATATATATATTATATATAATAAATGATTAAATTATTCTCTGAATCGTAGTTTCTCCGGAGAACAAATCTCGACCTTTAATTATCAAGAGTCAATTATCAATCCCAAACGATCATTGAAACAATCTGGGTTTTTTTTTGTCCTGGAGTAAGATCTTTTATACACTGTACAAAATAAACTTAGAAACTTTTTTTTTGTTTTTAATACTTTTATTTCAGACACATTGTGTACTTACATATACAGTTGCATTCATATATATATATATATATATAGCTGATAAAACTTGTTAAACGGAAAGAATATATAATATAGACCGGTCAAGATAAATGAATTTCAAAAAGAGCAAAAACCAAAATAACGAAATAAATGAAGTCAGTACAAACCTACACTAAATTAACTATTAATATTACATAGTTATACATATATACATACATATATATATACATGCATATGCACACATACATACATATATACATACATATACCAAAAGGGGTAATTTTACTTGACTATCCTAATTAAACAGTTGGCTAATTATGTTCCATCTCACCTTTATGGCATTATATTTTGGTACAGAGAACATGAATAATGAGAATAATTCCAAGTGTTTATATCTTTTCAGATGTTCAATAAAAACATCATAGTTTGGGAGACATTTTTTCAATTTGCTTGAATAAACATAACTTTTATAGACAAGGAAACAAATATTAATAATCGAATTTAAAACATATTCATGCTGTTTAAAACCAAGGAGGACCTCTTAGAAACTTGATGTTGCTATTACAAGGGCTTATGTAAGGGTATTAATAAGACATATGTGATTATAAGATAAAGATGGAAATACTTGGATACATGTCTGCTGCCTCTATAACACCATTGCTGCTCATATTTGACTGTTTTCTGTTGGTAATTTTTAAACTTAGATTTTCTCTACTCGAAACTCGATATTGTCTACTCGAAACTCGATATTGTCTACTCGAAACTCGATATTGTCTACTCGAAACTCGATATTCTCTACTCGAAACTCGATTTTCTCTACTCGAAACTCGATATTGTCTACTCGAAACTCGATATTCTCTACTCGAAACTCGATTTTCTCTACTCGAAACTCGATATTCTCTACTCGAAACTCGATTTTCTCTACACGAAACTCGATATTCTCTACTCGAAACTCGATTTTCTCCACTCGAAACTCGATATTCTCTACTCGAAACTCGATACTTAGAAAATGTGAACCTCAGATTTTGTAGGATTGGTGTTATCTCTTTGGCAGTTTCTTTTAGAGCTATGATTGGCATCTTATCTGGGCCACTTGCTTTTTTCACATTTAGTCGGTTAATACAGTTTGTCACTACCTGTGCAGTTACTTGAATGTTGGGCATTGTTGGATGTGGTGAACTTCCTTTATTTGGTATGTTATTAAGGTCTTCTTCTGTGAATACAGAGCAGAATTGATCATTAAGCATCTCGGGTTTATCTTTCGCACATTCGCTAATACGACCGTTGTTTTTTTGAGTACCAATACTCATAGTGTCCTGTTTTCTTGACTTTATGTATTTATAAAAGTTTTTCCAGCTTTATCATTTTCTGGTTCAATGATTTTACTGATGTAGTTGTAGTAGGATGTGTGTAGTTCGTTCCTAAAAGTTTTTCTATAATTATTGAATGTTTCTTTGTCTTCGTCACTTTGCGAGTCCCTGGCTGTGTTATACAGTTTCTTTTTTTTGCGTATCATGCGTTTTATCTGTTGGGTCATCCATGGAATGTCTGATTTGCCTTTTATCACTTTCTTTGGAATGTTTTTGTCCATGGTGGAGAATAATGCTTCTTTGAAATTAGTCCAATTTTCTTCCACATATTTAGAGTTAGACGATTGGAGATAAATGTCACTAAAATCCGACATATCACTTCTTATAATGTTCCAGTCTGCTTCTTTGTAGTTGAAAACTGTTCTTGGAGCTTCTTTACTTATAACTGGTTTAATGTTGGTTACAACTGATAGAATGTCATGGTCACTCAATCCAATAGGCGGGCAAATAATATATCGTTGGATTAGCGTTGGATGGCTTGTAAATAATAAATCCAGAATCCGACATTGTCGTGTTGGTAATGTGTTGATCTGTTCAAGAGAGTAGTTTGAGCTTAGTTGTAGTAGCTTATAACACTGTACCTTGTCCCTTGCGCCAACCATAGAGCAACCTACTTCCCAGTCTATATCACCGAGGTTAAAGTCACCTCCTATAAATATTTTCATATTTTTGTAGGATGGATTGTTTTGTATGATTGATAATGATTTATCCAGTTCTTCGAGAGCGTCAGCTTTAGATTTGGGTTCCCTAAGCGTCAGCTTTAGATTTGGGTTCCCTAAGCGCCGACAAATATGGTCTCGTTGGCCGATGTTGAAACTTTGGCCCATTTAATCTCACAATTTGTGTCCAGGTCTAAACACTCCTCAGTGGGTAGTTCAGGGCGTATCATAATCATAACACCTCCACCGCCTTTATTTACAAGTTCTTTCCTATCTTTCCTGAATATTTGGTATTTATGTTCTGCGGGTATGTTAGGTGGTAGTAATTCCGCATTGTGATATTCATTATCAGTATGTGTCTCCGACCCTATGATGATATCAGGTGCACAGCTCGATATGATGTTATAAAGTTCAGATCTTTTATTTCGGACACTTTGAAAGTTTATGACAAGAATTTTGAGGTTATTTTTGTCTATATGGGTGGCCGAGTTTGAAGAAAAATTTTCACCGCTGGATGTGTCTGAGGCAAGGTGGGAGCCTCCAAGGAACGATGATGTTGGTTCACTTCCTATACTGCCCGCGTGCGATGAAGGGGTTTCAATCGTGATCTGCGAGATGTTAGATATACGATCGTGTGTAATGTTACCACGCTTCGGTGTGGAAGAGTAGTACGAATTATTCGTAGCATTAGGTGTTACGTTCCTGTGGTCCGTAGGGTAACTATCTGGTTGGAGCGGGTGGAAGGAGTGTTCTGTAGCAAAACTATCTATGTCAATGCAGTGGCTTGACCGTGGGGTAAATAGTAATGGAAGAGAGCGCGACACAATTTTTTCAGCCACTGTTTTGACCATGTCAAGGGTCATAACTCTGTGGTTCTTGGTCCACACACAGACATATTAATAAACAGATCTATAGGAAACTTCCTATCTTAACCAATGAAGTAACCAAAATATCACGTGGCACCTTAACTTTTCCGTCTATCTTCTCTCTCAATTATTCACCGATTTTGATGAGAATACATCCAAAAGATTCATAGTGAATAGCAAAATGGTATTATAATAATTTATGTTTATTTTCAAAATAAGAAATTGTTAAAAAAAATGTTTAAAGTTTAAAATGTCATCATTTTTCGCTTTTCTCTTAAAAATCAATGTTTTGACATAGTCAAAGTTTTCATCCAACTCCTTTTTTGCTTTCTATGTAAGAGAAAACAAAATACTATCATTGGAAAGAAAATTAAATTTGTGATGGTATTTGACTTGAATGAAACTTGTTTTATAAAACTCTTCATGATATTTATGTTTAAAGTTGGGAAATATTTTGCGAAATTTTCGAATTGTGCCACTTGAAATTTACACAATTTTCATAGTGTCCAATCTATTTGTTATTAGGTCTGTGCTCCACAATAAATATGAAAACTCAGGTGAGCATCTTCACTTGCTGGTCAACATTCCTGTAAAGTTTGGCGACCGTGGGATAAATAGTAATGCCTACTAAAATGGAGGAGGGTGCGACACAAGTTGTTCAGCCCCTGGTTTGACTAAGTCAATAGCCACAACTCTGTGGTTCTTGGTCCAAAAAAAACAAAAACACTCAGGTGCGCATCTTCACTTGCTGATCAACATTACTGTAACGTTTGGTGACCGTGGGTTAAATAGTTATGGATGATCAAGCGACACACGTTTTTCAGCCCCTATGAAAACCCAGGTGAGCATCTTCACTTGCTGGTCAACATTCCTGTAAAGTTTGGCGACCGTGGGTTAAATAGTTATGAATGATAGCGCGACACAAGTTAGTTTGACTAAGTCAAGTGCCATAACTCTGTGTTTCTTGGTCCAAAATAAAAATGAAAACACAGGTGCGCATCTTCACTTGCGAACGTGGATTAAATAGTTATGGAGGATCGCAGGATCGCGCGACACACGTTTTTGGATGGCTCATGCAACCCCTAAGGCTAATTTCCAACGAGGTCCTTTTTAAAAGGTCAAGATATTGGGTTGGAGAAATTGGATATTTATTAATTTACTGTTAAAGTTTGCTCCTCATGATCACACTTGTAAATTTATATCACAGATATTAACGCACATATAAACTAAGTCGGAAGAAATAGGTAATACAACAAAAGACAAGTAGCTATGGGCTTTTGTAATAATAGTATGTATTTTCTTCTTCCAAAGCAGTTTGCTCCTGTAAAAATGTCTTAACAGCAGTCTTGAACTTATGTTTATTTTTAATGGTTTTACGTGTTCTGGCAAAGAGTTCCAGTCTTTAGCACCATTGTCATAAAATGAAGTGTTTTCAACACCTTTACAAGACCAATAATAAAATCTGTTTGGCTATTTCTTGTATGATAATTGTGAACATCAATTACACGAGTAAAATCTTGTTTTAAATGTGATGGACATTTACTATAAAACAAAATAGTAAGCATGTGATTCAGTCTTAATTGTATAACTCTGGTTTTCGCATTAAGCATATTAAGTTCAGCTAACTCCTTGCCCCTTATACTTTCTCTCGGACCCAGACCTTCAATGAATCTTATAACTTTATTTTGCATCACTTGTAAAATTGTTTGCAGCTTACTTTTTAGACCAGCATAGCACATCGAGCAGGCATGACACTGAATTAAGGCAGCGCAAATGGCCTGGTTCCTGTAGTGAAAGCAGCTGCTCTGTCTATATATATGTTTTAATCTTGTATTAATCTTTGAGACAATAGTATTTACAATAAGGTCACCAGATAAAAAAAAGTCAATATTTAAGCCATGATATTCTACAGAATTTGAAGCATTTGTATAGAAAAACATTTAACTTCATTTAATTTTCTTCTTGTTCCAAACAATATGCATTCTGTTTTACCCAAGTGAAGTGATAATTTATTATCCACAAGCCATGACGAACATGATTCTAACACAGTGCCTAGCTTTTTAGATATAACATCAGGATCTTTACGTAAAAATAAAATAGCACTATCATCTGCGTATAAAATAAGTTTACAGTCCGCCTCAATACTCAATTCATTTACATAGCATAAAAATGAAAGCGGTTCTAAAATACTTTCTTGTGTGACACCGCATTTAACATTTGCAGGATCAATAACACTAACACTCTGTTTTCAATTACTAAGATAAGACATAAACCAGTATGTTGACTCTACTCCAATTATTTTCAATTTTCGACATAACATTATGTGACCAACTGTGTCGAATGCTTTTTGTAGGTCTAACATAATCATGTCTGTAAACAATCCCCTTGAGCTGTTGTTTTTGATATGGTTAGACAAGTGTAAACGACATGTTGAATAAGAGATTCTAAAACCTGACTGATATTTATATAAAACATTGTTTTAACAAGAAAATATTCTAATTGTGCATACATGGTTCTTCTTAGGAGTTTTGAGACAATGCTTAATATATTCACAGGTCTATACTTTCTCACACCGATACTGCTACTTTTCTTGTATAAAGGTTTAAACCGAGCTAACTTCATATCGCCTGGAACAGTATTTTCCGAAATAGACATGTTAATCGAAAAGGTGATAGGAACTGTTAATATGTAGGCACCATCCGTAAGGAAACTTGCTGGTATATCATCTAAACCTGTGCAACACGTGTAAAAGAAATATTTGTGAACAAAATTAATTAGAATAATTTGAAATAGATTTGTGTTCATGACAATTTTCCCCATTAATATTCCGGGCAAACTGTAATGAGTCAAATATATCCGAAGCTTTTCATAGAAAATTGTTGGATTTTTTAGATTTCTTTTCAACAATGCGCGCGATAGTTGCCGGAAAACTCCATATACATCTAACAGACGTAATAAGAAACAGGTTTTACATTTTATACATTTATATGAAAATCAGATCTCTTTTATCAAAACTAACAGATCTTCAACATTTTGTTACAAACACAAAGGCCGCAGTTGTTTTAGCTTCCGAGACTTGGCTCGACAGCTCAGTGACAGATGCAGGAATCAACCTGGAAGGCTATGCACAACGTGATCAGACGAAAAAGGGACAGCCATGATGGTGGAGTGTGTACTACTTCGAAACGCGGAATCTATATTTGCCGGAACAAACCGAAACGAATCAAGATACATAAAGTACACCCGTAAACACACGCCATGTCCTCACAAACTACTGAAGACGAAGCTTCGTTTGAAGATGAAGCCAATCCATCTACTGAGAACTCGTTAGATACATCAAACCTGGCATCACAGGCTATTGAAGACGAACCATCAGCTGAAGACAGAAAGGTGACAGTCGCCATTGTGGAATATGCAGGAATTTACCACGGACTTAATTGTATCGCATGGCAATGCCACTTCTGAAGGTTGTGCCTGCGACTCTCCGCTGACTACTGGTTCTTTGTTTCAGGTTGCTGCCTTGACTGACTAGTAACGTTTGGCTTCTATTTCACAGGAAGAATTTGGTCCAATGAAGTGTATTGCCTAATATCCCATAGCGGTCAAGCTTGACTAGAAGGCGTAAGTGAGGGACTCGATCGAAAAATATCTCTTTAATTGTTCAATATAATAGAAACAGCAAGAGTGTGGAGCTAGCGACTCCTTGCATGTATATGGTATCACTATGCCCGTATCACTATACGGCTTCTGCCGTGTACGATGTTTATAATTTATGTAAGTGTTAATAACTTATTGGCGGCGCATCTTGAGCGCGCAGCCTATATTTGAAGGTGCATTATTGAGTTGCACATGACATTTATAGGAGCACGTGATTAAAAAGGTTAGGGGTAAAAGACTGGCCAAAATGTTGGGGGTAAAATATTGGCCATAAGATCGTGTTGTATTGAAATTGCTGTATTGAAATTGGCGCTATGTCATAGGTCCCTATATTAACTATTAACTATTACAGCTACAACTTTGAAACTTTATACAGTTGTTCGACATCATAACATGACCCAGCATATCAGGTGTCATAACTCTGTGCTGCTTTCTGCAAAAGTTATGCCCCTTTTTGAACTTAGTATATTGGTCAAGTTTTCCGTTAAGGTCCATTTTTTAGCCAGTATGTTTTTGGAAAAAAAACAAGTCTTATTGTCATCCCTTGATCGGCGTCTGCGTATTTGGTTAAGTTTTATGTTAAGGTGCACTTCTTTCAGTAACTATAACAGATACAGCTTTGAAACTTTGCTTGATATACTATTTCCTGACGCAGGCAATGCAATACTGGTTTCCACCCAGGAAAACCTATGTGGCTCACACCTATGACAAAAATGACAAAAATCAGTGTCAACTATTCAAAAACAAAACTGTATGATATCTTACCACTACAAACCACTTCTTCCGAATACAGGTCCACCTACCCCAGCCATTTGTCATAGTACACTTTCACTGATCATATCAGCTTCTTTTTTGTACTTAATTCAAACTACCTCAACATTCTAAAAATCTGCATAACATTCTAAACATATATATCATCAGAAATTAATGCAAACACTTAAACATGTTTTGATATCTTAAGTATGTGCCATTGTTCTCAAGTTACTATTGCTTACTGTTGCCATATAACTTTTTATATTTTATAAAATATTTCTACATTTTTGTTGTTATATAATAAAAATTTGCAAATAAATACGCATGTTTGTTACCTTCTTTTGAAAACATTCTTCTTGTGTATACTTTGCATTTGCATTTAGCACGTATCTTTGTAGAATATTATGTGCATCTTCATAACAAACAGTAAATGTTGCGGTATAAATTGAACTAAGTCTTCTGACCTAATTACAAAGTCCTCCCTAAAACAAACGTTTTGCGCATGTTGAAGTATGCTAAAAAAATCTATAAATATCAAACCATGTATAAGTATTAATAAAATCGCGTCGCGCGCTCAAATTTCCATTTAAAAATCGCGCGCTTTAAATCTTAAAGTTTAAAATCTCAGGATAAAATCTCAGGATTTTGTGTATAACTGGCTCATGGAACAGTTTGAGCAGTTGGGTCTCACAGCTTTTTTTCGTGCCCGAAAACCATGATGGCTGTCTAGATGTGAGGATCTGATGTTTATCAAGGTGATCCATAATGTTGCTGCCCAGGATATGTTCCTGGAGTTTGCAGCACAGCCTGGTCAGTGATACGGGACGGAAGCTGCTCGTCTTGCATCTATTCCCTAACTTGTACATGGCCGTGACATTGTAGATATTTCCTATAATCATCGGATACTTCACCGCAGCTGAAGGAACGTCTGGTCTGGTCAACAGGCCTTGTGGGGGTTGATGTTTTGAAGGAGTTTGAGTGCCCCGTTCTTGGTGACTGAGATCTCTGGCATGGAAGGAAATACTTGACCTGCTGGTTTATGGATAGTACCCTTGTCCTACTGTATAAAGACAGACTCATACCGTCTGTTCAGTATGTGAACCTTGTCTTTTGGGTCAGCATGCATCTTTCCTTGTTCTTTAAGCGGAGTCTTGGCAACTCCGCTGTAGTCTTTCCAAAGTGGCTAGATTTAGACACCAGAGAAATAAATATAAGATACATGTGGATATATACTCCGATACACGCGACCGTAAGGTGTACGTCCCCATCTGACGAACGAGGCTAGTGGAAGTGTCTTGCACAATGACAAACCTAAGTAACTCAGTAGGACAAGTGAGGTTCGAATCCGTGATCTGATCTCCAGTTTCGGAGTCGAACTAGTCTAAATCATCTGCGACGCTTGCTTGTTTCAAGACAAACGTCTAGAACAGTTATTCTATAAAAGGTTTGACCATTTTAACGAAATTCTGGTATCGTTTTTGATTGGCTGATACAGACGCACCTTCTATCGAAGATATACATAACGGCAGAAATACACTAAATTAATTAATAAACGAAGTAGGAATCGTTTACTTGGCACAATCATCTATAATCCTAAAAATAATTTAAAAGACCATGTTTGATTCGTGTCATTTTTTCCTTGTGCCGTTATTGATCATTTTACTGTCTTTTTGCAGTTTTTAAGTTTAATTGCATTATTTAACAATTGCAACTTGACCCAAAAGTATAACTTTTGACATGGATATGAAATACAGAATAGTAATTATAAGTAATTATTGTTGTTCTTTTTTGTGTTCCTTAAATTATTCTGCGGAGTATGTGCTTTTCGTGTACGTTCTTTCTTATCTCAGTGCAAGATTAGCTTATCAAAAGGTCGCTCTACATTCACCGTGAACACATTTGATTCACAATATGGCTAGCAGAACCGGTTTGTCCCCAGCGGTATCTCTGTTGTTTTTATTTGTATTAATAAGTAAAGCTTCGTGTCGGGAGACAAAAGATGAAAACGTTCTTTCAAGACTTGCAACGTTGGAAAAGAAATTTAGCGATCTAGAATCCAAATATGAATTGAAAACTGTACAGCTTGAACGCGCATTGGAAGAGCAAGGCCGTCTAACCAAGTGGCTCACTAATGTCGTAGGGAAATCGCCGACTGATGCTAGACGTTTCAGTAATAGTTCAGGGCAAGACCTGACTAAGGGTAAGACAGTTTTCTCGTTACGGGATTTAGTCACAAAGGCGTTGGGTGTTCATTCGTATGTCACTTATGCCTTTGGGCATGTTTGTGTAGCGCCGTCAGTTGGATGGGACATACAAATTGGCGGTCCCATTTACCGGAGTCTAACCGCCGGACACGTTATAGTAAGAGTATGAAACATCATCGAATAATCATAGACAATTTGTTGACGACCCACTATTATTGGATTAGTAACAAAGAGTGCCGCCGTTTGTAAGTTCATTAATTTAGTACAACGGAAAATACGAATGTTGTTTATATTTCTAAAACTAGTTTAGTTTAGATTATATCATGCGTCGATTTATTCTAACGGGATTTGAGTTTATGGTGTTAAGACACAAATTCACCCTTTGAGAAATCCATCATCAGTGTGATAGCCGATAACGGATTGCGCCCGACTACGTGGTCTCACCCAAATCTGTAAATGTTGTGAGTGCATTGGTCTACAACGAGCAAGGTCATCAAGTGAGCAATTTAGGGCCATTTGACCCTCTTGTAATACACAATATATCACAAACTTATCTTTGTGTATAGCACAAGTCTATATCTTGTGACAACTCCCTATTTAGTACGCTACATACATATTGTCCGTTTTACAGACAAACGTAGAGCCAGCGGTGACGTGGAAGCCGTCGCGTTTACAGCATACGTCGACCATGATATATTGCACATGGGCATAGATAGTGTGATACCATACAACCAAGTAGTCACAAACATCGGTGGCGGGTTCAACACATTCACACATGTGTTTACGTGCCCAACATCCGGAATTTATCTATTCACCTTCGTCGTGTCAGAATTAGGTTCAAGGGAGTTAGTTGCCAAACTTGTTATTGACGGAGTAAACGTGATAGACGCCATTGCTAACCCTGTTACTGACGCACATGACCAACAAGGAACAAACACCGCTATTGTTCAGGTAAGCACAAGAGAAATGGTCTTGCATAGTTTACTTTAATTTAGTAATGTATTTACGGTCAGCCATTTACCACCTTTGAATCCCTTGCTAACATAATAAGGAGTAAATAAGCGATTTCAAATTAACATATTCGTTATTTTTTATATAAAAAAATGTGTTCAAAGAACCTCATGCTGTTAGTGAAAGGTTCTAAATGTTTAAACTGCAAAGTGAATTTGTTAATTTTATATAGAAATAATTGGACACAACTTTTATTTTTTTGATTTATCTTCTAAATTAAATTAGTTTCGCTATTATTCCGCATGGTAATATTTGGATTTGTTAATTGTTGACTTTTACACATAAATCTAACTTGTAGGTCAACCAAGGACAGTCAGTTTGGGTGGTGAACTACTTTCAAAACGATGTTTCCATGCGCAGCGATGAAAACTACCGGTTTTCGTCATTTTCGGGCGTTTTGCTTATTCCAGCAGCGTAGGAGACGATGATCACATGACGAATTAATATTTCTAATTGTTCTGATATACATTAGAAACTTTTCCACTAATCTGTGAAGTGTCTTTTCTGTTTATATTTGACAACTTAAAAACAAGCAAGGTCTTACGCAATGGTAGCATAGGTGGTTAGAGAAATAGAGAGCCCATGGACCCAAATGTTATAATAATTGATCGAGTTACCGGGGTTTAAACACGTTCCCAGTTCCATAGGACACTGCCACCCTAATCTATATATATGTATCTGCAAACCTTAGGCCCCCTCCCTTATCTACCTTCATACAAACCTTAGAACCCCGCCTCCCTAATTTACCTACCTGCAAAGCCCATGACACCGCCTCCCTAATCTACCTACCTGCAAACCTTAGGACACCGCCTCCATAATCTACCTACCTGCAAACCTTAGGACACCGCCTCCGTAATCTACCTACCTGCAAACTTTAGGACACCGCCTCCCTAATCTACTTACCTGCAAACCTCAGGACCCCGCCTCTCTAATCTACCTACCTGCAATCCTCAGGACCCCGCCTCCATAATCTACCTACCTGCAAACCTTAGTACACCGCCTCCATAATCTACCTACCTGCTAACCTCAGGACCCTGACCCCGCCTCCATAATCTACGTACCTGCAAATCTTAGTACCCCGTCTCCATAATCTACGTACCTGCAAACCTCAGGACCCCGCTTCCATAAATTACCTACCTGCAAACATCAGGAGCCCGCCTCCCTAATCTACCTACCCGCAAACATTAGGACACCGCCTCCATAATCTACCTACCTGCAAACCTCAGGACCCGCATCCCTAATATACCTACCTGCAAACCTCAGGACACCGCCTCCCTAATCTACCTACCTGCAAACCCCAGGACCACGCATCCCTTATTTACCTACAATGGAGTCCTTACAGAGTCCGTACCATTAGTGTTTCCTACTAAACATGTTATACTCAAGGCATAACACTTCGCTAGCTCTGAGTAAATTACACCTTCACATTGGTTCATCGTGCCAGTGGCGTGAAAAAGATGAAAACATCAATAGACTGTTCAATACTTCCATTTATAATTATATATGTGCAATAATGAAAACCATAAACATGATAAAGGATCGGCTACCCTGCCTTCGCCACCCACATGGAAAAACACTCCTCCCAATTCCTAACTAGCTCCAACCTGTGATAATTCAACCAACATTGATGGTGGTAACATGTTCAAAAACAACAATAGTATCAAAGAAAAGTGAGTGGGCTTATAAGTATAAAAGGTAGCAGAAGAGAAAACACAAAAGTTTAAGAATAAATGTAGTAAATAATCGGCTTATTATTCAAAATGTCGAAAAATATCACGAGCACAACGAATCCACTTGTTCTTGTGCAAACAATCCCTATATACATTTTGCTACCAGTTTTTAGTTAAAATACTTGTAAATATTTTAATTAAATTTCTCAAAACCTTTACTAATGAACATCATCATTTATCACTGCAGTTTCTAATTCTGTTCACAATCACTGCAGTTTCTAATTCTGTTCACAACCACTGCAGTTTCTAAGTCTGTTCACAACCAATGCAGTTTCTAAGTCTGTTCACAACCACTGCAGTTTCTAATTCTGTCCACAATCACTGCAGTTTCTAATTCTGTTCACAACCACTGCAGTTTCTAAGTCTGTTCACAACCACTGCAGTTTCTAAGTCTGTTCACAACCACTGCAGTTTCTAATTCTGTTCACAATCACTGCAGTTTCTAATTCTGTTCACAACCACTGCAGTTTCTAAGTATGTTCACAACCACTGCAGTTTCCAAGTCTGTTCACAACCACGGCAGTTTCTAAGTCTGTTCACAACCACTGCAGTTTCTAAGTCTGTTCACAACCACTGCAGTTTCTAAGTCTGTTCACAACCACTGCAGTTTCTAATTCTGTTCACATTCACTGCAGTTTCTAATTATGTTCACAACCACTGCAGTTTCTAAGTCTGTTCACAAACACTGCAGTTTCTAAGTCTGTTCACAACCACTGCAGTTTCTAAGTATGTTCGCAATCACTGCAGTTACTAAGTATGTTCGCAACCACTGCAGTTTCCAAGTCTGTTCACAACCACTGCAGTTTCCAAGTCTGTTCACAACCACTGCAGTTTCCAAGTCTGTTCACAACCACTGCAGTTTCCAAGTCTGTTCACAACCACTGCAGTTACTAAGTCTGTTCACAACCACTGCAGTTTCCAAGTCTGTTCACAACCACTGCAGTTTCCAAGTCTGTTCACAACCACTGCAGTTTCTAAGTCTGTTCACAACCACTGCAGTTTCTAAGTCTGTTCACAACCACTGCAGTTTCTAATTCTGTTCACAATCACTGCAGTTTCTAATTCTGTTCACAACCACTGCAGTTTCTAAGTATGTTCACAACCACTGCAGTTTCCAAGTCTGTTCACAACCACTGCAGTTTCTAAGTCTGTTCACAACCACTGCAGTTTCTAAGTCTGTTCACAACCACTGCAGTTTCTAAGTCTGTTCACAACCACTGCAGTTTCTAATTCTGTTCACAATCACTTCAGTTTCTAATTCTGTTCACAACCACTGCAGTTTCTAAGTCTGTTCACAAACACTGCAGTTTCTAAGTCTGTTCACAACCACTGCAGTTTCTAAGTATGTTCGCAATCACTGCAGTTACTAAGTATGTTCACAACCACTGTAGTTTCCAAGTCTGTTCACAACCACTGCAGTTTCCAAGTCTGTTCACAACCACTGCAGTTTCTAAGTATGTTCACAACCACTGCAGTTTCTAAGTCTGTTCACAACCACTGCAGTTTCCAAGTCTGTTCACAACCACTGCAGTTTCCAAGTCTGTTCACAACCACTGCAGTTTCTAAGTATGTTCACAACCACTGCAGTTTCTAATTCTGTTCACAACCACTGCAGTTTCTAAGTCTGTTCACAAACACTGCAGTTTCTAAGTCTGTTCACAACCACTGCAGTTTCTAAGTATGTTCGCAATCACTGCAGTTACTAAGTATGTTCACAACCACTGCAGTTTCCAAGTCTGTTCACAACCACTGCAGTTTCCAAGTCTGTTCACAACCACTGCAGTTTCTAAGTCTGTTCACAACCACTGCAGTTTCTAAGTCTGTTCACAACCACTGCAGTTTCCAAGTCTGTTCACAACCACTGCAGTTTCCAAGTCTGTTCACAACCACTGCAGTTTCTAAGTATGTTCACAACCACTGCAGTTTCTAAGTCTGTTCACAACCACTGCAGTTTCTAAGTCTGTTCACAATCACTGCAGTTTCCAAGTCTGTTCACAACCACTGCAGTTTCTAAGTCTGTTCACAACCACTGCAGTTTCCAAGTCTGTTCACAACCACTGCAGTTTCCAAGTCTGTTCACAATCACTGCAGTTTCCAAGTCTGTTCACAACCACTGCAGTTTCTAAGTATGTTCACAACCACTGCAGTTTCTAAATCTGTTCACAACCACTGCAGTTTCTAAGTCTGTTCACAACCACTGCAGTTTCCAAGTCTGTTCACAACCACTGCAGTTTACAACCACTGCAGTTTTCAAGTCTGTTCACAACCACTGCAGTTTCTAAGTCTGTTCACAACAACTGCAGTTTCTAAGTCTGTTCACAACCACTGCAGTTTCCAAGTCTGTTCACAACCACTGCAGTTTCCAACCACTGCAGTTTCCAAATCTGTTCACAACCACTGCAGTTTCTAAGTATGTTCGCAATCACTGCAGTTACTAAGTATGTTCACAACCACTGCAGTTTCCAAATCTGTTCACAACCACTGCAGTTTCCAAGTCTGTTCACAACCACTGCAGTTTCTAAGTCTGTTCACAACCACTGCAGTTTCTAAGTCTGTTCACAACCACTGCAGTTTCTAAGCATGTTCGCAATCACTGCAGTTACTAAGTATGTTCGCAACCACTGCAGTTTCCAAGTCTGTTCACAACCACTGCAGATTCTAAGTCTGTTCACAACCACTGCAGTTTCCAAGTCTGTTCACAACCACTGCAGTTTCCAAGTCTGTTCACAATCTCTGCAGTTTCCAAGTATGTTCACAACCACTGCAGTTTCTAAGTATGTTCACAACCACTGCAGTTTCTAAGTCTGTTCACAACCACTGCAGTTTCTAAGTCTGTTCACAACCACTGCAGTTTCCAAGTCTGTTCACAACCACTGCAGTTTCCAAGTCTGTTCACAATCACTGCAGTTTCCAAGTATGTTCACAACCACTGCAGTTTCTAAGTATGTTCACAACCACTGCAGTTTCTAAGTCTGTTCACAATCACTGCAGTTTCTAAGTCTGTTCACAATCACTGCAGTTTCCAAGTCTGTTCACAACCACTGCAGTTTCCAAGTATGTTCACAACCACTGCAGTTTCCAAGTCTGTTCACAATCACTGCAGTTTCCAAGTATGTTCCCAATCACTGCAGTTTCCAAGTCTGTTCACAATCACTGCAGTTTCCAAGTCTGTTCACAATCACTGCAGTTTCCAAGTCTGTTCACAATCGCTGCAGTTTCCAAGTATGTTCACAACCGCTGCAGTTTCCAAGTCTGTTCACAACCACTGCAGTTTCCAAGTCTGTTCACAACCACTGCAGTTTCCAAGTATATTCACAACCACTGCAGTTTCCAAGTATGTTCACAACCACTGCAGTTTCCAAGTATGTTCACAACCAGTATGTTCACAATCACTGCAGTTTCCAAGTCCGTTCACATACAATGCTAATTTAGATGTAAACTTTCTTTTACACCTTTGACCGCCTCCTCCAGTTTTTCAGCCACAGGTAGCATAGATTTATCAATAACTTTTGTGATCTCATGATAACATTTTTCTCCTCCGTTCGCCATCCATTCCTTTCTACAGGATCTGTAATGTTTTAATGTTGATATCTCTTCTTTGACTATATTTCTGAAAAAGAAAAAAATCCTTGTTGGGTTCTGTGATAATATGTCACACCTAAGTAATAATATGTCACACCTCAGTAATAATATGACACACCTCAGTAATAATAGGAAGAAACGAACATATTTTTATAGCATCTTGAACTGTGTTGTGTTTTGTCTGTAAGAGTCAGTCACGTGAGAATAGTTGTGTTTAGCCAGTGATGCGTTTCTCCGTCAATTGTTTGTTTGATGTTTAACATCATTTTCCATGTATGAGGGTCGATTCTTTTGGTGGAGGCAGACCACCCACTTATTCCTGGGTAGTACCAGTACTGTATACCTCCCGCCATCTTTAAGAATCGACACTTTCTCACTTACAAGTTGAACTCCCAGTGGGATTCAAACCCGCAGTGGTGAGAGGCGAGAAGGTTTTTAACGCAACGTCACGTAGGCGCTTTGGTTACTCCCTAAAAACGGTTACTCCGTCAAAACAACACATCAATAGCATATCAAACCAGCATAACATACCCGCATAACATAACATGACAACATGACATAACAAAGCATGCCAGGGTTATCAAGTGTTAGATACGACATTCTGGCTTTCTTTGTACGTTTCCTTCTATACGATGTATTGTACTATATTAGGCACCAAACTTTTTGTCATTTCAAAAAAAAATGAAAAAAAAAAAAATGAAAAAAATAATACCGTAACATTCGCAAAACTTAAAAACAATCTAAACTTATTAGTAATATACATTTTTTTTTCTTGTTCGCATAAAAAGCGTTACATTTAAATTGTATTTTCAGGTTATGAAAACCAGAACGAAGACACCACTTCATGTTGAACTTGTTTTCATGCTTATATATTTAAACACCCCCACACGATGAGCGCCCTTTTAGTCTGCATGATGCAACACAATATTGCCTACTTTCTGAACGGAGGGGTTTGTCCGTATCCGTGCGTTGACAATCTCCCTGGTTTCAGTCGCTCATTTATAATTATGCTTTTCACTCTGTCTCTAAAAGGCGCAGTCCGCTGTATATATTTTCCTATGGTTACAGTATACGAGTTGTTTGCTTCCATTTCACCCCAAGTGGTAGCATACACCTCTGTTTTGAATGTAAATCCCGCTGCATGCGGACTTTGCTTTCTCAGGTTATTCTGAAAAATATATTAAATACTTGTAGTGGTAAACACGTTGCATAAAAAACATTGCCATACATCCAATGCTACCATATAACACAAAAATGTTATTTCAGCATTTTGTCTTCAATTTATGCAAAACATATTTGCGCTAGATGTAGTTTACTGAATGTATAAATGATACATACGTTTTGTAAATATGTATTATTTGGCAGGAAAAAGCATTATAGGGCAATGTGCACTTTACACACAGCAAATACATTTCATCATTGCATTCTTCTGTCGACATATGTAACTGGGTTATTATGTATCACGTTTTGCTTTTTTCCGCTTAAGCAAACGAGCAGACAATGGATTTCATTTAGTGTCTGTCTACATTAGTAACGACACGCAGTTTTATTAGTTAGTATATTCATCTTAAAGCCCCAACTGCCATATAAAAGCCGGAAGATGTCGCTGGGGCAGGTTTCTATGTTTAACATCAGAGGTCTCTTTTTCAATTTTTTTGAATAAACTACTGAAAAATAAATTATAAAAACTTGCACAAATACGCATTTAAACATATTCAATCAATTGGTGTAATTATTTTTTAAACAATCATTTACAAAGTATAGTTTCAAAAAATAATTTAAACCAACTGTCAAAACTTTTGAATTTGCCGAGAGGAGCCTATGAGGTTATGACCCTTGCTAATACAGAATGAATGGATGTGAATGGTTGTGTTTATCAACAAGCGTGCTGCAACAGACGACTTAGAACTACTCTGTATTATCATCAAACCCAGAGGTAAAGCATCACTATTTAAAGCGGGTTGTCAACCGACCTTCAAAAAGACACCAAATCTTGATTTTGTGTGGTTATAACTGTATAGGAAAAGTTTCAATGTTCATTTGTGAAATATTATTGTGATTCAATTCAAATATAGAGTCGGCTGCTTCCGCATATGTAGGAAGCTATTCAGGACGTGTGCAGCAGTGGTAATTTGATAGGCCACTCCTACAAGTATTTACTATCCCGGCAGTAAATGTTGGGTGTATAAATTGTACAGGAACTTGAATTGTTTCAGTCGGGACTTGTGCCCTTGTATAGTTTTATGAAGTATAAAGTTGAGCTAAAACAACGCTCACACGATTTCCCTGCATACGTGCATGTAAACAAAGACGGTCGAGAGAAGTAGCGATCAAAAACTTCTTAAAGATATGTTTAAGAGATTGGCGGTGAGGAAGTTTAAAATTAGGTTAGGACCATCAATATATCATAAGGAATGTTTCTGCGAAGTTTCGTGATTATCCGCTGATTCCTCTCAGTAGTTTAAGAGGATAAGAGATGAACATACTAATTTACCGACAAACAAATGGACCCAAAAGACGCTCCGTATTTTATTACCCTCTGATCTATCCTCTATAAACTTAAGTATAGAAGTCGAACTGGAAATGTAGCTGTCACAGAACACAGTCAACCAACAACACAAACTAACACAAGCAACACGTATGTACACAGTCAACCAACAACACAAACTAACACAAGCAACACGTATGTACACAGTCAACCAACAACACAAACTAACACAAGCAACACGTATGTACACAGTCAACCAAAAACACAGACTAACACAAGCAACACGTATGTACACAGTCAACCAACAACAAAAACTAACACAAGCAACACGTATGTACACAGTCAACCAACAACACAAACTAACACAAGCAACACGTATGTACACAGTCAACCAACAACACAAACTAACACAAGCAACACGTATGTACACAGTCTACCAACAACACAAACTAACACAAGCAACACGTATGTACACAGTCAACCAAAAACACAAACTAACAAAAGCAACACGTATGTACACAGTCAACCAACAACAAAAACTAACACAAGCAACACGTATGTACACAGTCTACCAACAACACAAACTAACACAAGCAACACGTATGTACACAGTCTACCAACAACACAAACTAACACAAGCAACACGTATGTACACAGTCAACCAAAAACACAAACTAACACAAGCAACACGTATGTACACAGTCAACCAACAACAAAAACTAACACAAACACCACGTATGTACACAGTCTACCAACAACACAAACTAACACAAGCAACACGTATGTTCAAAGTCTACCAACAACACAAACTAACACAAGCAACACGTATGTACACAGTCAACCAAAAACACAAACTAACACAAGCAACACGTATGTACACAGTCAACCAACAACAAAAACTAACACAAGCAACACGTATGTACACAGTCAACCAACAACAAAAACTAACACAAGCAACACGTATGTACACAGTCAACCAACAACAAAAACTAACACAATCAACACGTATGTACACAGTCAACCAAAAACACAAACTAACACAAGCAACGCGTATGTACACAGTCAACCAACAACACAAACTAACACAAGCAACACGTATGTACACAGTCAACCAACAACAAAAACTAACACAAGCAACACGTATGTACACAGTCAACCCAAAACACAAACTAACACAAGCAACACGTATGTACACAGTCAACCAACAACAAAAACTAACACAAGCAACACGTATGTACACAGTCTACCAAAAACAAAAACTAACACAAGCAACACGTATGTACACAGTCAACCAACAACACAAACTAACACAAGCAATGCGTATGTACACAGTCAACCAACAACAAAAACTAACACAAGCAGCACGTATGTACACAGTCAACCAACAACACAAACTAACACAAGCAACGCGTATGTACACAGTCAACCAACAACACAAACTAACACAAGCAACACGTATGTACACAGTCAACCAAAAACACAAATTAACACAAGCAACACGTATGTACACAGTCAACCAAAAACACAAACTAACACAATCAACACGTATATACACAGTCAACCAAAAACACAAACTTACACAGTATGTACACAGTCAACCCAAAACACAAACTAAC
This sequence comes from Cyrtodaria siliqua, assembly GCA_037043455.1. Taxonomy (NCBI): domain Eukaryota; kingdom Metazoa; phylum Mollusca; class Bivalvia; order Adapedonta; family Hiatellidae; genus Cyrtodaria; species Cyrtodaria siliqua. The sequence continues at coordinate 131,817 of JAWPHD010004342.1, read as the reverse complement.
ACAAGCAACACGTATGTACACAGTCAACCAACAACAAAAACTAACACAAGCAACACGTATGTACACAGTCAACCAACTACAAAAACTAACACAAGCAACACGTATGTACACAGTCAACCAACAACAAAAACTAACACAAGCAACACGTATGTACACAGTCAACCAAAAACACAAACTAACACAAGCAACGCGTATGTACACACTCAACCAACAACACAAACTAACACAAGCAACACGTATGTACACAGTCAACCAAAAACACAAACTAACACAAGCAACACGTATGTACACAGTCAACCAAAAACACTAACTAACACAATCAACACGTATATACACAGTCAACCAAAAACACAAATAACACAGTATGTACACAGTCAACCCAAAACACAAACTAACACAAGCAACACGTATGTACACAGTCACCCAAAAACACAAACTAACACAATCAACACGTATGTACACAGTCAACCAAAAACACAAACTAACACAGTATGTACACAGTCAACACAAAACACAAACTAACACAAGTACAAAGTCACCCCAAAACACAAACTAACACAAGCAACACGTATGTACAAAGTCACCCCAAAACACAAACTAACACAAGTACAACGTCACCCCAAAACACAAACTAACACAAGCAACACGTATGTACAAAGTCACCCCAAAACACAAACAAACACAAGTACAAAGTCACCCCAAAACACAAACTAACACAAGCAACACGTATGTACAAAGTCACCCAAAAACACAAACAAACACAAGCAACACGTATGTACAAAGTCACCCCAAAACACAAACTAACACAAGTACAAAGTCACCCCAAAACACAAACTAACACAAGCAACACGTATGTACACAGTCAACCCAAAACACAAACTAACACAAGAAACACGTATGTACACAGTCAACCAAAAACACAAACTAACACAAGCAACACGTATGTACACAGTCAACCAAAAACACAAACTAACACAAACAACACGTATGTACAATGTTGATAAGAAGAAAGGCATTGGACATCATAAACACAAACGAGTTGTCAATAGGGCGACCGCCTTGGAAAGGTCAGTGGCAAAAGGGCCGGTGGGGTTTTAGGCCAGGTTCTAGGCTATACACAAGCTCACTCTTACCCTAGTGTCATCGCAATAAAGCGGATCAGTGTAAATAAAGAAATCCACACCAGGCTATATTCTCTAACAGCGTTAATAGAAAATATATGTATAACACATAGATGATCATGTACATATGAATATAAGAAAACAACAACAATACTACTAAACACATTGTTTTCTTACCAGCATGTGTATGTAGTCCTGATCTTGTTTGGGATGAATGTATTCGTCCACGTCGTACAGCCCGATGTATGTGTACCCCGTCAGGCGACCTTGACAGTCAAACACCGTGATCTGCTCATCATTCCAACTCTGGAACTTCTTAACACCCACAGATCTGTGGTATTTTTCTGTCATAAATAAGATATGTAGAAAATAAGAAAATGGGATAATTGAAAAAGCACGAAATGGCTATGAAGAATCAATTTAGTATTCTTGTGTATTTGTATACTTGCACACAATGTTTGTTAGCCTGTTTCGATATCTTCTTTATAGTATTTACATCTCCATACACGTCAAACAATTTTGCAAACTTGTCTTGAAATTGTAGATCTTGCCACTGACCGCTCCAAAGCGGTACCCATATTGTCAACCCTGTCATGTCTGTGGTGTCATTTACTATGCGTTTTCCTTTTAAGTGTCGTTTGTTTTGTTTGCATGTTTTTGGTTAACTATGTTCTGTGAATGCTACATTTCCTGTTTGACGTGCAGACCTACTTTTAATATATACTGAAAGGAAAAAGAAACGCGACACGGGAATTTCCGCTATATTTTGTATATACTGCACACTTAATTGCATATATATTCCAAGGAAATATCAAGAAGTTTTGTAAAAAAGAAAGTTGCATTTAGTTAGAGAAAGGACACAATTGAGATGTTTTAGACGTTTTAATTACAGTACAAGTTGTAATAAGAAATTCATAAATGTTGAAGTTCCTCAAATTGAGCCAGTTCAGTACTGTATTTAACGTAAAGTTGCATCCTAAGTTTGCGCCAAACGCGTACTCTGTCAATAAGGAAACTTTGCAGGAATACTATTTGCTGTGTTACGTGTTGTTTTAGTATTTTTTCCGAAAGGAAAGATCTTACGTAGCCATGTACCATACGATTAACATCAGCATATTGTACATTTGGCAAAACAAGTGCGCCGCACTAATATTTCAGTTAGATACGTTTCGTCGGGTGAGGATGTTTCAGGTGAGGATGTTTCCCGATGGCGGTATGTGTTTCTCAACTTATTCGTTTTTCTGGCGCTTGTAGTCAAGTTGATGACTTAAACATTTGCAACCTTTGAATAAGTAAAAAGCTACTTCATCAGGGCTACCGCTACCATATTTTTCTGTCGTTGTCACACTAAAGTCACACTTTTATGAACAAGAAATGAAAAGTGTGACTTTAGTGTTTACATGGGTCGTTTGTAATTGCTTATTGTGGTTTAGTTCTAGCATTGCCCATGAAAAAAATAAAATGAAATGATGTAAAAATGATTGAATTGGTATTTCCTTTTTATTTTATTGAAAAACATTCAACCCATCGATATATATAACCCAAAACGTAGCGGTGTAGTTAGCAGTTTTGAGAAGTGTATATATGATCATCTCTGTCATATATATATATATTGCCTATTAATGGTGCCTAGACAGCATGGCGGGGATTTCTTTATTTACAATGCCCCGTTTAATTGGGATGGCAATAGGGTAAGAGTGAGGCGGTATCTCTATTGTCTATTTTGTGTGCGTGTGTGGGTGCGTGCGTGCGTGCGTGTGTGTGTGTGATACTTTGCTTGTATTTATCCTTGTAATTGTTGTTTGTTTTGAATTGTGAATGTTAGTTTTGTTTTGTTGACTGCCTTTTCAGAATGCTACATTTCATGTTCGAATTTTATATCTTCTTTCAGTAGGGAAATATATTACTTACCAAGCATTCAATGTTTGCAATTGTAAGTTAAAATACTAAAAACAACATTATTTCTTTCTTAAAAATTCTAAGGTGATTATCTCTAACACAAACACACTTTATAATAGAAATGATTCACCAACCTGTTTCAGGTAGATCGAATGGATAATGTTCTCCAAGACCAATAGAGGTGTAATAGTCTAAAACCGCCATAGCGTCTTTATTTAACTGAAACGTGTACGTTACAATTTTGTCAACTTTCATAAGGCGCTGATATTCAAACCACTCTATAACGTCAGAGGCACGTATGTTCCCGTAAACAAGTTTTGCGCACACTCCAATTGATTGTTTCGGCTGTTTTAGCGATAGTTCTACCTTTATGTAGTTGTTTTGATCTTTCGGACAAGTCTTGTCCTGATACCGAATCAATGATACTGCAACAGGCGTTTTGTGTTGCTTATGCCGCGTATTAGGACACACAATTTGCTTTGCGTCTAATCCTGATTTTCCAGCGAAATACCAGTGGCGTTTTGTGACCATTTTAACGATGTCTATATCAGTAAACTGAGCATCATACACAACACAACACGAGTGATTCACGGCATACAACGAGTTGTGTTCCCAACCGTTTAGTTCGATTTCGTTCCAGAACGAACCGGAAGTAGAGTTAATCGCGATAGAACTATACACATACACGCTGCCGTTCATAAATGGCACAAAAATAGGTGTTTTTGAGGGTGTCACGGTAGGTGGGAGATTGGCGGTGGATTCCACATGTAGTTGTGAAGATTCTCGTCTAGTACTCTGAAAGTATCAATAATTAACATGCACATTATGATATATACTGCAACAGTTGAAACAGTACGGATATTACACTAGTGTTACCCTTCATGGTTTGTTCTATTGTTACTCTGGCTTCTGCCAAGTCAATGAGTACTTGTTTTGTGGCTTTTATTTTCATATACACATGATCATTTATTTGTTTTACTTATATTGCCTATTAATGCTGCTTTGTTTTTATGTTTAGAGAATATAACATGGCGGTGATATCTTCATTTACACTGTCCCGTTTTATTGGGATGACAATAGGGTAAGAGGTTTGGTACACCCTAGAACCTGGTTTAACCCCCAACGGCCCTTTTTGCCACTGACCGTTCCAGTGCGGTAGCCCTGTTGTCAGCTCTTTTATGTTTGTGATGTCATATCATGCCTTTTCTTTACTTTGTAATGTATGGTTGTTTCTATGCGTGCTTTTGGTTGACTGTGGTCTTTGAATGTTACATTTTCTGTTCGACTTTTCTATCTAATTTTATACAGTGTTTCTTCAGTTGATGATGTTTTATATATAGTGTTACTACTGAGAATGCTGCTATAAATACCAAGTACAAATGAATACTACACCATATGTTAAGAGTTGACTATTAAGAAGACATACTAAATTTCTGCTTCTAAGAACTGGTATAACAGTCAAACTTGCTCAAGAGATCACCTGTATTAAGAGACCACCTGTATTATGAGACCATCTGCTTTAAGAGATTGCGTTTAGTGCCCAATTCTATTGTTTTAGATTAAACCTGCGCCTGTATGTAGAGACCACCTCTGTAAAGAGTCACATTTGGCCACTCCAATCATTGATAAAATATATGCACTGTAGCATTCTCTACCAGCGGTACATTGCCCTCTGTAAACGTCCAAGAAAGTAGTTTGTGTTCACATGATAATTTGTCACATGACCATAGCTAAAATATCAACAACATTCCAAATGGCGAACATAATCTTCAACACAGTGACACCACGAGCTATCGGCTGCTGACTGACATGTAAACAATCGAAAGAAACGCGGCTTATTTTCTACATAATGATATATTTTTAGGTTAGTAATTTAAGTCTTGGTATGTTGTTTAAGAGCTATCAGCTTTCGGAAAGTACTGGTAAGAAAAAATGCTGCCCTTAACTCTATGGGAAAGATATGGTGGTGTCTATTTTGAATGTTTTGACGGCGCAGTGATATGCCAAAGTATAGACGTTAGTATATCGCAATATAATTCTGTGCATAACTTAAGTTTAAGTATTTCATATAAAGTTGAATTAGAAAACATAAGTGTCACCAGGTCATTTTGCATTTTCATCGTTTGCCAAGATTTTTGGTATTTCTGAGACGTTGACAGAGGAGCGCAATTCTCGGTAGAGATTGGCACTGTAGATGTCAGCTTGTGCGGTTGTAAATAAATCGCAATTTCTCTCAATTTTTGTTATTTAAAAAGGGGTATTTTCATTTACCGCTTAACATTTCTTAAATTGTGAATGTTAATGCTTTGAAACTTTTTCGGACCCAAATGCTGTTGATATTACTTACGGTAGTTATAGATGATGACACATCAGCCCTGGACAAAACATTCCATAGGAGCATCAGCCATCCGATTAATATGCAGCTTTTGTATAATTTATTGCATGAACAATTCCTGAATGGTATCCTGCAATATAGAAATATGAAAACGTAAACTTCATTACCATAGGAGTATGAATTTGAGATAAGTGGGAGTGGGGGGATGGGGCGGGGGAGCAGGGCGAGGGGTGGGGCTGGGGAGAGGGGGATTTTAGTGGTGCAACTTTTTAATCTCTTTTATTTCACATAAAAACAAAACAACTTTGAGTAAAATTGTACCAAACTTTTCGGATATAAAGGTCACAATTTCTGATATATAAGTATACTTTCTGATATTTTGTTAACATCAATAGCGTTGAATTAGTGTCATGTAATATATGGTTGACATTGCTCGTACCTAAAAAATGTATTTGGTTGAACATTTCACTTGAAAATATCCCATCGATTTTGGATTTTTTTTTTTTTGAAAGATGGCCGACCAATTCCTTAAAGTTGGTTTTATAAATGCCAAACACCCCGCAGTGGTTACTTCCCCTATCTGTTACAGTAATTAGTGGCTACAATATAAATGCATGTTTGCATGTTTTGACAGAATCACCGCCTGCAGTGTACCCGCAAGCGTAAAAAGGCGGCGTCAGTAGCTCGGTGGTTAAGGCTAAATACGTTTTAGGTGGCTGTAAACGACAGCCCATGTGAAAGGGTTCGAGCCCTGACGATGACATGCCTGATGGGAATTTTAATAGTATGTCTCATATATACTGAGATCGCCGTTACAATATGACATTTTATTTAATACTTTCCAATGAATTATATAATTTTCTCAATGAAATAAAACTGATAATCTCACTGTTTCAAACAGTGAAATTACCATAAATAATTTTCATTGTTTTTGGAACTACTTTTTTTTCTCTCAAACTAGTCAACATATGTCATGACACATATTGAATCATGATTTGTAATTTTTACACTAGTTTTAACATCAGTTATGGTCAAATAAAAATGGTAGAAATAAATTACAATGTGTTTAGGCATCTTTGACGACATCTTGAATTTAGAGACTTTCCCCACAGTGAGAATGTTGACAACCTGTTAAAAACTCAAACCTTGTTAGAATTCTGGGAAACTTACTGTATCATGCAAATAAACCTGTCTGCTACAACAAGAAAATGTGGGCGGAGTGGGGTGGGTGGAGGTGAATTTTCTTCTAAGAAAGTCAACGTTATTTTACCTCTTGTAATTGTAATTGCATACCCTGTCTACTTTACTTCTGAAATGTATATAAACAATAGGCCTAAGAGGGCCTGTGGACGCTCTACTGGCTAAATTGGCTCTTATATCAATGTTTGTCATCATAAAATTTATATCAGTACTTCTTTTAAAAAATTGGGATACCTTACCCATAGCAAAAGTTATTGTGCGGAAACATTGTATTTCTATTTTTAGTAACAGCGACCTTGGCCTTGATCCTAGCGAAACCAAATGCAATCTCAACCTTTCTTTCCATATAAGCTACCTACCCAGCAGGTTTCGTTGCAATACCTCAGTCTTAACACAAGTTATTGAGCGGAAATCATTTTTCTATTTTCAGTAACAGCAACATTGACCTTTAACCCAGAGGCCCCAAATGCAATCCCAATATTTTTTCCATATAAGCTACCAACCCAGCAAGTTCCGTCGCATTACCTCACTCCTAACAAAAGTTATTTAGCCCAAACCATTTTTCTATTTTTAGTAACATCGACCTTGACCTTGACCCTAGTGATCCCAAATGCAATCCCAACCCTCCTGTCCGTATAAGCTATCTACCCTGCAAGTTTCTTTGCAATACCTCACTCCTAACAAACGTTATTGAGCGGAAAACGTTTTTCTATTTGTAGTGACGGTGACCTTGACCTTTAACCCAGTGACCCCAAATGGAACCCCAACCTTCATTTCCACATAAGCTATCCACCCAGTAAGTTTCGTCACAATATATTTAATAACAAAGGCACTGCATATATCTAATGAGATGTGAACTGCATATAATGTCAGATGTATCGCATATAATGAAACGTGCAACGTACATAATGACATAATGCTGTTACAACTGCATAATACAATGTTGTCACCACTGCACATAAAAGCAAACGTACCGAACATAGAGATACATTCGCATCATAAGACATTCATGGCCTTTCATACTTTGCGTACGTGTACGCGTACAGTAGACGCATGCTGAATAAGGTGCCACAAAACCTAACCAGAACCGTCTTTATGTCAAATTCAATTATTCAGAGTTTGCATTAAAACTGTCGACATGTTGTTATCTTTAGCGTAGACAATTGTTTCCATTAGAGGTTCCCGGGCAAGAATATTACAACTGCTTATCCAGGCCGATGGGTAACCCCTACCCCAATCCCAACCACCAACGGATTCATGTTAATTTTGTAATTTTTTGTCACGTTCATTACATATCTTTATCGGAATCCCTATATTGTTTCAGGCGTTACTTGAGCGGTGGCAGAAAAAATCATCATTGTTCCAACAAAAAAATGGAGTGTCGACAAGAGAACTGGCAGAAACTGTGCAGTTCTGCAGGTGAAAAGTGTCTATGCACATCCTGCATATGTTTTATCTAGATGTAAATGGAGAGTGAGTCTGGAATGTTCATTTATGTTGGCAACATATAAAAATTTTGTGTTGGTGTGCCATAAAAAAACCAATTAAACCTTTAATAGTTGACATAAACAGTTATTATCTTTAGCCTTAGTGTTCTAAGAGGGGATTGTTACCTTGTTTTTGCGGAATTGTATCTATGTTTGTAACACTCGTATATTTGGGAAAAGAAACGTCAAAACAGTATATATGATATGTTTGAATATCAAATAATATCTAGTAATAGCATTTTGTTTTCATTTTTGAAATAAAATCTTTAAACCAAATTAAGGTACTTACCGAATGAAGAACTTCATAGTGAATTAAAGACATGCATTTTTGTAACCTTGCATGCCAAACGCTTACTGTACACAACACAACAAAACTCTTGTAATTAAATGTTTGTTTTAAATCCTGTATATAACACACATCTTCTTTATCTCAAATAATTGTAAATATATTTACGCTTTCGTATTTATTTGTAGTAGTTGTTATTTAAAGTATATTGTGTTTATTATAACTATAGTAACACGTATCAATAACTAATGTTCATAGGTCTCTACACCTTACCATTCTCCCGGCCATTCTATTTCCCAATTAAGGGGGAAACCAGCAGTAAATGTAAAGGGGAAACCAGCAGTAAATGTACATACGTGACAAGCTTAAAGGGACACACTGCAGTCTTGATTAGTACAGTGGGTTATCTATACAGTATGTCTTGCGTAAAATACCTAGCCCGTTTAGCTCAGTTGGGAGCGAGGTCGACTATTGCGCAGCTAACCTTGTATTACTCGCGAGTGTAATGTTAGTGGGTTACGAGTTCAACCCCACGAAGCGGTCCTTATTTTGTTGTACCGCTATTGAATTCCGTCAAACAATTTTGGTTTTCTTTAGTAAATATTCAATAATGGTTGGTGTGTCATGTTTGTTAACGTAATTATTTTGTGTTTTATAAGATAAAAGTTACGGACATTGCCCCTTTAAAATCGAGCCACTTATAAATGTGTCTATACATAAATTGACTATTTGCAAATCATTATTAATAAGTATTTGACTCATTTTAAACACACCGTTTTGCATCTTACAAATTCTTGAGAATAGTACATCGATAATGTATTGGAGGAATAACGAAGAAAAACTGTAAAATATAAAGTTTATCACCTCGATAAGTTAATATATGCAATCAGGTTTAAAATCATAACGAGGTTGGATAAATAAATCAAAATACTAATTTTAACTTTTGAAAACTATTTCAAGATTACCGTGTGTCCCTTTAAATGTATACCTCTAAGAAATTAATTGAAATAATTTGACCGAAATGTTGCACCTAATCAGATAAAACGAGAGTTTGCCTTGAAGGCATACACAACAAAATTTCAAAACACTTACACATATACTATCTTTGATAGAATTCCCACTACAAAAGTAATGACCGGAGGTAATATACAGTTAGTTTAAACTTACTTTATTGCCAGTGATTCTACAGACATTAACAATGTACATAATGCAAAATGCGATAAAGGGCTGGAAGGTATGCAATCGTTTTATACAGAGTTCCTTTCCAGTGAGCGCTTCCGTGACTGGTATTGAAAAGACGTTGAGTTGGCACTTTCTCGCCTCTTACCGCTGTGGGTTCGAACCCTACTGGGAGTTCGACTTGTAAGTGAGAAAGTGCCGATTTTTAGAGATGCGGATAATATACATAACTGGTTCTACCCAGGAAAAAGTGGGTGGTCGACTTCTTACAGATGACGAGAGGTAAACTTGCATGGGTATCCAGTGAAGATAGGAATTCCAACCCGAGGTATAAGTGTTTTAATTGGAACCGAGGCTGTTTTTTATCGGAACCGAGGCACTGCCGAGGTTCCGATTAAAACACTTATACCGAGGGTTGGAATTCCCTATCTGAACCGAATACCCATGATATATTCTTGTTCTTGCATATCAGAGACATGTTGTGCGTTGACGCCGCCAGCTACTAACGTTTTGCATGTTTTCCTGCATACCGGATGTTGGTGCGCGCGTGCATTTTATCTAGACCCTAGGGTGAGAAAGTCTTTTCTTGCATACCGGACAAGGATATCCGTCATTTTACCGGGGCTAGATATTTCCATCTCACCCTAGGGTCGAGATAAAATTCACGCGCGCCAACATCCGGTATGCCGGAAAACATGCAAAACGTTAGTAGCGGCGGCGTCAACGCACAACATGTCTCTGATATGCAAGAAAAAGAATCTATCATGGGTATTCGGTTAAAATAGGGAATTCCAACCCTCGGTATACGTGTTTTAATCGGAACCTCGGCAGAGCCTCGGTTCCAATAAAAATACGTATACCTCGGGTTGGAATTCCCTATCCTCACTGGATACCCTTGAACGATTCTTATATTCTTGCATACGTGACAAGGATATCCGTCATTTTACCGGGGCTAGATTATAAGAATCTTTAATGGGTATCCGGTGAAGATAGGAAATTCCAACCCTCGGTATAAGTGTTTTTATCGGAACCGAGCCATTCCTCGGTATAAGTGTTTTTATCGGAACCGAGGCTCTGCCGAGGTTCCGCTTAAACACTTATACCGAGGGTTGGAATTCCCTATCTGAACCGAATACCCATGATAGATTATTTTTCTTGCATATCAGAGACATGTTGTGCGTTGACGCCGCCAGCTACTAACGTTTTGCATGTTTTCCTGCATACCGGATGTTGGCGCGCGTGAATTTTATCTCGACCCTAGGGTGAGATGGAAATATCTAGCCCCGGTAAAATGACGGATATCCTTGTGCGGTATGCAAGAAATTTCCATCTCACCCTAGGGTCGAGATAAAATTCACGGGCGTTAACATCCGGTATGCAGGAAAACTTGCAAAACGTTAGTAGCTGGCGGCATCAACGCACACCATGTCTCTGAAAAGAAAAATAATCTATCATGGGTATTCGGTTCAGATAGGGAATTCCAACCAGTAAGAATCAACACTTTCTCACTTGACAAGTCGAGCTCCATTCCTCTATGGACTGATAAGACTTCCGGTCATTTATATATTGCGCTTTATTATTGGAAACTATATATTTGAACCATTTCACGTTTTAAATTGGTAATTTCAAATCTTTGTATTTTTAAAAAAAAAAAAATTTAGCCCCAAAAGCCTAATGTACGCTCTTTAATATAATACTGGCGGATATTGAAGGAAGTCCAACCAAAGAATATATGAAATCTAGCCTTGAATTCACCAACCATTTTTGAGAGTATTCTTAGACTTAAGCCCAAGTATGCAAGTTTCAGTCACACATTTTTCTTTAAGTTTAAAGGATAAACATTCATTAGAAGCTGCTATGTATACTTATGATAAACACTAATAAATAGTAACGTCATACGACTGTTTATCTTTAAAGGTCATAGGAATATTTGTGAACAAAATGTGAGTACTTGAATAGTCTGAAGAATGGTTGGTCAATTCCTGGCCAGATCCTTGGACATTGCTAGCGGACTCGGTGTTCTTGATTAACAATGTGGTATTGATATATGTAGTCATGCAGTGAAATGTTGCCATTTTACTCCCTCTCTACATGTTTTATTTTTATCTTCAATTTCAGTTTACAGGTATCGCAATTTAAGATAACATAGTCTAGTTTATAAAATCACATAATCTTCCTACTGTACTAAACCAATATAAATATCATTCTTATTTTATTTTATCATACAACTAACGTTCTACTCGACTATATATACTCAGAGCTTTTCCGACTATGATCTACTAATAACAAGTTCATGTATTACGCAAGTAGTTTTAGCTGGGTCATAAACTGAAACTAATATCCTATATATTTATCTTCGTTCTTAATATCCGATATATTTATCTTCGTTCTCTAAAGTTACTTCCCTTGACTAAACTCCTCCATTTGTAGCCTATGTGATTGTTTAGATCGCATCAAGTGTGAGATGTTGCTTACTTTCGTTTTAAGGTAAATTATTTTATTAAAATCAGTTCGATTGATAAATGAATTAGAACCTTTAGAATTTCAGCTGTTTTCTTGGCGACCATCTCCTTGTACAATGCCAGTACAGTGATCGGAGGCCACTTTCAGTTTCTAAATATATACATGTACTAATATATACATGTACTATACTATAGACATAATAGAGTACCGTAGTCGTGAGAATCATTGCTCTTATGTTGGTATATACCTACCATAGATACACACCATAATAGTTACGATTCTCGCAGATAGATAGAGCGCAGATATATTTTATATATATATATATATATACTCTATTCTTCTTTCTATCCTTCTTTCACAATACTATCATAATTTAAACTGGGAGTGGGTCTAATTTAATTATTAAATACTCACTCCCAGGTTTAAATAGTAAAGAATATAATACACTATTCATCGCTAAGACACAAATCACAATGACATGGGATGATAATAACACACTGAATATAACTATAAAATGGGACACGAATGCTCGGCTTATTGTTGTGTACAGATGTTTGTATGGAGTAAATGAACAAAGTATGTCAACGTAGGTGAAGGTCATTCACATTTACCTTCTTATGGTTATGGTTTGAACATTTTACTACCATGTAGTATGTGTTTGTAAATGATATGAACCTGCGTTGTTTCTTTTGTCTTTTTCTCCATACAGCGTTCAAGCATTAAAACCATGTGTTTGAACTTTTGAAAACTGTATGGAGAAATAGACAAAGGGAACACAGTAGGTCAAGGTCATTCGCATTTACCTACTTCAGATAGTTCGGAAATGTTGCTGTCGTGTAGTGTTAATGACGTTTGATAGCTGGTCTTTCGTATCTGAGTAATGGGCTTAATTAAAAACGTTAAATGTAAAGATGTCATTGTAAATTTACTGAAGAAGCGCAAAAAGTAGATGAAGATCATTCCTATTGACCTGCTTTTGGTACTACAGGAGCAAACTGGTTTCAAATTTAGATGTAAACATGTGCGAAGTTTGCAAGCTATACAGCATCTGGTGTTTGAGAAATGGACTTAACCAATACCAGCAGATCAATGAGGCTGAGCTTCCTTTCGTGTTATAGCATAATACAATATTCTGATTATGAGTCTGACTCTGAGTGGTACACCTGTAGAATTAAAACATGTATGGATAATATAGATGGATAATATGAACTGTACAGTTTAGCAGTTATTGTGTGAGAGTATTTCACGCGTTTAAAGAAACTAACCCGCCAAATAAGGTAAAAATACAGTACAAAACCATTTATCAAAACTTCATCCAGGTGTTCAGGTCATACAATAATGCGCATGTTCCGATCAAAAGTATAGGTTTGTTGCGTAAAATGAATTATATGAGTCAGTAACTCTTAATTCCACGCTCCAGTTTTGGGGTTTGGTCTTGCTGCGTTACGCCGTTTATATTACATGTCTATAGAGTTTGGATTCTCAAAACATGTAAGTTATATATATATACCTCGTTGTCAGTAGGTTTAGAAACGGTGTACATCTGTTGTAAAATTTGCCTGTTGATGGCGGAATAGGGACTAAAATATTTAATTAAATTTTAATATATATATTATATTCTCTCAGCTAACAACAACCTATTCACTAAGGCTACTCAGCTAACAAGGCTACTCAGCTAACAAGTAACTAAGCTAACAATGTCAGGGAAGTACATCATTGATGTCGACACTGGTGTAGACGATGCACAGGCGCTTATTTTGGCATTAAGGCGACCAGAGATGGAAGTCCTGGCAATAACTTGTGTGGCGGGAAATTGTGACGTAAATCAAGTGTGCCTGAATACACTCAAAGTTCTGACAGTATGCAATAGGCTCGATGTAAGTAGACGCTTTGTCATGTATGTTGATGTATACATTATGTTTATATGAATTTAAATAAATGCTGAAAATCGGATCCCTTGGAAGCAACAAACATAAACAAGAAAGAAAAAAGTAGCAAATGTTAATGAGTCTGTTAATGGGAGGTAATATTAATTTGCCACACCTCTTACGCCAACTAAGACAACAAAGGACCATTAAGTAATAACACTACTGATTTGTAGTCGGGGCGACTTGTTACAGCCGCCACACAGCACTAAACAAACGCTAATGTGAATGACGATAAATACTGAAAAGTGGATCCCCTGGGAGTTACACAAACAAGAGAAAAGGTGTTTTATTTAATACATTATCCATTTATGCTATATTTTCCCAGATCCCTATCTGCGAATTGTAATTACTTTCTTCCTGTGCTCATTTAAAAGCACTTTCGTGAGAATTTCTTTAAAATAGGTCAATATTTATGATGCAATTTTCAAAGCGTATTACAGAGGTCAGCCATCTTGAAATTATGTGAGTTTTTGTGATATACGAGTATTTCCTTTTCATGATGGCTGACCTTTGTAATAAGTTCTGCAAATAGCCGAAACGTTGGTAAATAAAATATAAAGGTAAATAAAATATAAACGTGTTGGTGTTGACGTCTCATGAATGTAATTTAAACAAAATGTTAGGTGGCACCATTCGAAATAGTTCAAGTCACACCATCACTTTACATTGGGTTTTGCATTTGACAGAGAGCCTCTTCCAGTCCAGTTAATCAGGTTATCCGTCCAGTGCTGTGTATTTCCCCGACAGTCATCAGGTTAACCGTTCAGTGTCGTGTTTCCCCCGAGCTACATCAGGTTAACAGTATAATATATATAATACATAATTTAATATCCAGGTACCCGTGTACAAAGGATCACCAGTAGCTCTTCTTGGTGAAGGATTAGATGCCACGCATTACCATGGCAACGATGGACTTGGTGATGCCAACCTTGATATTGAGGTATCTATGGACCAACTACAAAAGGAACACGCTGTCACCGCCCTTCTTAATCTGGTGAATAAATATCCAGGTTGGTGCCATTATCACTTTTAATGGTAGTTAGGTAGAATGTAAAGGTATGTTACGGAATATGTTTATTTTTATTTTATGCGTTTTAAATAGAAAAACATCAACGCCAACTTTGTTCTGCACAATTAAAAAACAATATTAGTGTTATGTATCGTTTGGCATATTTTTAACCTAATGAAAATCGGTGGGCTCCCAAGGTTCTGGTAGATTTTCTGGACGTAGCAAACTGCCAAGCACCCGTCAGATCTCTTTAGACTAGCTATACATAAATAAATCATCTGAGATTAAGGTATTACACATTTAAATTAAAAAACTGTTTAATATGTTGGGTTAGTTAAAAATAAAAATACAAAGAGCAATAACTCTATTTTAAATGAAGACAGAGTTACGATTCTTGCACTTTGAACTTCCTATCATTGCCCTCTATCAGTGTGTGAAGTTTCATGAGCTAAGTTTCATTGTAGTCCCGTCAGTAGTTTTGAAGTTATGCGCCGGACAAAAATGTGATGGACGGACGGAAGGATGGACAAATGTCACTATTGTTTATTTCAAGTTCATCATTTAACTGAAGAGATTAATCAAGATGGGCATTTCTTGCATACCGGACAAGGATATATGTCATTTTACCGGGGCTAGATTATAAGAATACATCATGGGTATCCGGTGAAGATAGGGAATTCCATCCCGAGGTATGTGTTTTTATCGGAACCGAGGCTTTGCCGAGGTCCCGATTAAAACACTTATACTGAGGGTTGGAATTCCCTATTTGAACCGAATACCCATGATATATTCTTTTTCTTGCATATCAGAGACATTGTTGTGTGTTGACGCCGCCAGATACTAACGCTTTGCATGTATTCCTGCATACCGGATGTTGGCGCGCGTGAAATTTATCTCGACCCTAGGGTGAGATGGAAATATTTAGCCCCGGTAAAATGTCGGATTATAAGAATCTTTCATGGGTATCCGGTGAAGATAGGGAATTCCAACCCAAGGTATAAGTGTTTTTATCGGAACCGAGGCTCTGCCGAGGTTCCGATTAAAACACTTATACCGAGGGTTGGAATTCCCTATCTGAACCAAATACCCATGATAGATTCTTTTTCTTGCATATCAGAGACATGTTGTGCGTTGACGCCGCCAGTTACTAACGTTTTGCATGTTTTCCTGCATACCGGATGTTGGCGCGCGTGAATTTTATCTCGACCCTAGGGTGAGATGGAAATATCAAGCCCCGGTAAAATGACGGATAACCTTGTCCGGTATGCAAGAAATCAGTATGCAAGAAATCCTTTTCTTGCATACCGGACAAGGTTATCCGTCATTTTACCGGGGCTAGATATTTCCATCTCACCCTTTTCTTGCATACCGGACAAGGATATCCGTCATTTTACCGGGGCTAGATATTTCCATCTCACCCTAGGGTCGAGATAAAATTCACGCGCGCCAACATCCGGTATGCAGGAAAACATGCAAAACGTTAGTAGCTAGCGGCGTCGACGCAAAACACGTCTCTGATATGCAAGAAAAAGAATGTATCATGGGTATTTGGTTCAGATAGGGAATTCCAACCCTCGGTATAAGTGTTTTAATCGGAACCTCGGCAGAGCCTCGGTTCCGATAAAAACACTTATACCTCGGGTTGGAATTCCCTATCTTCACCGGATACCCATGAAAGATTCTCATAGTCCGGTATGCAAGAAATTTCCATCACACCCTTGGGTCGAGATAAAATTCACGCGCGCACCAAAAAACATGCAAAACTTTAGTAGGTGGCGGCGTCAACGTACACCACTTATACCTGGGGTTGGAAAAACTCTTATCTCGACCCTAGGATGAGATGGAAATATGATATCTAGCACCGGTAAAATGACGGATTTCCTTGTCCGGTATGCAAGGAAGTCTTTTCCCTAGGGTCGAGATAAATTTCATCCGTCTGTTCCAAAAGTGTTTTTTTTTTGTGTTAGAGAATATAACCTGGCGGGGATATCTTTAGTTACCCTGTCTCGTTTTATTGGAGTGACAATATGGTAAAGTAGAACCTGGTTTAAATCCCCAGCGGCCGTTTTTGCCACTGACCGTTCCAAGGCGGTAGCCCTATTGTCAACCCTTTTATGTTTGTGGTGTCATATCTTGCCTTTTATTAATCTTTGTACTTGTTGTTTGTTTCTGTGCGCGTTTGTGGTTGACTGTGGTCCTTGAATGCTGCATTTCCTGTTCGACTTTTGTTTTGTTAACACAAATCCTTGGTTTAGTTTAATTTCGGCTAAGTTTCGAATCAAAGATGGCCTTAATAACTTAAATTTTACTTTTGTGTATAATTAGGTTGACTACCTATTTATATTATGCAGTTGCATTGAATCGGGATTTTACGGCGCACAAGGAATGAACATTACAGGCTCAATAGAATGGGCAAAGAACCTTCTCTCCTGCAGAACTGCAGATTTTTTGCAAATTCTCTTGTAAACTCTCAATTTCGCTGGATCGCCGATTCTGCCACCACTCAAGGTGAAACAATACAGGGATTCCAATGAAGACATTTTATAAACATGACAACAATGAGAAAATGAACGTGAATTTGGGGAGGATTTTACACCTCTGCATGGATAAGCAGTGGTCTTATTATTGCACGAGAACCACAGGGGGCTATGTGTTGCGTTGGCAATAATACAATATACTTACTTCTCGTTTTTAAAGCTACTTTTCTGATATTCCTTACATTTACAACGTTTGTATAACATGTACAACGTTTATATATTTCAGGAGAGATAACTCTTGTTGCCCTTGCCCCTCTTACAAATATTGCTCTTGCCCTGAGACAAGATCCAGAATTCGGGAAAAAGTTGAAAAGTGTGACAATCATGGGCGGCAACATAGAAGGTTATATCAATTATTTAATTATAATGAATAATACTTACACAAACCGTGCTGCTTTTGCTTTTCAGTTTTAACTTGTTTGTTGTTTTTTTAATTAAAAAAATAATAATGTAAGAGCCTCTGGGTGGGGCCAGTGGTTAACATACATTTCTGTGTTGCATTAAAAACACGTCTTAAAATGGTTGAATTGTTTAACTGCCCATCAACAAACTCATTATAATATAATATGTAATATAGAGCCGTCACTGAGAAAGGGCAATGATAATCCTCAAGGCAACGTTACACGGAACGTCCCCGAGGATAGAGTCCGATACACGGGACTGTCCGGGAAGACTTCGATATACGGAACGTCCCCGAGGATAGACCGTCCCCGAGGATAGAGTCCGATACACGGGACTGTCCGGGTAAACTCCGATACACGGAACGTCCCCGAGAATAGACTCCGATACACGAGACTGTCCGGGTAAACTCCGATACACGGAACGTCCCCGAGAATAGACTCCGATACACGGGACTGTCCAGGTAAACTCCGATACACGGAACGTCCCCGAGAATGGACTCCGATACACGGGACTGTCCGGGTAGACTCCGATACACGGAACGTCCCCAAGAAAAGACTCCGATACACGGGACTGCCCGGATATTCTCCGATACACGGGACTTCCCCGAGGATATAGTCCGATACTTGCGACTGCTCTGTTTAAAGACCAAGCCATATTCAAGATACCCCTTCTTCTCACGTTTTACATTTATTTGCATTAATGAAAATATTCATAAATGAAAAATATATACTTCTTAAATGTTTTAAATGTGTTTTAAGGAAAGGGAAACATTACCTTGTGTGGAGAGTTTAATTTTGCATCCGATCCGGATGCTGCATATGTCGTACTAGCCGAACTGGGAGTTCCATGTACTCTGGTTCCATGGGATAGCCATCTTTCACCCAGCACTGGTGGACATCCATGGGTAGGTTGTTTGTGCCTTCTTCTAGTGTTCTATAACGCACGTGGTAACAATCTAACACCCAAGTCCTGGGTATTCATGTTTATATAATAGGTGGTGAATAACCGTGCCTTAACAGGCACTCGAACTCAAAGCCTCTAGTTTACAGTTCGAGCGCTCTATCAATTGGACTACATAAGACACACGGTTGACAATCGACATTTTAGCATTTTATACGTGTACCGTTTTATAGATTCCAGTACTTAATGTTTAATTTCCTGTTCGTCTTTTTCCATGACATTATGAAAACATCCATCACTGGGAGAAGTAAAGGGTGTGATTATGACCTGAAGGGTTTGTTCCCTTGTTGCTCTGGCTTCTGCCATGTCATTGAGTACATGCAGTATGGCTTTCTAGGCTTTTGGTTTTGGTTATATACATGATCATCCATGTGTTTGCCTGTTTGCCTGTTAATGCTGCCTTGTTTGTTAGAGAATATAGGCTAACGGGTATTTCTTTATTTACACCGTACCGTTTTATTGGGATGACAACTAGGGTAAGAGTGAGATTTGATGCACCCAAGCCCCCAGCGTTCTCTTTGCCACTGACCGTTCCAAGGCGGTAGTCCCATTGTCAGCCCGTGTTTGTGACGTCACATGCCTGGCTTCTTATTACTATTGTAATTGTTGAACATTTCATTCTCTTTTCCTTTGCAACGAAAATACAACAACAACACATTTTCTTTTCCCCCCTCCTCCTCCCCCTCCCCCTCCCCCTCCCCCTCCCCTCTCCCCCTCCTTTAAATGGTTCGGAAAACGAATAATAAGAAAATAAAGGGCGTAGATATTGTAATAGGTACACGGTACGTTGAGGTATGTTCTACTCCTGTAACTGCAGATTGGAGCAGTTCTTATTTGCGTAGGGTAGGATGTCTGGAGGTAGGGCATTTCAGTGATATGTTTTCTAGGGACATAAAACTACATGTAGTAGTCAGATGTCGTACCTGTTACTGACGTTGCTTGAGATACTTAAATTTCCGTATTTGATTGACACTCATACAATGTTTGTTATTATATTAGTTGATAAAATTCATGACATTTTTGATAACTTGAATTTCTGTTTAATGATTAAATTATAATATTTATTATTTTTACTTTTATGTCGACTTTTAGGACTGGTTCGACAAATGGTTGGAAACAGATTCGTCGATAGGACGCTTTAATAAGGCCATCATACAAGTAGCTGCCCGCAAAGAACGGAACAGCGGTCACTTCCATTTATTCAGATCATGCGACCTCAACGCCATGGCAACTGTGGTTGACCATAACGTTGTTATGGAAACAGTAGACGTTTTTGCGACGGTTGAATTGAATGGAAAATATACAAGAGGCATGATGGTTGTCGACTGGATGGGGATTCTGGGTAAACCTCCAAATATGACGGTGATAAAAAAACTGGACACTGCTCAAGCCAGGGTGTTATTTGATGGCATGGTTCTTTGAGAGTGTGATATATACATGTATATACCTAACAGTGGTTAATATGGAATTCTCAGAGAGCTAATTTTCATATCAGACTGAAATCATATCGCCACTGCAGTGACGATATCATAGTGACGGAACTATTTTACGAAGTTTATTTTTAATCAATATATATACATATATACATTTTATTGTTTACATGTGTGTTTCCTGCCCCGCTATTTGGACTAGTCTGCCTTTTCATATCATCTGCATCACTATACACTATACGGTTTTGCTTTCCTTTTTGATATCTTGGAAGACTACACTATTTTTTTATCATTATTATTTAGAGCAGTCGGAATTAAATTTGCTGCTTATCTGTAATGTACATAAACATCTAGCATAATAATGCACGGGACGGGAATTACACCCATTGTCAGACTGATTACAATTCCCAACTCTAGGACAGACATCTTCATCAAATTGTATATGTATTATTTTTCAGTGTCAGGGTCTCATTGATACTTAGTGGCTATTGGTACTTTCCGGAAAGAAACGGAACGAAACTTAGTTAAATTCCATATCTACTCTTACCGTACCTGGAATGTATTGCTGTTTAAATCCTAGAATATGAGAGTCGCCATTTACTGGTGCACAGCAACACATATAAGCAATTTGTCTAGATCACGTGATATTGCTTACAGAATAAGAGCCATTATTTCTAAATAAAATCAGCCATTGACCATCCCCATCCATTTTTGATCTTTTTCTTTTTTTAAATAACGGACCAATATCCCTGGACTTACTTGAGACTGTGTTTGTTGTGACAGCTGGCTTAATAACCTCTTCTATTTTGTTGCGACGTGGAGACAGAAGAGACCGCGATAAACTATAGTTTAAACATATTTATTTTACATCGATTGCGAAACAAGTTATTGCAACTTAGATTAATCACTCTCGATGGCTTCCTGGGTAGGACCAGTACTAAGCAATGTGGATTAATTATCTTGCTCAAGGATAAGTAACGTGGCCGCGGTGAGGATCGAACCCACGACCTCTCGATTCTGAGTTCGGCGCTCTACCTGTTTACACTGTTTTCTAGGCCAGTTCAAACCGTTGGTTTCTTAGGCCCTTTTGGAAATGTTTTCCCAGTCTGGTGGTACGCCACTGAACTATAGTGCACAGTTGGCGTACAAATTCGAGACCTACTTTCGTAGGCCCATTTTGATAGTCTTTTAAATTTTCTGGTAATTGACTTCCGGTTCCGATTTGAATTATGAAATGTCTTTTTTGATTAGTACTTTAAATACCGACTAAGACACTAGCACAGTTTCATCCATTGATAATCGATATAATGAATGCATTAGAACAGAAATTAGTAAACAGTCATCCAATATTGAAAGATTGTCGACACACCCTAACAAAAGTTCAAAAAAACAAACAGTTCGCTATTTTGACAAAATTGAACAGGTAGATGCCATCCTGAATGTTTGTTGATCGATGATGAATATATTCTAGATGCTTTAGAGTAAAGATGGCTGGATTCTGCGTAGATATAGTCGACGATTTCGAGAGAGTTATTTTAAAGACTCCTTCTTGACAGAAACCGGAACCGGAAGTGAAGCAACCACTGGAGCACGCACTCCACATGATAAACTATCTCTAACCTCTGCAAACAGAAAATTCCATTTTTGCAGTTCTCTCTCCATGTTTAATGTTTTCTCTGCTTTTACACACGCAACATCCGAATTTTCTATATTGTTTCTCCTTTCTGGAGTCAATTTAAGTTCGAGATTTGTTACTTTGTGTATAGTCTCCTTTCCATTACTATTAATTATGCTCCGGTCGAAGTTAAATCCAGACAAAACACAAAAATTTGTTTTGAAATGTATGCGCCGTAGGCCGACAATCAAACTGAAGCCCGTGAAAATTACAAACGCCGTCAAATAAACTATTCACCCATCAGTAGGTCACGGATAAGTAGGCCTATGGGGAGATCACTCTCAATAGGAAACCCGATATCACCGTTATTAAAGATTTGGTGAGTTTTTCGTTTTTAATACGATTTGATCTATGATCATTTGCAAATTTTAACACAAGAGCTTCATTTATGTACCCACGGCTTGTCTTTATTCTTCGGCAATACCTTCAGCGCAACGTGGTTTTTACTTTGGAGCTTAGAGATTCCGGTATCTAATAGCCTCCGACCATCAGACACACTATCGGAAGATCAATGGGTGCGTTCAGGATTCCCCCATAGTGACATCAATTGACGAATACGTGATAAGGAATGGGTGATATCTATGGGGCGCCGTTTTTCTATTTAATCACTATTTATAGATTTCCATAATTGAATTTAAAAAAAAAAAATCTAAAATTAAGATAAGTTATCTATAAATCGATTTATAGAATCGATTTATAGATGTCTAAAAATTAATTATGGATATCTATAATTCAGTTGAAATATTCATATCTTATATTGGATTTTAAGATATCCGTAATTCAATATAAGATATCTTTAAATTGCTTTGAATTATAGATATCTATATATCAGTTTATTCACCCATGGAATTCATAGCCTTATCCCACAGTGAAGCTATTATTATAGTCTCAGAACATTAATATAGATATCATTAAGTCAACGGTATTTAAAGATATCTATAAATCGATTTATGGTTATCTTAAATTGAATTATATATATCTATAAATCTAATGTAAGATATCTATAAATACTCGTCAATAAATAATATCTTAATATGAATTGTGGATATTCATAATTCGAATAGAAGATATCTATAAATCGATTTAGAGATATATTTAAATGAATTAAAGATATCCATATAAATTAAAATATAAGATATCTATAAATAATTAATAATATCTATAAATAATATAAACATGATAAATACTCGTCAGTTAATGATAATAAGATATCTTATATTAGAATTATAGATATCTTAAATTCAATAATTGATATCTATAAATAGCGAATGAATAGAAAAACAGCGCCCCATATATATATATATATATCACTCTGACATTGGAATCGGTGATATCACTGCTTTCTTTGGAATAAAATACAAACAGGTCAAAAGGCAATTTATCACACATTTAAAATGAATGCTTGATATCAAGTATTAGATTAAGCTGATATTACATATTTGAATACACGATATAACTGATTAATTCCGCCGAATGGGTGATATTCGAATATGTGATATAACCTGTACGTATAATATATACTAACGTTTAATGCTTGCATATTTGATATCGCATATTCGAATATGTGATAATACTAATTCGATGATGTGAAACACTGAAGCAAAACAGCGCCCAATGCATAGGGGACAATAATGTCGTAACCTTTATCTAACCGTTTGCCACAGTCAGGCGCGTATCCAGGCATACGCACGTACGCCAATGCGTACAATTCGTCAGTAAAAGTGAAAAAATAAAAGTTCAAAATGACATATTAACGCAGAAATATAGCTTGAGAACGCATCATTTGCCTCCTAATTTTCAAAATGTTCTTGGGGGAGGCCTCCCCCAAACCCCCACCAGCGGGAGAGGGAAACCCCCCACACCTACCCCCAACTCGCAGCGTTGCTGCTCGGTTCGCAGCTACGCTTCTCATATCTGGCGTACATTTCAAAATGTAGTGGCAGGGTTTTAGACTAAGTGTCACAGTTAATTTCCAAGAATAAAGCATTTTGAAATTGTGAATTATGATCCTAAATTGTCAGTTGTACACTGTGCCATATAATTGTGTTTTAACCGTGATCATGCTATCAAGCTTAAACCAGTTACTTTATATACATACATTTTTGATTCTATCAATTATGCTAGTAATAACAGTGATCTTAACTATAAACCGGCATGGGATAAAGATGTTGTTGTAAAATTCAGAAATGGTTTTGATAACCATCAGATAGAAGTGCTACTTGAATAAATAGAAAATAAGTCCTATAATGACCTGCATATTTTGTTAACAGAAAAGGTTACAAATCACGAAGTTGCTAACAATTTTAATCTCATAACCCAATAATTATTTTAAATCCAAATTTTAAAAACAATGGTATGATGAGAAGAAATCTTTAAACAACTAGAAGGGTGTTCCATGGAACACTTATGACGCCTGAAATGTGTTTGTTTCGGCTAGTACAATCTAACTATACAGTTTGAAGACAGAGGATGCAATCCTTCATGAATAATGAGCAGTTTTTTTAAGTGTTAAAGTTTATGAGAAGGGGCATGCACTTGTATTTTAATAATTGACAAGGAAGAACTGTATCAAGTTTCATGACCCTAGGTCAATAGTTTGCCAAGTTATGAGCCAGGCTAGGTTGCAGGTTAAAGTTTTATTAAAAGGGCCATACCTATGCCAAAATGAAAGTCAGAGTTATTGGAAATGTGTAACAACATTTCTTTGGTTAAGATGAAGATTTGTTTGAAGATTCGTGACCATGGGTCACATACTTTTCAAATTATGGCCAGTTGTGAGCTTGGTTAGAGTGCAGGTTAAAGTTTAATGAAAATGGGCATAACTCTGCTGAAATGAAAGTCAGAGTTATTGGTCATGTGTAACAACATTCCTTTGGTTAAGTTGAAGATTTGTGTGAAGTTTCATGAACATAGGTCAGTTACTTCTGAAGTTATGACCAGTTATGACCAGTTATGAGCTTAGTTAGGTTGAAGGTTAAAGTTTTATGAAAGGGGGCATACCTCTGCCAAAATGTCAGGATTATTGGACATGTGTAACAACATTCCTTGGGTTGATATGAAAATGTGTGTGAAGTTTGATGAACATACATGTAGGTTGACTACTTTTCAAGTTATGGCCAAGGTTAGGTTGCAGGTTAAAGAGCGATGGACGACGGACGACGAAGGGCGGACGGACGACGGACAAAGTATTTCAAGGCGACAAAAAAAGAATGTTTGTAGAATTATTTTTAAAACTTCAGAACCGCGATACTATGATATTCAAAATGTTAACAATGACACAATTAATGATGGGTTGAACTCTTATTTTACAGAAGCTGAAATATTTAAAGCTTTAAATAGTTTCAGAAATAATAAACTACACTTAGTGTTTGGTGATATTTTAAATGAACGATGTTAGAATAAGTGTTAGAAGTTAACGATATTTATGAATAAATACTGAAAAGTTGAAATCTGCAATCTATTGTTAGTTGCCATTACACTTAAGTAGATCCCTACGTAGCCGGGGATGTTCCCAGAGCAAAATCTTATGGAGTAATATGTTTCTCAACTTATTCCTTTCTAGAGCTTTTAGTCGAGTTGAGGACTTTGATTGTCGTAACCTTAATAAAACTGTCTGCTCTGCTTTTACAATATAAACGTAATGTTAAGAACTCTTCTGCGACACGGACTATCACAACCCGACTTCTATGCTGGCGTGATTTACAAACTTCGCAAGATCCTTAATTGGTCACGATCATTTTCATGCAATCTTTACTTAACGTTTGTTTGTTTGTTTGTATGATGTTTTACGTCATTTTCAACACATGTAAGTTTATATATGTCGATTTTTTTTTGTGGTGGAGACAGACCACTATTTAACGTGTTAACGAGGTTATGACCCTATCATTTTGCAACGCATATGACCCTATCATTTTGCAAAGCAGTGCATGTTTAGCGGTCGACCTATTTACAGTTCGCCAATATGTTTTTGCGATGACCGGACATATTGTAATGAGTCTACCTAAATCATGAAATGACGGTTACGTTTCATGTTGTCTTGTCGTGCCCTTTATGGTTTATTCTCTTGTTTATCTCTTTTATTAATATATACATGACACATTTTATAAGTACATTACCTATTAATGCTGCCTAGTTTATTAGAGGATATAGGCTGGCTTTTTTTCCCTCATTTTTTTTCTCACATTGTTCCGTTTTATTGGGATGACAATAAGGTAAGAATGAGATATTGATGCACCCTAGAACCTAGTTTGAACCGTCAACGACCTATTTGCCACAGGCCGTTCCAAGGCGGTAGCCCTATTGTCAAATCGTTTATGTTTGTGATGTCACATACGTTGTCTCTTATTATTTATCCTTCTAATTGTTGTTTGTTTGGTTGCCTGTGGTCCTTGAATGCTACTTTTCCTGTTCGACTTTTATATCTACTTTTGCTAAAGACTTGACCTATTTATATATACTTTCGAAAAGTTAAATGTTAAGACTGAGCTCAGGATGAATAGAGCCTACAGTTCGGATACCAAAGCAGCATTCCTCGATCGTCATGTCTAACTTTGACATTAACTATCCACATGTAGATGGGTCGTACCTCGTGCTACATCATACGGGGTTTTCCAGCTCATTCGTTTTGCTAGGGCATATAACGGTGTTTAGGGTTTCAATGATCTAAATCAAGTTATAACAAGTAAACTTCTGCAGCAAGGTTTTCGTTATCACAAACTACGTAGATTACGTAGATCTCTGTTTTGAAGTTGTATCGCCGCAACGAAAACATACTGGAGTAGTACAACACCAACTTTAAAGAATTTCTGCGATTAAGAATATAACAACTTTATTATTGCAACACGATTCACGCTTGGTGATTGACCCCTCTACAGTCAGTAAATGCGCTTCACCTGTCTCTTGTGCAATTGTGACTGGACAACCTCGTGGGACTCCATGATTGCACCTTCTGAACCCTGAAAGGGGAGGTTGGTGCATGAACTTTCGTCCCTCAGATTTTCTGGTGGTACCTTAGATTGGTTTGTCTTTGGCTGCAACTGCTGTGGTTGTTCACTACTATTCTGGATACATCCAGATATGTTTCTAATGATATATTTGTTATATATTTTTACAATAACGTATACGTGTATCTTTTCTAATTCCTGTGGATGTGGACTTTGTTGTTAGAGATTTCCTTTTGATGGGATGTACTTTTTATTTACACTGTCTTGTCAATTTACCGTTTAATTTGCTCTGTGTTTGTAGTCGAATGCGGACCTACCCCTTGCCATTGCGTTTGGATGCTGTGATTATTATAGGACCATTTTTCTTTTTTTCCCATCATTATACTCATTAAATGACACACCTTCGTGATATTGGCGTAATATATCATGTGCAGGTTTGAAGTTTTTTCGACTTTTACTTTTATTTTGGCACACCTATAATATCTAAGGATTAATCTCTTAACATTTTTCGGTTGTGCAAATACTTTTAATGAGAAACACTGTACATAAGAATACAGTTCTAAAGACGGGATTCATTTGTTTGAAAAATTTAAGTAAATATGTTGTTGTTTTATTCTATTCACTTACCCTACGCAGGTAATAACATATTCACTAACCCTTCACAGCTACAAACAAGAATGGCAGGGAAGTACATCATTGATGTCGACACAGGTGTAGACGATGCCCAGGCGCTTATTCTGGCATTAAGGCGACCAGAGATGGAGGTCCTGGCAATAACTTGTGTGGCGGGAAATTGTGACGTAAATCAAGTGTGTCTGAATACACTCAAAGTTCTGACAGTATGCAATAGGCTCGATGTAAGTAGACACCTTGTCATGTATGTTGATAATTACATATTGAAATGAACTGTAAAACAGGGTTCATATTGTCTATCCATGTTATATGTACAAGATCATCGGGGATTTTCTCGATTCTTCGAGCCTCTGGGTGAAATATACATACTTCTAAATAGGATGGAAAACATCAAATTTGTTTTAGAACTTTACCCATTGACAGTGACTGTGTGATTACCAAAGTCGTACACATAAAAGTTAAAAAGAGGTGCAATACACGTTCCTACCTGTTTTCTCTCTTATTTGTATATATTGCTTCCGAGAAATCCCCTTTTCACTATTAAATTGATATATTAATACACTAGTTAGCGTTTTTTTAGTGGTGTGTGGCAGCCGTAAACGTCACCCCTACTACAAATCAGTAGTTATTACTTACAGGTCATTTTAGATCATCGCCCAATGTCTGTGACTTTAAAGTAGAATACCGCTTACGCCGGTGCTAGTGGGCGTGAGAGGTGTTGTTGCACCTTTTACTACTTCTCATGACCAGACTCAATAAAACCGAGTCATTAGTCTCTTCTTTGTGTGTGTTGATTCCAAGGGATACCCTTTCCAACATTAGTCTATTCTTTGTGCGTGTTGATTCCAAGGGATACCCTTTCCAACATTAGTCTATTCTTTGTGTGTGTTGATTCCAAGCGATACCCTTTCCAACATTAGTCTATTCTTTGTGTGTGTTGATTCCAAGCGATACCCTTTCCAACATTAGTCTATTCTTTGTGTGTGTTGATTCCAAGCGATACCCTTTCCAACATTAGTCTATTCTTTGTGTGTGTTGATTCCAAGGGATACCCTTTCCAACATTAGTCTATTCTGTGTGTGTGTTGATTCCAAGGGATACCCTTTCCAACATTAGTCTATTCTTTGTGTGTGTTGATTCCAAGGGATACCCTTTCCAACATTAGTATATTCTTTGTGTGTGTTGATTCCAAGCGATACCCTTTCCAACATTAGTCTCTTCTTTGTGTGTGTTGATTCCAAGCGATACCCTTTCCAACATTAGTCTATTCTTTGTGTGTGTTGATTCCAAGGGATACCCTTTCCAACATTAGTCTATTCTTTGTGTGTGTTGATTCCAAGCGATACCCTTACCAACATTAGTCTCTTCTTTGTGTGTGTTGATTCCAAGCGATACCCTTTCCAACATTCACATTGACATTCTCACTAGCGTTTGTTTAGTCTTGTGTGGCGGGTGAAAAAAGTCGCTCGACTACAAATCAGTGGTATAATTACTAACGGTTCGTTTGGGATCTGTGTGGCTTTAAAGCAGAATAAATACTGATGAAGGTGATCCTTTGGGAGCAACAAACAAAATTAAGAGAATAAAGCAGCAGACCCGGTTTAATTGAGTCTGTTCATGAGAAGTAATGTAAGAAGCAACACCTCTTACACCCCCTACACCAAAGCCACCCATATTGGGCTCGTTGGTCCCAAAGGACCTGTAAAAACAACACTACTGATTCGTAGCACGGGAGACCTTTTACAGCCGCCACACTGCATTAAACGAACCACTTGCCGCTTTAGCCGGTTCTAGATAGCGTGAGACGCGTTACATCTTTTAATAAAACCGAGTCTGCTTCTTGTTTCTCTCTCTCTTGTTTGTGTTTCTCGTTCCAGGGAATCTCCTATTCAGTATGTATTTACCTGCAGTTATACTTGCAACAAAACTTGTAGATTTCTTTGCATTTAGCATTCATTTGAGGATGATTCCGAACTCAACTTTGAAAAGATACGATTATTGTATACAATTAAAAAAGTTCATTCAATCGTACAATCACATTGTGTTTTTCATTTGATAGTACCTATTCCATCCGTATTGTTGGTTTAACTTCTGTTAGATGTTGTAACAGGGATATATTTCATTGATCAGGTACCAGTATACAAAGGATCACCAGTAGCTCTTCTTGGTGAAAGTTTAGAGGCCACGCATTATCATGGCAACGATGGACTTGGTGATGCCAACCTTGATATTGATGTTTCTATGGACCAGCTACAGAAGGAACACGCTGTCACTGCCCTTCTTAATCTGGTGAATAAATATCCAGGTTGGTGCCATTATGCCAATTTTGATGGTAGCATGTGTGAATTGAATTGAATTGAATGTTGTTTAACGGCTCATCAACACAGTATAGTTTATTTAGAGCCGCCCCAGAGAGAGGGTAAGGATACATAGGAATCCGGGAACCTGCCCTACTCTTATTATCGAATAGATCCCTATGGTTCTTTAACGTGCTCGGAGGATAGACCGATACACGGGGTAGCATGTGTGAATATATTAGAACAATGTAAAATAGGGATATGTATGTAACTTATTTTTACTCGGCTCGACACGTGTTACTCCGTAATTCAAAGCAGACAGCTGCCTTTTAAAGACAACAACACAAAAGGAATATGTAATTAACAGGTTTACCTAATTGTTAGAGAGCTTATACCCAGTGTAAAATCGTGTTAGTTTACACTAAAAGTTGTATGGTTTAATGCAATACAGCATTTACCTTTGACATTGGTCCTTGAATGCTACATTTTCTGTTCGGCTTCTATATCTACTTTCAGTCATGCCTGTCGCTGTACGAGACTAGTTATAGTTTTGAGTTGTTCTGGCTGATGTGTTACATGTTTATCCTTGTTTGGGTATTGTTTCCTTTACAAACCTCTGGCATTGTGATCTGCTCTGCACCAGCACTATCCTGATTATCGTGTATAAGCTTGACTTTATTAAAGTATAAAAATGTCGTACGCTACATTTAACTATTTCAAAACACGTAAAACAGTTTACAAATGGTACTTGTATAGCTTAATATAAAGCAGTACACCACAAATGGTCAATGTGTATTAACATTTTGAGAAAAAGTGAGGACAACTTAACAACTATAGTTTATAACCATTACATACTTTATTTATTTCAGGAGAGATAACTCTTGTTGCCCTTGCCCCTCTTACAAACATTGCTCTTGCTCTGAGACAAGATCCAGAATTCGGGAAAAAGTTGAAAAGTGTAACAATCATGGGCGGCAACACAGAAGGTAACTATTGTAATACGAATTGAAACAAGTGGATAGAAGTTTTGTGACCGCTCTGAACAGACACCCACTATTTTACAAGATGTTTTTCATGATTTCCCTGAATTCTGGCTGAAGAAAATGTATGGAAGTATTTTAAAAAGTAGATGGAAAGAAATATGTTGTCACTGTTTACTTTCGAATCAAAATGGACATTTTATTTTGTGGATATCAAAAACTTAGAAAAAGTATCAAATAAATGACACTAACGTTTTATTCTCCAATTTGTTACTGTAATGACGGATTATTGAATATTCACCATGATTGCCTAATATTTAACTTCTAGCCAAAGGAAGAGTAACCCCGTGTGCCGAGTTTAATTTCCTCTCGGATGCCGAGGCTGCCTATGCTGTACTGGTCGGTTTACCACATGTGAACATACTCCCCTATGAACTTAATGCAGGACTGCCTTGGGTACACATGTACTAACATTTCAGTAAATAGTGTAGCATATAATTAACACTTTTTTGTATAGAAATCATGGTCAAACATACTATTATTCAAACAAAAGTTGATATTTTGCCTGTGGAAAGCAAAATTCTGTTCAGTAATTAACGAACACACAATTTAGGATATTATGGAAATTAATGAACTGTGTCAGCTTTGGTCGGTTCTAAGCTCTTCGCTATGCATAACACGGTCTTGGCAGTCCGAAATTAGAACTGTGTAGTGTTTAGTTTTTCTAACAAGACCCGAGTGTCATAGAGATGAAGCTGACATTTAAAAATCACAGCAATTGATGACAACAGGACGACTGAAATATTTAATTGCAGGTCAGGTAAAAACGAAAGTAAAACAATCACACAATTTATTACATTTCTCTTATATGACATATTTTTTATAAAACAATAGCAAAGTTTTAATTACTTTTAAGGAAAGGGCAACAACCCCATACTGTGGTGTGCAGAGTTCAATTTTGCATCCGATCCAGACGCTGCTTATGTTGTACTGAACGAACTCGGAGCACCGTTTACTCTTCTTCCATGGGAGATAAATCTAACATCGGCCACGGGGCAGCCATGGGTAGGTTCTTTCACACATTATCGACCCTTGAAAATAATAGGACATGTTTTACAACAAAAATGTGCAGATTCTTAACAACAGTAACTCGCATTTCCTTGTCAGGCATGGGCAGATTTTAACACCAATATCTCACCATCCCTTTGCAATCATGGACATAGTTTTAAAACGTCATCCCTTTGCAATCTTAACATGAATAACTCTCCATCCCTTTGCAATCACTGACATATTCTTAACACGAAAAGCTCGCCTTCCATTGGTAGACATGGGCAGATTATTAACACGAAAAAATTGCATTCTTAGTAGACATGGTCAGATTCTTTACACGAATACATGTCAGTTGACAGTCATGGACAAGATCGTGTCCGTACCAATAGGTTATTGCTGGCAGTCGGTTATTCTCTTCATAGAGGCCCCGTTTGGTTCCCGTGTGCCCCCGTTTGGTCACGGGGCAAAGAATAGGGCCACTGCAGATCCCTTCGGAGGGGTAGCCAGAGGGGTAGAATCCCCCCAAATTCATGTTCATTTTATCATTTTTTGTTCATGTTCATTAAAGGTCTTCATCATGATCCCTGCATTGTTTCAGGTGCTATCTCGCTCGCATCAAAAGAGCAGTGGCAGAAAAACAATAAACGTGGCTCCAGCGTAAATGGAGTTTCTACGATAGAACTTACAGCAACTCTGCAGTTCAGGGTGAGAAGGTGCTAGGCCCATTTTCCATATTTTATCTCGATGTACATGGAAGATGAGCCTGGCATGTTCATGCCTGTTAGGCGCCATATAACCTTTTCATGTGTTGGTGCGCCTTAAAACCCAATTCAGTTCAATTCTTCATAGAGACTAGCGTGTGCACTGGCACGGCACGGTAGCATGTTTGCGATCTGAAACCTTGCTGAAGCAACTAATTTTTCCTTAGTCATGGGAAGGTTGTATGCGTTTTATATTAACAGTTTGTCATAAATGTGCATGTTCTTTGCACTGGGTACGAAGGTTCTTCACAGCTATAATTGATCACAGCGAAGTCATGACTGGCATATGTAGGTTTCTCTTTAACACTTGGTTACCAACCAAGGGGCAGTCATATGTTAGTTCTCTACACTTATTACCAAACAAGGGGCAGTCATGTGCTGGTTCTGGCACTAATTACCAACCAAGGGCCAGTCATATGTTGTTGTCTACAGATAATAATTACAGGTATTCATTAAAAAGCCATGCCCATCTTTAACACAGCTGTCTTTAACTTAACTGTCTGGGGTTGGGTGTCTAAATACAACTTATTTTTATTTTTGCTTGACCATGATTTCTTATATAGTAGTATCGTCTAATGTAAAGTGTTAACGTAGTGCGACCGGCTCTATATATACCAACTGAAGGGTATATTTTAAAGTGCAGAGGTAGGTATTTCGGCTCTATATAATCCAGCTTTTGATTGTAGCGTGCAGAGATAGTTATTTCGGCTCTATAAGTTATATTGTAAAGTGCAGAGGTAGGTTATTATTTCGGCTCCATATAACCCAGCTGTATGATGTACGGTAAAGTGCAGAGATAGTTCTTCCGGCTCTATATAGACCACCTGTAGGTGATATTGTAAAGTGCAGAGATAGTTCTTCCGGCTCTATATAGACCACCTGTAGGTGATATTGTAAAGTGCAGAGGTAATTCTTCCGGCTCTATATAGACCACCTGTAGGTGATATTGTAAAGTGCAGAGGTAATTCTTCCGGCTCTATATAGACCACCTGTAGGTGATATTGTAAAGTGCAGAGATAATTCTTCCGGCTCTATATAGACCACCTGTAGGTGATATTGTAAAGTGCAGAGGTAATTCTTCCGGCTCTATATAGACCACCTGTAGGTGATATTGTAAAGTGCAGAGGTAATTATTTCGGCTCTATATAACCCAGCTATATGATGTACGGTAAAGTGCAGAGATAGTTCTTCCGGCTCTATATAGACCACCTGTAGGTTATATTGTAAAGTGCTGAGGTAATTCTTTTCTTTTTCCTTTTGAACCATCATGTTTTAACAGTTGATAATATAGAAGAGGTTTGGCTAGACAGAAACATTAATGGTAAATTAATAATGCATAGCACTCAATGTTTGTAGTTCTGTTTACACAGGGCAAAGAATAGGGCCACTGCAGATCCCTTTGGAGGGGTAGGCAGAGGTAGAATCCCCCCAAATTCATGTTCATTTTATCATTTTTTGTTCATGTTCATTAAAGGTCTTCATCATGATCCCTGCATTGTTTCAGGTGCTATCTCGCTCGCATCAAAGAAAAACAATAAACGTGGCTCCAGCGTAAATGGAGTTTCTACGATAGAAATTGCAGCAACTCTGCAGTTCAGGGTGAGAAGGTTCTAGGCCCATTTTCCATATTTTATCTCGATGTACATGGAAGATGCGCCTGGCATGTTCATGCCTGTTAGGAGCCATATAACCTTTTCATGTGGTGGTGCGCCTTAAAACCCCAATTCAATTCAATTCTGTTTACACACATAAAACCAACAACTATGTTCTAGTATTACGTTTGTTTTTCAAACTATCGATTGAACAGATTTTTACAGGGAACGGTATTTGTATAATGTACATGCCTTAAGCAGGTGTGGATAAAGGTGTTGTTTACTTTGATTCTCTTATTATTTTATGTAGATAAAAAAAATGATCATGTAGAGATAGCAAAATATCATAATGTTATTCATTTCACACACGTTGAATAACAAAGCGTGTGATTGCAAATTTTCATTTCTTTGTGAAATCTTGTTCTTTCACCTAAAAAATGTAAAAAAAAAATTGTGATTTTTAGGACTGGTTTGATAAGTGGGTTCAGACGGACACTCCTGTAGGACGGTTTAACAAAGCAATTGTTCAAACAGCCATCTACAAACAGCGAACATTGCGAAATATGCCCATTTACCGATCATGTGACCTCAACACTATGGCAACTCTAGTCGACCCAAAGGTCATCACAGAAACTAAAGATGTTTATGCGACCGTAGAACTTCATGGTAAATACACGCGCGGCATGATGGTTGTGGACTGGAGGGGTGTTCTGGGGAAGGCCCCAAACATGACCCTTGTGGTGACTATGGACACAGCCAGAGCAAGGGTTTTATATGACGATATGGTGAAGTGAGAACGCAGTTTTTCTAGATGGTGGTTGATATATATATGGAACATTACTATAGTATATAGAACAAATCAGAACAATTAGTGATTGGTAACCCAAGAACATTTAATTAGACCCTATAAGTATGAGTATGTTATACTCTGACACTCCTGTTGACCGGAGGGGTGTTCTGGAGAAGGCCCCAAACATTACTCTTGTGTTGATCATAGACACAGCTAGAGGAATGGTTCTATTTGATAATATGGTGAAGTGAAAAGGCAGTTCGTGTCCCACCTTCGAACTGCGGCGACGGTGAAGATGGCACTGACGACGGGGGCGGCGAGGACGGCGGTGTCAATATTTACGTTAACGTTAACGTCTCACACCACAGTTAATTTTCCATAGGGTCCCATTGTAATGTTTTTGTTTGTGGCATAGAGATAAACAAAATTTACAACATGTATGTATGCTTAAATTCTTCATTGATCCAATATCTGCAATTTAAAACACAGTTAACAAATATTTACCAGATTGAATTTTTTAAATTTCATGTTAGGTGTCACATCTATCAACATTTCGACAAAAATACAACAAAGTGGTGATAAGATCCATGATGTGTAAAATGAGGCAGAATTAGCTAGCAATCTTGTATCAACATGGATTTTTCTGTGATCTCTCACTAAATTGCTGTAGATTTAGAACCTGGTAAAGATAAATCAATGTATCCTGTAAATTGTAGAAAAGCAGACCTTTTTTTTATCTACCTCCTTCATATGTAGGGCATGAGTATTCAAGGGAGATATTTGTGTTGTGAGACCTGAAATGTGTTTAGGACCCACAATACTAGTATCTCCCTTGAATACTCATGCCCTACAGGTGAAGGAGGTAGATAAAAAAAGAGTCCCCTTTTCTACTTTTTATAGGACTTTCCATTGCATACATTGATTTATCCTAACCAGGTTCTAAATCTACAGCATTTTAGGAAGAGATGACAGAAAAATGCATGTTGATTTAGGATTTCTTGCAATCTCATTAAAATCTTATCCTAATTACGCTTTGATACTCTCCGCTACTTGATCTGACAACACTGCCTTGGAGGTCACGTCAGATCGACCTTTCATCTAATCAATATGCATGAGAAGATCAACTAAATTCAACCAATGAAATCGCACGTTGTTTCATATGCACTTCAGATGACATTTGAGTGAACTGAACAAACGAAAATTCGCATAAAAAATATAGATCTATATCCGAATAAAGAGTCTTCGTGTGTTATTGCTGAGGATTGCATGATAAATTCAATGTGTGTTTTGAAAATATATATTCAACCAAAATTATTACGACATTAGATATTCTAAATAGTAATTCATAGTACATTTGGCCCGCTTAGCTCAGTTGATAGCGAAGTAGACTATTGACCCGCGAGTGTAATTTTAATGTGGGTTCAATCCCACGAATCGGTACATGTTTTTTTACAGTAAATATTCAATAATGGTTGGTGTATTATTTTGTCAACCCAATTATTTTGTGTTTTATTAGCTAAAAAGCTACTGACATTGTCTCTTTCAATACCGAGCGTAGACTGCTCCACTGCTCATTACTGTAACGCGTCATGCGCAGTGAAGCATTCTATACCGAGCAATTTTGTAAGTTGAAATCTGACTGGCTAATCGTAAGGTCAATCTGACGTGACCTCCAAGATCCTTAGTAGCGTAGAGTATCGTAGCGGTATAAAGGGTGCGATTTTAATGATATTAGATTTCTAGCTATGATATTGGATTTCTAGCTAATTCTTCCTCATTTTACACATCATGGTTCAAATCACCGCAGGGTTGTATTTTTGTTGATTACCTAAATTTTGACTGGTGTCACGCAAACATGAAATTTAGTTGTTTTTAACCTGGCAAATATTTGTTGTGTTTTAAATTGCAGATATTGATTGGATCAATGAAGAATTTAAGCATAAATACATTTTGTAAATTTTGTTTATCTCTATGCCACGAACAAAAACATTACAATGGGACCCTGTGGAAAACTAATTGTGGTATGAGACGTTTACGTTTTTCACATAATATCTTCAACACAGTGTATTCAAATTCATTCAGGCGTTGCATATGTCTTCTGTATCACCAAGTCACTTTGTATTGCATTTTAGTAAAAGTATAGCCCTTTTCTCGAGTTAGACATACACTTGCGTTAAATTGTTTCACATTCTTATATCATTGCTTATTCAAATTCATTCAGACGTTGCATATGTCTTCAGTATCCTCAAGACCACACACGCACGCACGCACGCACGCACGCGCGCACAGGTTCAATAACCCTGTATTGCATTTCAGCAAATGTATGACCCTAATAGGAGAGACACTTTTTTCCCCCCGACAGGCGGACGGACTTTCTTGTCCTAAATGGTTGTTGAAATATATATATGACATATTTACACATATACAGAATTATTCCGAACTATTTAGGTATTTGTAACTCAAGAAGATATAATTACATCATATAATTATGAGTGTTCTTTGCTCTGACATGCATGGCCAATACAGTTGAAGTAAAAAAAACACTAAAAAATACTTTTGTTTGTCAATTAGTCATAACATGGTGTTAAATAAATGAAGTCGCAAAACAGTTTGTTTTATCCAATAACCTTCAGTACATTTACTGTGCATTTTTAAAACTGTCTGACTTCAGAGTCCTCGTCAGGAACTGCTGACTTGTATCACATATAAAAAATGCTGCACTCCCGTCCGTATTAATAACAACGAAGCACAGCAGTGAATATTTCCAGTATTTATCAGTTTAGTCTTAAATACATATATATTATTAAGAATCATAACATACACCCGTTAATGTCTCATTGGTATTGATTATTATTAAATGAAACGAAAGTTTACATTGATATGTTTGTAGTATCAGCAGTTATACCTCCATGCCCTTGTGGGTTTACAGATATAAGATGCTTAGACTTTACTTACAGTTCGTAGTACAGGCTATACCATGAATGGCGTTGTTTGTGTCTTAAATGGGGAAACATCAACGCATTAGCTCAAAGATGGGACAAAGTGGAAAGAGTTAAATATATTTGATCAGTAAAGGTATAGCATAAAATAAGCAGAAGTGAGCATTGCCGCTTCATTGTGTAGGGTTGGAAATACAGGATATTTTCTACACTTTGTCGGATATTTGAGATGAAAATGATAACAAAACAGCCCTTGAAAAATTGAGTGAAAAATTTTGCTTCACAAGAAAATGTGCCATTTGAGAGGCATCAATTTCGACAACTTAAACAAGAAGACGGAGAATCGACAGATCAGTTTGTGGTAAGACTTAGGCTAAAAGTTGAAACATGTGAATTTAGGGACAACACCGATGAGCATACTCGTATAAGGGACCAAATAACTGAGAAGTGCAAACCGACCAGTCTAAGGAAAAAATACTTGGAAAAAGGGAAAGATCTTCCACCAAACAAACTTTTGGAAATAGCAAGAATATTTGAGAATGCAGTTAGGCATGCCAGATCAATGGGCACTGTTATGTCAGAATCTGTAAACAAGTTGTCATTTAAAAAGGGAAAGAGGAGAGGAGAATACAGAAAATCAAACAATGGATTAAAATGTTTCAATCGTGGCTATGAAGGACATAAGGCGAAAGATCAAGCTGTCCAGCCAGGGAACAAAAGTGTAGAAACTGTTCAAAGATTGGACATTTTTAGAACATACGTAAACAGAAAGATGGAAAAAAGGAACAAGGGAGAAATAAAAAAAGGAATGTAAATGAAAGTGAAGAAAGTGATGAAGAAAAAGGGGTTACAGGATTTACATTATGTTAAGCGACCAATATCCAGAAAATACATCGATCAATATCCAAGTTGGAGGAATACAGTTAAAATGTAATGAATAAATGAATGGTGTTTTACGGCACGTCGACACAAAAATAGGTCATATTGTTCGCAAAAACTGATGAAAGATGAAGAAATGAAGTAGTAAATAAAAATTTATGTAAGTACATACAGATAAAACTATTTACAAATAAGGGATGATATGGTAGTAATACAAACTATGTATAAATGTAAATCAACAAATGCCCGTCAACGGGTGTATGTATAAACAAGTAAATATATATAAGGACATATTATAATGATTTATAAAGTCTGATTATTATAATGATTTATATAGTCTGATTTCTTTCAGGAAATCTAAAACAAGACTAAAATCTATAGTATCAAATAACTCTTTCATAGTATTAAAATTGTAATACCTTTGA
Organism: Cyrtodaria siliqua; assembly: GCA_037043455.1. Taxonomy (NCBI): domain Eukaryota; kingdom Metazoa; phylum Mollusca; class Bivalvia; order Adapedonta; family Hiatellidae; genus Cyrtodaria; species Cyrtodaria siliqua. Next base: position 92,617 of record JAWPHD010004342.1, on the reverse strand, counting down.
CGCATAGGATCAAAGTCTACACATTCCAACAATATGTGTTTGGCCGTTAACGGTGCAAAGCAGGGTATACATTCTGGTAATTGCTCAGCTTGTAATAAATATGAATGAGTATAACGTCTATGCCCTATCCTGCTACGGTCTAGGACAACTTCTTCTCGACGAATGGGTCTATTAGAAGAACGCCATTCTCCGAGTAACGGTTTAATTGAATGGAGTTTATTGCTAACTGACAACTCCCAAGCGGCTTGCCAAGAGTTACGAGTATATGTGTTAATACAACTTTTATAATCAGTATACGGTAATTTGGCATTAGATATATGTAAACTTAATGCTGCTTTAGCAGCACTATCAGCTCTATCATTACCACGTATTCCTACAATGCTTGGAAGCCAGCAGAAAATAATAAAATTATCAACTATAAGAGAATTGTACTTTTGTAAAAGTTGAAGCACGACTGGGTTATCATGTTTCATATTACCCAGGGCTTGAAGAGATGAAAGGAAATCAGAAAAGATTACAAAATGGTCATCATTAGATTCCTGAATATAATTTAAGGCAAGTTCAATTGCCTTAAGTTCAGCTGAAAAGATAGAGGCCTTGTCAGGCAGGCGGCTTTTCATGCTGTGTTTGTGAACAACAGCTGCTGCAGCTACCTTATCCCCATCTTTAGAACCATCTGTGTATATATGTTGAAAGTTACTGTATTTCGATTTAATTTCATTAAATTTGCTTTAAAGACATTAGGTTCTGTACTGGATTTGTTACTATTACAAAGATCAAAAATATTTGTTGGTGTTTCCAAAGTCCACGGTGGAATATTGTGGTACTTTGTACTTGTCAGTCAAATTTATGTCGATTTCAGTGTCTCTTAATTTTAGTTTAATACGAAGACCAAATGGTCGAATGGCCTTCGGTTTTCGATCAAAAAGAGGTTCATAACTAGGATTAAAAACAGTATCGAAAGTTGGCTTTGAAGGGTTAGATTGTAATTTAATGGCATACTGAAGGGCTAATTTGTCCCGTCTATGAGACAGTGATGGTTCATTAGCTTCAACATATAGACTTTCTGCTGGTGATGTACGAAAGGCACCTAAGGCGAGTCGTAATTCTTAATTATGTATAGGATCGAGCATCTGCAAGTTTGACTTGCGAGTCGATCCATCTATTATTGAGCCTTATTGGATCTGATAAGAGATCTATAAAGTTGTAAGAATAAGACCAAGGAATTTTGTCTCATCCACTACTGGTATTGGTGAGCCATCCAGTGTTAGATGAGGGTCTTCATGATGTTTACGTAGTTGACAAAAGTGCATACAATTAGTTTTAGATTTAGAAAATTTAAAAACATTTTCATCAGACCAGGTCTGAAGTTTATTGAGACATTATCGAAGTTGTCTCTCAATAGTGTTCATGTTTTTTGCAAGATAACACATAACAAAGTCGTCAACATATAGAGAACCACACCAGGATTGATGCATGTAACTATACAGTTAATGTTTATATAAAAAAGGGTGACAGAGAGTATGCTGCCCTGTGGCACACCCATCTTCTGTTCATGAATGTCAGAGAGGGTTGAACCCATTCGGACACGAAACTGTCTATCATCTAAGAAATTCTCTATAAAAATTGTTAATCGGCCTCTAAGACCAAGGTCATAAAGATCATTTATGATACCGTACTTCCATGCAGTATCGTAAGCTTTCTCCAAGTCAAAAAATACAGCGACTAGATATTATTGATTCCGGAGCGAGAAAACTTAGCTTAAATGTTATGCCAAAAAAGCGAGGAGCAACTTTGTTGATTTTATATTAAATCTTTAGAGTATCCCTTCAATTCGTTACCCATATATTTAAAAACATTTTCCATCATGTCTTCAAACTGATTTTGACTATTATTTTTATTGGAATTTGATATTTTCAGGACTTTTATATTTCCAAGAAAACGGCATTTCTTGCCTTGGACTACATCGATGTTTTGTATTGAAAACATCGTTTACGTAATATTTACACAAACTTCTAGTTACAACAAAAGTTTGAATAAATTACTTTGCTGCAACATGGATTTTTATGAATCCAACATTACCACCTATGCAAATTCATTAAACTGTTCTTCCGCTTTTTAAGGCAGTGTATATGAATATGTCCCAAACAATCAGTCGTTATAGACTTATAATATCTTCACTGATTTTAATAACATTTTCAGAATGTGTCACTAAAGGTTCATTCTATAATATCATTTTCAAATTTCGTGTGTAAACCTCACACAACGTGAATACGACGGCGAGTTGCATTAATGATGAACGCTCCTCGTATACAAAAAATGCCAACACTAAATAAAACACGATCCATTTGTCAGATATAATTTAAGAACCATTGGTAACATTGAAATATTAACTGTTTAACACACTGGCAATATGCAAAATATGAGATCATTGTATGGCGCTTTGTATTTTTAGCTCGACTATTCGAAGAATAAGAGAGCTTATGTAATCAATCCGGGGTCGGCATGGAACCCAAATTATGATAGCCCATAAAAGGTGCCCCATTTCACATCAAATTTTGCGTGTAAGCTGTGTTTACAAGTCTATATCTCTTACAATTCTTACCCTAGCACAACCAAATTTGGCCATTAGCTTCCTTATAGCATTATCGTAAAGGCTGCTTAAGTAATTTTGGTTCCTGTAACCCCTGGGCTCCCATGGAACCCAAATTCTGATAGCCCTTAAAATATGTCTGTTTCACATCAAATTTTGCGTGTAAGCTGTGTTTATATCTGTTACATTTTTTGTCCTAGCTGAACTAAATTTTGGAAATGGTTTCCTTATAGTATGTTGTAAAGGGTTGGATAAGTAATTTTGTCTTCTGCAAAGTCTGGGCTCCCATAGAACCCAAATTGTGATGGCCCATAAAATGTGCAATAAAGGCAGATCTAGGTTTGCATGTAAGCATGTATATATCTATAATTTTGGTTTGGGATTTGTTATAGCATTATGCATCTTATAACTTCACCCATATTGGGGCATGGGCTCCCTCCTCCCATCCCCCCTCTACCCCTGCCCCCACGCCCCTCCACACCTTTTTTTTTATTTTTTACATATTTCTGTGTTGTTTAAGTCAATTCTTACACATATATGTTGCAACCCTCCCCGCCCCCACCACCCCACCCCCACCCCCGCCTCTCACCCCATCACCCGCCCACCCTGCCCCAGACTTGAAACTTTTTTTTTTACATATTTCTGTGTTGCTTTTGTCAATTCTTACACATATATGTTGCAACCCCCCCCCCCCCCCCCCCCCACCACTTGAATTTTTTTTTTTTACACATGTTTCTTTGTTGTTTTAGTCAATTCTTACACATGTTGCCCTCCCCACCCACGCCTCTACCCCATCCCCACTCAAACATGATTTTTTAATTATTTTTTTCTTCATATTTTTGTGTTGTTTTGGTGAATTATTACATAGCTTCTTACACATATATGTTGCCCTCACCACCCCCACTCCCCCCACCATCTACCACCGCTTCTCTCCCACCCCCACTCAAAACTCGATTTTTTTTTTTTTTTTTTTTTTTTTACATATTTCCGTGTAGTTTTGGTCAATTCTTACACATAGTTATGTTGTGCTCCCAACCCCACCCCACATTGTTGTAGCCTTGTTTTCTGATGGTATATACTAGCTATAAATGTATTATTCTCCGAAAAATCGAATAGTCGAGCTGCGCTGTTCTCCGACAGCTCTTGTTGTATCATTTAATAACTGAATAGTCCGTTTTATCGTTTCTACATGTAAGCCCATTTTGTAGTAGCGTTTGTGTTGCAACTCTATGAGAAATATCAAAATAAAATATCGGCAGCACAAAGGTTATCTATCTGAGACAGAGATAACTTTCGAATACCTGTAAATGTGTATGCGCCGTAAACCGAAATCAAACTGAAGCCCGCGAAAATTGCAAACGCCGTCAAATAAACTGCTATCCATCAGTTAGACCTCTCCACAGCCGACAATTAAAATTGTAGCATGGTCGGTGACATTTCCTTTGATGAATGCAAAGTTTAATTTAGGGCAACTAAAGGGGCGTGGTTATACCGTACTACACGTAATAGATAGAGTCTGGTCTCAGCGAGTTGGCTTATTTAACCACCGAGATGGGCGTAGCCCATCGATGTGTTTAAATAACCAATGAGCGGAGACAGACTCTATCTTTTTTTGTAGCATGATCTAGCATGGTGTACTTAATAGCACTGTGACGTCATAGTGACCGTACTCTAAATTCCTCTATCTGGTAGTTGTAGTACGGTATATAGCCACGCCCCTTTAGTTACCCTAAATTAAACGATTTAATGCTCTGCATTCATCAAAGTAAATGTCACCGACCATGCTACAACTACCAGATAGAGGAATTTAGACGGACGTCACTCTGACGTCACAATGTTACTAAGTACACGATGATACAAAAAGATACAGTCTGTCTCAACTCATTGGTTATTTAAAAAAGCCAACTCGCTGATACCAGACTCTATCTATTACTTGTAGTATGGTATAGCCACGCCCCTTTAGTTGCCCTAATTTAGTCTGTCTCAGCTCGTTGGGTTTTTAAATAAGCCCGTCTCGCTGAGACCAGACTCTATCTATTTACTTAAATTGTTCTGTTTGAAAAACGGACATGCGCAGTGCAACAGTTTAATCCATCAGTAGGTCACGCATAAAGAGTTGGCCTCTGGGGAGATCACTCGTAATACCAAGAAACCCGATATCACCGTTATTAGATATTTGGTGAGTTTTTCGTTTTTAATATGATGTCATCTATGATAATTTTCACATTTTAACACAAGATTGGCATTTATGTACACACGGTTTGTTTTTATTTTTCTGCAATACCTTAAACTCGATGTAGTTTTTACTTTAGAGCTTAGAGATCCCGGTACTTTATCCTCCGAAAATCAGACACACTACGCAATCGGAAAATCGCTGATTCGAGTTGGTGATACCACTAATTCGTTTTGAGTCGGTGATGTCACTCACTCATTCGAATGAGTGACATCACTTATCGAATATTCGATATCATTGAGTCAAAACGAATGGATGATATCACTCATTAGAGTCGGTGATATCACTACTTTCATTGGAATAAAATACAAACCGGTTAAAAGGCAATATATCACACATTTAAATGCATGGCTGACTCTTCGGAGTCATGTATTCTGTAATTTCTGAGTTGTAGTTTTTAGTTGAAGAGCTTTACGCAGTTCGAGAATGTAGTCCCCTTTAACTGCCTCAAATACAACTAAATTTGATAAGGTGACTGACATGAACGTTATGTATACCGAATAATATAACTACTGATTGTGATATAATGAAATAATTGTAATTGTATACAATATAAACGTGTCTTTTTTGTAGATGTACCGAAATAGTATGCACATTAATACACCAGTTTTTGGACGAGGAGCTTTACGCACTGCGAGAATGCATTTCGAGAATGTAGTTCCTTTAACTGCCTCATGTATAACTTAATTTCATAAAGTGACTGACATAAACGTTATATATACCGAATAATATAACTACTGATTGTGAATAATTGTCATTGAAAAAAGTATATACGTGTCTTTCTTGCAAATGTACTGAACTACTATGCGCAATAATACACGCATAAATATGTTATTAATGGAAAGTTTCAATAGCATAGTTACCCGGATGTCGAACATCTCATTAATCCATGCAGTGTTTATTTCCTTGCTGGAATTCAATAAAAAATAATTATCTCACAGTGTATCAACAGGAAATCTAATGGAACATACGCTCGAAAACCAAATCCGACGCGGTTGCAAAAAATAGTTCTGTCCCAATACTTTTTCGAAAATTAGAAAAAATATTTTTTTCAATGTTGTGTGCCCAGATACTTCATCCCATTGGCGGAATGTTATGCAGAACAATATAAATAAAGGATGTCAGCAAGAAACCGTGCTTAAAAAAGTGTTTTTAATAAAAAACGAGGCCTTTGAAAAATTATTACTTTCATACCCAGGTCATTCGACCTTATTGTAGCTTTGCTCATCTTGTCTCCAACAAGCATTTACCATGTTTTAGATATGTGTTAAGGGTCGTTATGCTGTAAATAAAGCGAATGCTATTGTGTTTTACTGCCCTTCACCACTTATTAAATAAGTTGATGCATTAATCAGAAGAAAATGCAATATACCAGATACTGATCATACTTCTTTGTTTGTTTACAGTTCATATATTTTTATTGATATATCTTTTACTGCTTTAATTGTTGATTAACTTTGCAATAACTTTTAACCTTTCGTTTTCTTGTAGACGGATTTATATAGCTCAACTTCTCTTTCTAATCATATTCGTTGTTTTCCTTAATATATACAACAAAATGTTTACAAACAGTATAAGCAGAGTAAGACAGATTTAAAAGAGCAGCTGAGCTATATACCAATATTTACAAGAAAACGAGAGGTTACAAGATATTCTACAGTTAACAGTATATGTTTATCCACCAGTTATATTGATTTCTGCTTACAATTTGCATGCTCCAAGTACTCGCAATTAAAATAAAAAGTTGAACAACATAACTACATTTCTGTTTCTTTCATACCACCCTGATGTCTATAGATGCAAAGACAAAATGCTTCCTTGCTGGCATAATGATGAAACACTTAAATTCAGTATCTCTGTCAGGAATATATCATCTTGTCAAAATGAACAGCCTTACAATTTTCTACTTGAACATAAAACCAGCAGGCTCCGTGTGATTTCGGGACAAAGAATAGCACCACTGCAGAAACCAGCAGGCTCCGTGTGATTTCGGGACAAAGAATAGCACCACTGCAGATCCCGTTGGAGGGATAGGGGTAGACCCCCCCCCCCCCCCCCCCCCCCCCCCCCGATGTACATGGAGGGTGAGCCAGGCATGTTCATTCCTGTTAGGCGCCATATAACCTTTCATGTGTTGGTGCGCCTTAAAACCCAATTCAGTTCAATCAAACCAGGATGTCAATCGATCTGTTTTATTTCCTTTTAACAAATGCGCGAGTGTCTGATTTATCAACAGCATTTCCGTTATGTACGCCAGTCAGTTAACCAAACCATGCTTTGCTGGGTTGAACCAATACAGACACAGATTCTTCACAAGTACCTAACAACGCATGTATCAATTCAGCTCGCTTACTCCAGTACAAAAAACATCTCATGTTCTAAGCAGCGACATTTCATTTTAATACGCCACACCTGTACAATTTAACATAACCTTTAACCTCCCCAAGAAGACAGACACTATCTTGGCGACTCTCAGGACCTTCAGTCCTTTGATTTTGATCTGGTGTGAAGAGAATATATTTAGTCTAGTGACAGTGTTGTAGACCAGAGCTTTCAGTCGAGATGAGGAATTGGATATTCCTAACCTTTGTAAAACTGTATGCACTGGTTTTAAAATATTAAAGTAATTTGAAAACACTTCTGCGACACGGACTATCACAACCTAACTTCTATGGTGACGTGATTTACAAATTTTGTAAGATCCTTGGTCATGATCACTTTCTTGCAATTTTTATTTAGCGTGTTATAAAGTTTATCAAAAGCGGTCATTTTGCAACGCACAGCATGTCTATAGAGGTTGATCCATTTACAGTTCGCCACTATGTTTTTGCGATGAGCCATCATCATGACCGGTCATATTGTGATGACGTCTACCTATATCATGAAAGGACGGTAACGTTCCATGTTTGTCTCCAATATTGTCTTCTCGATCGTGTTACCCAACTATAATTAATAGTTTAGTGTGTGTATGCTCTTTTCCTGTTTCAATTCTTTAATTTTGTATTTTCATTTACATATACATATATATATAGTCGGTAGAATTTGATATGTGTTAACTGTAGTTTGCAGTTATCTATGTTATATATATGTATTTTGGGGGTTCTGCCTCAAAGCTCTCGTTTCACTCGAGTTTGATCCAGAAACCCCCAAAATACATATATATAAAAACTCCTACCACAAGGTGCTGAAATAAGCTGAGCCAGAGTTATATTCTGAGATTTTTTAATAAAAGTTGAAATTTACACCTAAATCACGGTGATTTATTAAAACTTTTTTAGAATAGGGGTAGTGAAGATTGCAAGTTTAATTCTTTTTTATAGTTATCAAAATTACAAAAATAAAATGTTTCCTTAATACAAAACAAATTTGTTGATTTGTTATTAAAATTACACCCAAATCAACGAATAAACACGAAATCAATAAAATATGATTTAAACCTCAATACGTCTAAATCGGAGACACTCAGCGTTGTACGACTTTAACCTCCAGTATTCATGTTTTTTTCTAATCGAATGAGCACCACAACCAACACACACTTGATATTTTACAGAAGTGCCTTTTTTACATTTTAGACACGGTAATGCATGACTTTTTTTTAATCTATATTTATGCAAACTGCAATAATTAGAATTTTTTGTTGGCTTATTTTCACATGGATTATGTAATCCAATTTTAAGAAATTTACAAACATTGATTTCCATTGTCTTTTTTGTATATAATTATTTTATATTTAAGAAAATGTATTTCTAATATATAACAAATAAAGGAAATGGAAAACGAGGAGACTATAAAAGAATTAATACTCCTGTTTAAAACAGGTGTAATAGATAAGCAAACACTATCTAACGGTATTAATGCATTAAAACCTTTTAAAGAAGTTTCAAAGGAAACTCCAAAAGAGGTTAAATCTCAAACATTAGAAAATTTACGCAAGAGACGACGTGCTAAAAAATGAGGCAATAGTATAACCAATAACACTCTCTTAAATCAGAGCGGTACAATTGTTAGAGGAAAATAACTGCCGGGAAATGACTGGACAGAGCCGGGGAAAAACTGGACATTATTGTGTATCAATAATATGTTATCATATCTCATCTGCAATGTTTTCCCTCTCATCTCTCATGCCAACTTTACTATGAGGCAATAGTATAACCAATAACACTCTATTAAATCAGAGCGGTACCATTGTTAGAAGTAAATAACCGCCGGGAAATGACTGGACACAGCCGGGAAAAAAGTGGACATTATTGTGTAGCTCAAAATTATGTTATCATATCTCATCTGCAATGTTTTCCCTCTCATCTCTTATGCCAACTTCACTAATGAGGCAATAGTATAACCAATAACTCTCTATTAAATCAGAGCGGTACCATTTTTAGAAGTAAATAACCGCTGGGAAATGACTGGACACAGCCGGGAAAAAACTGGGCATTATTGTGTAGCTCAATAATATGTTATCATATCTCAACTCCAATGTTTTCCCGCTCATCCCTCATGTCAACCTCATTAATGAGGCAATAGTATAACCAATAACACTCTATTAAATCAGAGCGGTACCATTGCTAGAGGAAAATAACCGCCGGGAAATAACTGGACACAGCCGGGAAAGCACTGGACATTATTGTGTATCTCAATAATATGTTATCATATCTCATCTCCAATGTTTTCCCGCTCATCCCTCATGTCAACCTCATTAATGAGGTAATAGTATAACCAATAACACCCTATTAAATCAGGGCGGTACCATTGTTAGAGGAAAATAACCGCCGGGAAATGACTGGACACAGCCGGGAAAAAAGTGGACATTATTGTGTAGCTCACAATTATGTTATCATATCTCATCTGCAATGTTTTCCCTCTCATCTCTTATGCCAACTTCACTAATGAGGCAATAGTATAACCAATAACTCTCTATTAAATCAGAGCGGTACCATTTTTAGAAGTAAATAACCGCCGGGAAATGACTGGACACAGCCGGGAAAAAACTGGACATTATTGTGTAGCTCAATAATATGTTATCATATCTCAATTCCAATGTTTTCCCGCTCATCCCTCATGTCAACCTCATTAATGAGGCAATAATATAACCAATAACACTCTATTAAATCAGAGCGGTACCATTTTTAGAGGAAAATAACCGCCGGGATATAAATGGACACAGCCGAGAAAAAACTGGACATTATTGTGTATCTCAATAATATGTTATCATACCTCAACTCCAATGTTTTCCCGCCCATCCCTCATTAAGGAGGCAATAATATAACCAATAACACTATTAAATCAGAGCGGTACCATTGTTAGAGGAAAATAACCGATGGGAAATAACTGGACACAGCCGGGGGAAAGCTGGACCATATACTGTATTTGAACAATGTCATCATTTTTTCTCGCTCATAATATCAGTTACAATACTCTATTATTTTAGGGCAGTGATATACTAGACGGAAAAACGTGCCAGGAAATAATTGGACATAACTGGGAAATAACTGGACATCACCGGGAAATAACTGGACCATATATTGTATTGAAACAATATGTCAAGTTTTCTGGCTGAAAATATCCGTTACAATACTTTATTATATGAGGGCAGCGATAAGGTAGACGGAATAACGTGCTGGGAAATAACTGGACATAGCTGGGAAATAACTGGACATTCTTGGGAAATAACTGGACCATATATTATATTTGAATATCCTATCTTATCTAAGACGTTTTTTCCGCCCACTTGTATGTCAAACTCTCTAATGAGGTAATAAAATCCTCTATTATATCAGGGTATTGATATGGTAGACTAAATACACGTGCTAGGAAATAACTGGACATACCTGTGAAATAACTGGACCATATACTGTATTTGAACAATATGTCATCACATCTTTCATGTTTTCTCGCTCATAATATCCATAACAATACTGTATTATATCAGGGAAGTGATATGGTAGACGGAATAATGTGCTGGGAAATAACTGGACATAGCTGGGAAATAAATGGACATCACCGAGAAATAACTGGACCATATATTGTATTTGAACAATATGTAATCATATCTCATTTTTCATGTTTTCTCGCTCATAATATCCGTAACAATACTTTATTATATCAGGGCAGCGATATGGTAGACGGAATAACATGCTGGGAAATAACTGCTGGGAAATAACTGGACCATATATTATATTTGAATATCATATGTTATCTAAGACGTTTTTCAGCCCATTTTTATGTCAAGCTCTCTAATGAGGTATTTAAATCTGCAACAATACTCTATTATATCAGGGCAGTGATATGGTAGACGGAAAAAACGTAATGGGACATAACTGGACATACTGGGAAATAACTGGACATTGCCGGGTAATAACTGGACCATATACTGTATATGAACAATAAGTCATCATATCTCATCTTTCGTGTTTTCTCGCTCATAATATGCGTAAAAATACTGTATTATGTTATGGCAGTGATATGCTAGAAGGAAAAACGTGCTGGGAAATAACTGGACTCATCTTTCGTGTGTTTGCGCTCATAATATCCGTAACAATACTATAGGTTATTGCATTTGTATGGGCTAAATATTTCTTGGAACGAGTTGTTTTGGCAAAGGACGACGAGCTTGCGAGTCGTCCTGCGCCAAAACAACGAGTTCCAAGTAATATTTAGCCATACAAATTCAATAACCTTTTTATTGTATACTTTCATATTGTTTTTGATCAATGTTAATTGTATGACTATTACTTTTCATTGTATTTGTGTTATTTTTTATAGCTTTTGATGGAATTCCTATTTGCCATTCAGTTTCATTTTGTGTGGATGATTATTTTGCGCGAAAACGACGTCGACGTCGGATGACGTCATTAAAAACATCAAGGGATTTTCTAAAGTTTGTTTACCATTCGATAACGTTAAAAACAGTGGGTGAGTGACCATTTGAATTATTTTATCAATTTTTGCCATAAAAGGTTGTAAAAAAACTCGTATTTTTTGTTGACACTATAGGAAGGATTCCGTTATTTTTATTTGAAAGTAGTTCCTTATTTCTGTTTCGCGGCTCTTAGCAAGCACGAGCAAAAGTTCCCGTGCAATATCAATGCGTGCAATATCGTAGAATATTGCACGCTTAGCTCAATGCAAACTAAACGGGACAATATGCAAGTATACAATAATATAGGTTATTGCATTTGTATGGCTAAATATTACTTGGAACGAGTTGTTTTGGCAAAGACGACGAGCTTGCGAGTCGTCCTGCGCCAAAACAACGAGTTCCAAGTAATATTTAGCCATACAAATTCAATAACCTTTTTATTGTATACTTTCATATTGTTTTCGATCAATGTTAATTGTATGACTATTACTTTTCATTGTATTTGTGTTATTTTTATAGCTTTTGATGGAATTCCTATCTTGCCATTCAGTTTCATTTTGTGTGGATGATTATTTTGCGCGAAAACGACGTCGACGTCGGATGACGTCATTAAAAACAACAAGCCATTTTCTAAAGTTTGTTTACCATTCGATAACGTTAAAAACAGTGGGTGAGTGACCATTTGAATTATTTTATCAATTTTTGCCATAAAAGGTTGTAAAAAAACTCGTATTTTTTGTTGACACTATAGGAAGGATTCCGTTATTTTTATTTGAAAGTAGTTCCTTATTTCTGTTTCGCGGCTCTTAGCAAGCACGAGCAAAAGTTCCCGTGCAATATCAATGCGTGCAATATCGTAGAATATTGCACGCTTAGCTCAATGCAAACTAAACGGGACAATATGCAAGTATACAATAATATAGGTTATTGCATTTGTATGGCTAAATATTACTTGGAACGAGTTGTTTTGGCAAAGGACGACGAGCTTGCGAGTCGTCCTGCGCCAAAACAACGAGTTCCAAGTAATATTTAGCCATACAAATTCAATAACCTTTTTATTGTATACTTTCATATTGTTTTCGATCAATGTTAATTGTATGACTATTACTTTTCATTGTATTTGTGTTATTTTTATAGCTTTTGATGGAATTCCTATCTTGCCATTCAGTTTCATTTTGTGTGGATGATTATTTTGCGCGAAAACGACGTCGACGTCGGATGACGTCATTAAAAACAACAAGCCATTTTCTAAAGTTTGTTTACCATTCGATAACGTTAAAAACAGTGGGTGAGTGACCATTTCAGTTATTTTATCAATTTTTGCAATAAAAGGTTGAAAAAAAACGTATTATTTTGTTGACACTATAGGAAGGATTCCGTTATTTTTATTTGAAAGTAGTTCCTTATTTCTATTTCGCGGCTCTTAGCAAGCACGAGCAAAAGTTCCCGTGCAATATGAATGCGTGCAATATCGTAGAATATTGCACGCTTAGCACAATGCAAACTAAACGGGACAATATGAAAGTATACAATAATTTATTATATTAGGGCAGCGATATGGTCGACGGAATAATGTGCTGGGAAATAACTGGAGATAGCTGGGAAATGACTTGATATTGCCGGGAAATAAGTGGACCATATATTGTATTTGAACAATGTGTAATCATATTTCATGTTTTCTCGCTCATAATATCCCCAACAATACTCTATTATATCAGGGAAGTGATATAGTAAACAGAATAACGTGCTGGGAAATAACTGGACATAGTGGGAAATAAATGGACATATATTGTATCTGAACAATATGTCATCATATCTCTTTTCTTTTTTTTCTCGCTGATAATATCCGTAACAATACTGTATTATATCAGGGCAGTGATACGGTATAGACGGAATAACGTACTATGAAACAACCGGACATAGCTATGAATAACTGGACACTGCCGGGAAATAAATGGGCCATATATTGTATATGAACAATACGTCTTCTTATCTCATATTTCTTTAGAGAGAGCGAGAGAGAGAGAGAGATAGAGAGATATGCATACTGTATTGTCTGTCTGCACACATCATACAAACCAACAAACACGCAGGCTGACACACACGCAGGCTGGCCGTCAGACAGACAGGCAATCACACGTGGGCGCACATACATGTACAACACATTTGACACACGTACGTGGCAGACACATGCGCACGGAAACAGCACACATATCATATATATTTGTTCATGCTTGTTTTCATGAGAAAACAATAAAACTATTATAGCTGAGTTAATATTTCATTTTGTATACAGTAGTTACCTCCGCTATGGTGCGTGAAAGTGAAGCTTTTCCTGCGTTGTTGTTCGTACGATTTTATAAATCCCAGATTTGATGAATCAAACCAGCTGCAGGTGGCAGGTCTTAAACATAGTTTAAATGTTACAGGGAACAACGGCTGAGAACAGTTATATAGTAATGGACCAGATTTTTGTGATTTCATTGGCGGTGCTAAAGCACTGTCAGAGGTATAAGGGGTTTTAAATGGAATTCTAGGAATGTGACAAACCTAACAGCACACTGCAACACTATGCAACACTACGCTAGAAGAAGTAGTCTCTCATGCATGCCTTTAATTTGATGCCCTAAATAAGAAACAATGTTCAGAATAAAGGCAATTTATTATTTATTTAGGTCATACATACCTATTTTATCAAAATTTCACTAAAACTTTTTATCATCTGTTTAAAAGGTTATAACTTGAGTTATAATCGTGCTACAAGCAGACGATATTTGTATAATAGAAAGTGTATCATGTTACTAAAAACAGAGCAGTCAGTGCTCGCTGAAGGGCATAGTATATTATATAGAGTGGAGTCTTGGTGTGGAGTCTTGGAGTGGAGTGCAGTGAATAATTGGAGTGACCTTGGAGTCACATGTTGGAGTGACCTTGGAGTCAAATTTGGAGTGAATATTTTGGAGTCATTTTTTTAGTCTAAACTTGAAGTCTTAATTTCTCTTACAATTAATAACTTTTTAGAAACTAATACATTTACATGGGTTACTTCATTCGCACATACACTTATTTATTTATTAAATAATTCTTTAAAATGCATGTGTCTATTAAGCTACCCAATTTTAACAACTTTTTCCAAAACTGCACATCTAATTTTAACTTGGGCACTGTTACTACATGTTCTAAAAAAATCCATGTTTTGGAACAGTTAGGCTGAGAGAGCTCTAAGTTCCCATATTAAAACTTTAATACTTTTTGTTTTCAGTCTCTGTGGTATGACTGACATATTGGACATATTGGAACCCTGTATACCCCTGACACTGGATGTCAGTGTCCTGACCTAAGATTAGTTGGTCCCTCGGGACTAGTTTATGTCAGGCCAAAGGGTCATAATGCTTCAATACTGGGGTTAATGTTTGGGTATCCAAGTTCATTTATGTTGTTTTTAGATGGTCTGTCCCTCACATTAAGGTTAGCACATGTCTCATGGGACAATGCAGCTGTACTGAGTATGTTATCAACTGTGCACCCTGTGAGGGTCATTCAAAAATATTAAATTGATAATTATCCAAATTATTCACTCCAAATCTGACTCCAAGGTCACTCCAAACTGTGACTCCAAAGTAACTCCAATTATTCACTCCACTCCACTCCAAGACTCCACACCAAGACTCCACTCTGTATAATATACTATGCCTCGCTGAAGAGCTTGCTCAGGAAAAATCTACGGAAGCTAACTCGGGCCAGATGAGTTAGCTAAAATATGCTTAAATATGAAATTGGTAATGAATATCAATCATCTGAAACATCACTGAATGTAAAAAACAAACCATGGAAGTTACATTTACAGCACTTGCATTTCCCATCCATTTCAACACTTACTAAAAGCACCGCCCATCAGTGCCTTCAGCACTTTGATTTAATACGGCTTCTACCTCACGGTTGATATAGTATATACAACTCAACAACAGCATATATATCATAGCATGTAATATTAATATAAACAATTTGCGACGGAGTGACTGGACCTCTTGTTTGTGACTTTACTGTGTCGTTTTCTTATTTGTTTTTGATTGCGTTGAATTTCTTAATTGTTTGTGGTAGTTATAATGTCAACAAAAGTAAATGTAACTGTAAAAACGTAAACGCAGAAGACATAGACTAAACACGTAATTTATGTACAAATATTTTCCGTTATAATAATGCATTACACCTGGATGAAGTCAACTTTTAAGATGATCAATTAATTTTGTTACGAGTAAGCTACTTTGGAAAGAAACGCTATTAATTATTATTATTATTTCAGCTGTGTGAAGTTCTGTGAGATCGAAGATCGTAGATCGACATTCAATATCGAACTGGGTTTTCAATGTCGAGCTAGCTCTGAGATCGATATTCGGTTAAACTTATAAGAAGGCATACTGAATACAGAGCTGGGTTTGAATTTCGAGCTGGCTCTGAGATCGATATTCGTTTTAAACGTACACCAAGGCATTATGAATGCGGAGCTGGGTTTGAATACAGAGATGGCTCTGAGATCGATATTCGGTTAAACTTATAGATGGCATACTGAATACAGAGTAGTGTTTGAATTTCAAGCTGGCTCTGAGATCGATATTCGTTTTAAACATGCACCAAGTCATTTTGAACGCAGAGCTGCGTTGCAATTTCGAGCTGGCTCTGAGATCGATATTAGTTTTAAACGTATAACAAGGCATTTGGAATACAGAACTGGGTTTGAATTTCGAGCCGGCTCTGAGATCGATATTCGTTTTAAACTTACACCAAGGCATTATGAATGCAGAGCTGGGTTTGAATACAGAGCTGGCTCTGAGATCGATATTCGTTTTAAACATACGGCAATTCATTTTAAATGCAGAGCTTGGTTTGAATACAGAGCTGTCTCTGAGATCTATGTTCGTTTAAACATACACCAACTCATTTTGCATGCAGAGCTGGGTTTGAATACAGAGCTGGCTCTGAGATCGATATTCGTTTTAAACATACAAGTCATTTTGAATGCAGAGCTGGGTTTGAATACAGAGCTGGCTCTGAGATCGATATTCGTTATAAACATACAACAAGACATTATGAATGCAGAGCTGGGTTTGAATACAGAGCGTGGCTCTGAGATCGATATTCTTTTAAAACATACACCAAGGCAGTATGGATGCAAAGCTGGGTTTGAATTCGAGCTGGCTATGATATCGATATTCGTTATAAACATACAACCTGGCATTTTGAATGCAGAGCTGGGTTTGAATGCAGAGCTGGCGCTGAGATCGACATACACCAAGGTCTTATAAATGCAGAACTGGGTTTGACTACAGAGCTGGCTCTGAGATCGATATTCGTTTTAAACATACGGCAAGTCATTTTAAATGCAGAGCTGGGTTTGAATACAGAACTGGCTCTGAGATCGATATTCGTTATAAACATGCAACAAGGCATTATGAATGCAGAACTGGGTTTGAATACAGAGCGTGGCTCTGAGATCGATATTCGTTTAAAACATACACCAAGGCATTATGAATGCAAAGTTGGGTTTGAATTTCGAGTTGGCTCTGAGATCGATATTCGTTATAAACATACAACCAGGCATTTTGAATGCAGAGCTGGGTTTGAATGCAGAGCTGGCTCTGATATCGATATTCGTTTTACACTTACACCAAAGCATTATGAACGCAGAGCTGGATTTGAATACAGAGCGTCTGAGATCGATATTCGGTATAAATTTACACCAAGTCATTATGAATGCGGGAGCTGAGTTTGAATACAGAGCTGGCTCTGCGATCGATATTCGTTATAAACTGACACAAAGGCATTATGAATGCAGAGCTGGGTTTGAATACAGAGCTGACTCTGAGATCGATATTAGTTATAAACTTACACCAAGGCATTATGAATGCAGAGCTGAGTTTGAATACAGAGCTGGCTCTGCGATCGCTCCTTATAGTGATGTAGGAAGAGTTGAACGGAAGCGGTTTACAACTCAAAAACTTCGAAGTCATGTAACTCTTTTCAAAAATAATTCAACCGGAACGTCCTGACAGACAATAAGCGCTACTAGAAAGCTGATACTTCATACCAAGATCTATGAAAATCGGATGTATTTTCGATTCCAAAGCTCAAATTTCACTCTCAGATCCAATTCAAAATAACGTTTAAAGCGAATTCGATCTCAGAGCTAGCTCGAAATTCAAATCCAGCTCGGTATTCAAAATGCCTTATTGTACGTTTAAAACGGATATCGATCTCAAAGCCAGCTCAAAATTGAAACCCAGCTGTGTATTCAAAATGCCTTGTTGTATATCGATCTCAGAGCCAGCTTGAAATGTAAAGCCCAGCTCGATAATATCGATCTCAGAGCCAGCTCGAAATGTAAAACCCAGCTCGATATTCAAAATGAACTGGTGTACGTTTAAAGAGACATACGGCAAACGTTATTTTTGAAACGTCACGGCGTCTCGCAGTTTTTTCTGAATGATTTTTTCAATCATTAATATTAATTATAAGAATAGTATTAAGCAATTTGTTTTTGCATATTATTAAATTTTGATATTATTGCACACCAGACGGAATAGTGAATTCCCAACATTTTTATTTAAATGTCACCAGGGTAAAATATAAATCGAGACACTGATTTCAAACAAGTCCAGACTCTATTGTACCTATACCTTTAAGATACCTTATCGGTCTTATTGTATGTATACAGTGCAACACAGATCACGTATTCTGATTATAGGCCAATGACAATAGGCCATTGGGTTGGTCCCGTTATATTAATGTTCTTTAAAAATCAGAATATGTGTGTAACACAGCTGATGATTTTAGAAAGGTCATCTAAAACGCTTATCAAGTAACCCCGAAGCGCACCAGTAGATAATACCTTTAATATGTGAACTTATTTATATATGCCGACTGGTACCGTTGGAGACAGGTGATTTGAACGATTTGTTTTTAATTTATAGTCGTTATTGACAAGATATTTCTCTCGTTCATAATGAAATTTGTTTTGATTTATTGATTGTTATTATTGAGATATTAAAGGTATTGTCTACTGGTGCGTTAGCTGTTTGGTTCAGTATATATTTTAATGACAAACGTGTTTTACATTGGGGTCTCGTGGGAGATTGGGTTGTTTCAAATAAATTCTCTATTTCGTCTTTTTTTTCTTCTTCTTCAATTTTTTTTTTTGTGGAGAACACAGTTCTCCTGGTAATGCACACCGACATCTCAAATACTCGATTCTGAAGTTTCATCTGTTATAGCCATAATTATGCAAATATACATTTATGTTTGTTGAAAAGCCGGTTAATCTATCTATACACATGTATTTGTTTAAACGTGATTACAATAAGGACACGGTAAGGACATTTATGACAGGGGAGAAATCCGATAAATAAATCTATATAAATGTGTTTGTTTAAATATGTGATAGTTGGTTGAATGGTGTCTTACGTCATTTTCATCCTATTTACTTCTATATATGTTGAGTGGTGGAGGCAATCACCCACTTTTTCGCATCCGTAATAATCGCTATCCCGCCAAAAACAGGCACGACCGTTTCTTAGCGTACAAACGATGAAGTATATATGTAACACATGTGTTGCGTCGAATTATGAATAAGCAATTCATTTTATGCATATTCAATTACGGGCATTTCAAGTATCCGTGAATAAATCTGGATTTTAAATCGGCACATATGCATTGTTTTATGACCTCAGTACATGGATAAAGTTTGGAATAAAGATTTTGAAGCGAAATTGGACGATTTAGTTTCTTTAAGTGATATACATATAAGGTCACGGTAAGGACATGGATGCCAGGATTGACAATCGATAAAGCTGACTGTTTATACTTAAGGCTATTTATCAGCACTCTTTGGTCATGTACTATATTGCAATCTACATAATGTAACCATGGTAACCATGTAAACAAAACGTCTATAACTACACATATCAGAGCCAGTTTGGGTTTGTGATTGTCTCCATTTATAGCAGCCATTAATAAAACAATTTGGTGGAGTGTGTTTAAAGGTGGGGGATGACTGAGGAGGCTCTGGCACTTTCAATATAACACCTATGTTCGATATACGCTCACATAATTCATTTATAAAGACAGTACAATACGTTTAATGAATGTGTGCATATGCTTAATATGACCTATTTATGTGTCGATGTGCCGTAAAACACCATTCATTCATTCATTAATTGAGGACCTACCAATAACATCGTCCAAACCCATAAAAACACGAAAACTGTTCTGCCTGATGAAAAACAACAAAAGCTATTTCAGGTTATATTTCAGGTTAGAATGTCATCTTTTAAGAAAAATAGCACCAAAAGGGAATCACAGGTTCCGCCGTGGATTGAATTCGGGACCTTCTGCGTGTAAAGCAGACGTGATAACCACTACACCACGTAACCTGTTGTAATAACTATTCCCTTCAAGCAATAATATCAACGAATAATAATATTCAAAACAAAGTCTTCTAATTAATATTAATTATTAAACAAATGCAAGTCATGCAGAAAAACTACAGGAACGCCGTGAATTTTATAAATAATGAAGATTGCCGTGTGTCTCTTTAAATAGTTTTGAAGTTATGGCCAGTCGAGCTTGCTCAGGTTGCAGGTTAAAGTGTTATGAAAAGGGGCATAGGGCATACCGCTGCCGAAATTAGTCAGTTATTGGAGATGTGTTACGACATTCCTTGTGGTAACATGAAGATGTAGGTGAAGTTTCATGAACATAGATCTAAAACTTTTCAAGTTATAGCCAAGATTAGGTTGCAGGTTTGACAAGTGTGGAGGACGACGATGGACGGACGAAGACGGACGGATCACGGACAAAATGATCGCTTAAAGTGTCTACCATGATATGAAGGCGACACACAAATGTAGTCGTTATATATGTTAAAGAGACACACGGCAATCTTGATATTTTAAAAACTCAAGGACATAGTTAGTTTGTCTTAACTTGCATTTGTTCAATCATCAATATTAATTGTTAGAATTGTTCAAAGCAAATTATTTTTACATGTTACTAACTTGTTATAATATTGCATCAATAGTATATTTAAAAAATTGTAAAATAATGAAGAAAATTGAAATCTCATTTTTATTTATTTAATTATATGCAAGCAGTTTTAAAGTCAAAATGACGCAGGATAAATAAATCGAGGAGCACATTTTAATTACACACACACACACTTTTAATGTTTGAATAAAACTCACACACACACACTTTTAATGTTTGAATATAACTCAAGATTGCCATGTGTCCCTTTAAATATACTATTCTGTATGTATATATAAGTAAATATATTGATATGAAATAAATAGTATCGTTTTTATCGTTTTGTAGATATGTCGATTTGATTTACCTTCATTTTTGCATAGGAACGTAGGTGTCATTTTTTTAATTGCGTGATAAATTTATGACAAGATTATTCACTGTTTTTCTCATACTGTGATATTCGGTGAAATTATTTCAAATGGAATATATGAAAACATGACAGACTCTAATAGACTGATTTTCCTGATTCATAACCACACAAGAAAAGTTGTAAAATTTCTTGTTAAAGCTTATCTTTTTAGAAGAAGTGTGTTATATAACTCGTAACTGTAAACATGTGGTGCAATTATTGAACTAAACTGACACTATTTATCGCAATATATATAATATTTATGAATGAACCCTTTGTAACTTTAATTGTATTGTAAATTGTACATTTTGAGCTCATAACAGTATTTTCTATTATGTTTAACCATGTTGACTACTTGTAAACTATAATTATAAGGTGACTTATAGGTCCGTTGGGCCGGGTGTTTCTCTATGCATTTGTATTAAATGTTTGTTATTTGCGTATACACATGTCACTATAATAAAATATTTACTTTACTTACTTACATACCATACCCAGCAGCCTGTATAGCTACCTAAAAAAGACAAGATGTTTTGTTTAAAGGGACTGGATGCGATTTCGAGACGAGTATTGGTGTTATTCCAAATACAAATTAAAACCCTCATAATGTGCTTCAGTTTCATATGAAATGTGCAATTAAAGTATACTGCATATTGCCTCGCATTTAGGAACATGTTTGGTCTGTACATCACAACATGTTTGGTCAGTACATCACAACATGTTTAGTCAGTACATCACAACATGTTTGGTCTGTACATCACAACATGTTTGGTATGTACATCACAACGTGTTTGGTCAGTATATCACAACGTGTTTGGTCAGTATATCACAACATGTTTGGTCTGTACATCACAACGTGTTTGGTCTGTAAGTCACAACGTGTTTGGTCTGTACATCAAAACATGTTTGGTCTGTACGTCACAACGTGTTTGGTCTATACATCACAACGTGTTTGGTCTGTATATCACGTCGACTGGGCTGATTTGTGTTGCTTAATCGTAAACAGTAATTCAGGCATGGTTTATAATGCTACACATTGTAGTCTTGATCAAGAATTAAAGCGGACGGATAAGAGAGCCTAGTTCAGTGCATGTGCATTTTACATATGAAACTGAAACACATTATGATGGTTGACACTCATAATTCTTCCACATCGCTTGTAGACCCTTTGAAGGGATGCTTTATTTTGTATTATACTGAATGCCGAAAGAAACGCACCAATTTTATAATTATTATTTATTTTTGTTTATAGTTACGTTTTATTTGTGGGGACATTTCAAACGGTAGTAATGAGTGTTTATTCTCTGTTGGAAATGTTTACAGGAACAGCTTCGAACATAGATTATGTTATGCATATGGCAGCAGTGTGCGTAATTTGTACATTTAAAATGGTGGTGCGTTTCTTTTTGGATGTCAGCATGGTGGTGCGTTTCTTTTTGGATGTCAGCATTTTATGAATGTTTGAATGTTTCTTAAACAGTACTTGTCATAATTGACATCATACACTGAGCAAAATAAATTTATTACATAAAATACATGTCATTTTC
This sequence comes from Cyrtodaria siliqua, assembly GCA_037043455.1. NCBI lineage: Eukaryota > Metazoa > Mollusca > Bivalvia > Adapedonta > Hiatellidae > Cyrtodaria > Cyrtodaria siliqua. The sequence continues at coordinate 69,961 of JAWPHD010004342.1, read as the reverse complement.
ATAGACGAGATACAAAGCCGTGTATGTTCGGGTTCAATGGTAAAATGACATAGATATGACGAATAATAATGCTACAAAGTCATTTGTAAACAAAGTCAGTGATAAAAAAAACCCTAATATGATGGGAATATACTGTTATTATTATAGGTTATCGAAAATAATTCTCATTTCAATGAAAAGGGAGGTAATTTTAAAATTTCGTTGAACACATTTCAGCGTTTTTTAAACAATGACAGAATGGACTATTCTTGTCAATGTCTAATATTAATTGTTTTCAAACACAATTATTTTGAAAATTACATTTCTAACCTAGCATTTCTAATATCTTCAAACAATTATATCAATGTTCATATGTTTAATAAAGTGGTGCTAAACATTTTTTGTTATATATATAAAAACCTTGTCAATTGAGCGTTTAAAATGCATGGCATAATTTAACAAGAGCTCCTGTATATATTTACTGCCTTTAATTTATTGAAAAATGCTTTATTGTGGCTTGTGAACACTCTAGATCCTTAATTATTCATCTGATCTTGAACAGTCTTTGGCAGGATGGTTACCTTATTCGAAACTAGATATATCAGATGAGTAAAACCAGAGTTATGGCCCTTGAATTATTTAAATATATTACAGTTTGCTTTATTATTGCTCTCTAGCACCGTAAATTTTAAAGGACACATGGCAATCTTTTTTTCCCCTTCTAACTCGAACCCTCAGGTCCTTGTGTACTAAGGTTGCCTGATTAATGACTGATACGGGCTCGTACCTGGCCGTTCAACTTGCAGGCTATGTTACAAGCGAGTTAGCATGCTGCAGAGGTTGACTGACAGTCAAAGGGTACCTAAAGGAATCGATAATTCTGACATACATTTTCTAGCTCCGCCCTTTATTGTTCCCACATTGGCCATGCGCTGTATTGTATTTTAGAGTTGTTTGTAGGACAAAACATGCTTTTGGTACAGTTTGTTTGGTGTTTTACATCATTTTTAACACATGTTAGGCCATATATGACGGTCGATTTGTTTGTGGTAGAGGGTTGATCCAGTACAGTATAGCTCCCACAATCCATAAGAACGGACACTTTCTCATTTGACAAATCAAGTTCCCTGTGTGATCCGAATCACAGTGGTGAGGCAAGGAAAGCTTTAGAAGCAGAGTCTTTACTATGATCCCGGCCAAAATGGTGCTTCCCTTTTGGTACAGGTGAAAATAACTATTGTACGTAATAAACTGGCTCTAATCTCTAGAATCTTAAGACGCATAAGCTTGTTTGACAGATCGTAACTATGTATTAATTGTTTTTCTGCCCCAAAAGCAGACGGCGAATAAACAGGCAAAAAGATGGAGAACAAATTACCTGTAATGCGGATGGGAAAGAAACTGTTGCATGTAAAATGAGCTTTCGCCATACATAACCCTGCCCAACTGTATTTTGGGGGTGTCATGAAACACCCAAATCTATTTCCAAATCCCACCAAATATATATTATGTGGTAAACCGATGTTATTGTAATTGCATCCTTTGGTTACTACCTTCTATACTCAGTTGCAAAAGAAACTGGACACTTTGATTTTTTTTACATTACACCCTATCCTCTTTATCAAACGACAGTCCCTTATTGAAAAAGAAATGACAACATGATATTGGTAATGTAATGATAAATACTTTGGTACCAAACATGGCATATTCATTTTGGAATTGGTCAATTTAATTCTAAAAAAACTTTATACCATTAAATCTAAACAAAATTCAGTGTCCACTTTATTTTGCATCTGAGTATATTTTATAATTGTCTATGACAATTAAAATAATAGACGGTAGTAATCAACATATGCAACTTCCTGTGATACGTACCATACATTCCTCAAAGGAGCAAAGGAGCAACGTTAAAATATAGTTGTGAGAGTTTGTAAATTCAGTTAACAGGGTAACATATTAAGGTGCATTTTTTAACGCATATATACTGAATCGCAAAAGAAACGCAACTCGGGAATTTCCTCTAAATAGTGTATGTACAATATGCTGATGTTAATCGAATGGTACATGGCTACGTAAGACCTTTCCTTCCAGAAAAAAACAACACATAATACAGCAAATAGTATTCCTTCAAAGTTACATTATTGACAGAGTATGCGTTTGGCTCAAGCATGAGAGCAAACTTAGGATGCAAAGTTTTGCAAACTCTTTACGTTAAATACAGTACTAAACTGACTCAGATTTTCAAAGAGGAACTTCAACATTTCTGAATTTCTTGTTACAAGGTGTAGTGTGATTAAACCGTCTACAACATCACAGCTGTGTTATTTCTCAACTTAACTGCAATATTTGTTTTACAAAACATGTTGGGATTTCATTGGAATATTATGTGGAATTAAGTGTGCAATATATACAATATATAGCGAAAATTCTCGAGTTGCGTTTCTTTTGCGCTTCAGTATATATATTATATATTTGGAAAAATGAAATATAATTAGTGTGTATATTTGAATTGCGACCCGTCACCTTAGCCTATAGATTTTCTGATTAGAGAATCCATAGTTTCCAGTTGGTACCACGAGGAGGTGTGACTAGGACTTGTTGTTATATAAAGCATAATTACGTTTTATATTACAACCGTTTACCAACCTTCCGGCTTCTTGAGGACAGCGCGGATGACACGACAGCACGCTGTCATGCTGTGGGAGGAAACCGGAGTACCCGGAGAAAACCCACGTGTCACACGAGCGGGCTACTCTCAATAACAACACCGAGACAGGGCAACTAACCCGGGTTGCATTGATGGAAAGAGTGCGCTACCCGGACACCCTTAGCAAGAGCTCTAGACACGGATTTTGCAATTTGGGTTCATTTGTTTATATACGCTTCTTTTTTCTTCAGTTACTCAGAATAATTGTTAATGTAGATCGTCACGATTTTAAACACTGTATATTTATGTTTCGATACGCACTGAAATGTTTTTGTTTTTCTTATAGAACAAAATCTTTTGCGCCTAGCTCATTTATTTGCGTAAGCATAAATTACGCAGATATCTAGATGCTAGCTTATCTAGAGCTCTGCTTAGCTGGATGTAGAATCTGGAAGGCAGGTTGGAGATGTATTACAGCGAAGATGGATGTAGAATCTGGAAGACGAGCTGGATCCAGATGTATTACAGCGAAGATGGGTGTAGAATCTGGAAGACGGGTTGGAGATGTATTACATCTAAGATGGATGTAGAATCTGGAAGACGGGTTGTAGATGTATTAAAGAGAAGATGGATGTAAAATCTGGAAGACCGGTTGGAGATGTATTACAGAGAAGATGGGTGTATAATTTGGAAGACGGGTTGAAAATGTATTACAGCGAAGATGGATGTATAATCTGGAAGACGGGTTGGAGATGTATTACAGCGAAGATGGATGTAGAATCTGGAAGACGGGTTGGAGATGTATTACAGCGAACATGGATGTAGAATCTGGAAGACGGGTTGGAGATGTATTACAGCGAAGATGGATGTAGATCTGGAAGACGGGTTGGAGATGTATTACAGCGAAAGATGGATGTAGAATCTGGAAGACGGGCTGGAGATGTATTACAGCGAAGATGGATGTAGAATCTGGAAGACGGGATGGAGATGTATTACAGCGAAGATGGATACAGAATCTGGAAGACGAGCTGGATCCAGATGTATTTCAGCAAAGACGGATGTAGAATCTGGCAGACAGGCTGGTTAGTTGGCTGGATGATGTATTGCATCATTTTCAGCACATTTTAGGCTATATATGACAGTCGTTTTATTAGCGGTGGAAGCAGACAACCTACATTTTCCTGGGTATAACCGGTAATGTATACCTTCCGCCATCCGTAAGAATTGACACTTTCTCACTTACAAGTGGAGCTCCTAGAGATGACAAATCCGGAAGACGGGCTGGAGATATAGATTCTGGAAGACGGACGAATATGTATTTCAACTGACTGATGTAGAATCTGGAAGACGGACGAATATGTATTTCAAATGACAGATGTAGAATCTGGAATATATGCTGTTGAAAACGTACGTAGAATCTGAAAGACATGGAAATACGTATTACAATGTAGACAGGTTTAGAATCTGGAAGGTTAAGGCTGGTGAAGACGTATGCAAAATCTGTAATACATGCAACTATGTATTGCAATAGACGGATGTAGAATCTGGAAGACAGGCTGGCAATAGACAGATGACTGTGCTTTTTGATTCCATCCAACGTCTTTGAGTTCATGTAAAAAAGAAAACAAATGTTTAATGAAAAATGAATCAATAATGTCCTTACCATTATTGCAGTGTTGAGATGACAGGCTCCATCCAACGGCTTTGACTTCATGTAAGAAAGAAAACAAATGGTTGATAAAAATGAATCAATCTTGTCCTTACCATTTTTGCAGTCGTGGGATGACAGGCTCCATCCAACGTCCGACTTCTGACATCACGCAATGTCTGTGGCTTCTGATTCCATCCAACGACTGTAACGTGACGCGGCAAAAATGTGTTTCGTGGCGCAAGGAAAATAAATGTGTTACGGGATGCGACGCGATTTTACGGAAAACGTGATTCCGTTGTAGCCCGACTAGCCCTCACTTCCCTTTGAGAAAAGTGGGGTATAATAAAAAACGTGTTACGCAAATCGACTTCCCGGGATGCGACGCAACGGGAAAAAGTGTTACGGGATGTGACGCAACGGGATATAACGCAAGGGGATGTGACGCAACGGGACAAAAAATGTATTAAGAGACGCGTGGCGACGGAACAAACATTTATATAATAAATCAATATTGTCCTTACCATTTTTGCAGTGTTGAGATGACAGGCTCCAACCAACGTCTGTGACTTCTGACTCCATCCAACGTCTTTGATTCGATGTAAAAAAGAAAACAAATGGTTAATAAAAAATCAACCAATCTTGTCCTTACCATTTTTGCAGTAGTGGGATGACAGGCTGTGGCTGGCTGGCTGACTGACTGACTGGCTGGCTGGCTTGGCTGGCTGGCTGGCTGGCTCGGCTGGCTCGGCTGGCTGGCTGGCTCGACAGGCTGACTGGCTGGCTGGCTGGCTGGCTCGGCTGGCTGGCTGGCTGGCTCGGCTGGCTCGGCTGGCTCGGCTGGCTCGGCTAGCTGGCTGGCTGGCTTTGCTGGCTGGCTCGGCTGGCTGGCTGGCTGGATGGCTTCATAGTCAGCCAGAACAACGTTGCCTCTGATGGATTTGATCGCTACTTCAATCAGAAAAGAAGAGATATTACATGTTTTAGCAACGCGACGTGGCAAAAATGTGTTACGGGGCGCGACAAAACAAAAATGTGTTACGAGATGCGACGAGATTTTACGGACAATGTAATTCCTTTATAACCCCACTAGACCCCACTAAAATCTGGAAGACAGGCTGGCAATGGACAGATGTCTGTGACTTCTGATTCCATCCAACGTCTTTGACTTCATGTAAAAAAGAAAACAAATGTTTAATGAAAAATGAATAAATCTTGTCCTTACCATTTTTGCAGTGTTGAGATGAGAGGCTTCATCCAACGGCTTTGACTTCATGTAAAAACGAAAACAAATGGTTAATAAAAATGAATCAATCGTGTCCTTTCTATTTTTGCAGTCGTGGGATGACAGGCTCCATCCAACGTCAGACTTCTGACATCACGCAATGTCTATGGCTGGCTGGCTGGCTGACTGACTGGCTGGCTGGCTCGGCTGGCTTGCTTGGCTGGCTGGCTGGCTGGCTGACTCGGCTGGCTCGGTTGGCTGGCTGGCTGGCTCGGCTGGTTGGCTGGCTGGCTGGCTGGCTGGCTGTCTGGCCGGATGGATGGCTCGGCTGGCTGGCTGCTGGCTCGGCTGGCTTGCTTGGCTGGCTGGCTGGCTGGCTGGCTGGCTCGGCTGGCTGTCTGTCTGGCTGGCTTCTTAGTCAGCCAGAACAACGTTGCCTCTGATGGATTTGATCGCAACTTCAATCAGAAAGGAAGATATATTACATGTTTTAGCAACGCGACGTGGCAAAAATGTGTTACGGGGCGCGACAAAACAAAAATGTGTTACGGGATGCGACGAGATTTTACGGACAACGTGATTCCTTTATAACCCCACTAGACCCCACTAGAATATGGAAGACAGGCTGGCAATGGACAGATGTCTGTGACATCTGACTCCATCCAACCTTTTTGACTTCATGTAAAAAAGAAAACAAATGTTTAATGAAAAATGAATCGATCTTGTCCTTACCATTTTTGCACTGTTGAGATGACAGGCTCCATCCAACGTCCGACTTCTGACATCACGCAATGTCTGTGGCTTCTGATTCCATCCAACGACTGTAACGTGACGCGGGAAAAATGTGTTACGCGGCGCAACGGAAATAAATGTGTTACGGGATGCGACGCGATGTGACGGACAACGTGATTCCGTTATAGCCCGACTAGCCCTCACTTCCCTTTGAGAAAAGTGGGGTATAATAAAAAACGTGTTACGCAAAGCGACTTCCAGGGATGCGACGCAACGGGAAAAAGTGTAACGGGATGTGACGCAACGGGATATAACGCAAGGGGATGTGACGCAACGGGACAAAAAATGTATTATGAGACGCGTGGCGACGGAACAAACATTTGTATAATAAATCAATATTGTCCTTACCATTTCTGCAGTGTTGAGATGACAGGCTCCAACCAACGTCTGTGACTTCTGACTCCATCCAACGTCTTTGATTCTATGTAAAAAAGAAATCAAATGGTTAATAAAAAATGAATCAATCTTGTCCTTACCATTTTTGCAGTAGTGGGATGACAGGCTCCATCCAACGTCCGACTTCTGACATCACGCAATGTCTGTGACTTCTGACTCCATCCAACGACTGTAACGCGACGTGGCAAAAATGTGTTACGGGGCGCAACGAAAGAAAAATGTGTACGCGATGCGACGCGATGTTACGGACAACGTGATTCCTTTATAGCCCCACTAGACCCCACTTCCCTTCCCACGTCTGTGGCTGGCTGGCTGGCTGGCTTGGCTTGCTCGGCTGGGCTGGCTGGCTCGGCTGGCTGGCTGGCTTTGCTTGGCTGGCTGGCTCGGCTGGCTGGTTGATTGGCTGGCTGGCTGACTGGTTGGCTGGTTGGCTCGGCTGGCTGGGCTGGCTGGCTTTGCTCGCTGGGCTGGCTGGCTTTGCTCGCTTGGCTGGCTTGCTCGGCTGGCCGGCTGCTGGCCGGCTGGCTCAGCTGGCATGCTGGCTGGCTGGCTCTGGCTGGCTGGCTGGCTGGCTGGCTGGCTGAAAGATATGGAAATACGTATTACAATGTAGACAGGTTTAGAATCTGGAAGGTTCAGGCTGGTGAAGACATATGCAAAATCTGTAATACATGCAAATATGTATTGCAATAAACGGATGTAGAATCTGGAAGACAGGCTGGCAATAGACACATGTCTGTGGTTTCTGATTCCACCCAACGTCTTTGACTTCATGTAAAAAAGAAAACAAATGTTTAATGAAAAATGAATCAATCTGCTCCTTACCATTTTTGCAGTCGTGGGATGACAGGCTCCATCCAACGTCCGACTTCTGACATCACGCAATGTCTGTGGCTTCTGATTCCATCCAACGACTGTAACGTGACGCGGCAAAAATGTGTTAGGCGGCGCAACGGAAATAAATGCGTTACGGGATGCGACGCGATGTTACGGAAAACGTGATTCCGTTTTAGCCCGACTAGCCCTCACTACCCTTTGAGAAAAGTGGGGTATAATAAAAAACGTGCTACGCAAAGCGACTTCCCGGAATGCGACGCAACGGAAAAAAGTGTTACGTGATGTGACGCAACGGGATGTAACGCAAGGGGATGTGACGCAATGGGACAAAACATGTGTTATGAGACGCGTGGCGACGGCACAAACATTTGTATAATAAATCAATATTGTCCTTACCATTTGTGCAGTGTTGATGACAGGCTCCAACCAACGTCTGTGACTTCTGACTCCATCCAACGTCTTTGATTCTATGTCAAAAAAAAATCAAATGGTTAATAAAAAATCAATCAATCTTGTCCTTACCATTTTTGCAGTAGTGGGATGACAGGCTCCATCCAACTGGCTGGCTCGGCTGGCTGGCTTGGCTGGCTGGCTGGCTGGCTCGGCTGGCTGGCTGGCTCGGCTGGCTGGCTGGCTCGGCTGGCTGGCTCGCTGGCTGACTGGCTGGCTGACTGGCTGGATGGCTTGACTGGCTGGCTGGCTGGCTGGCTGGCTGGCTGGCTGGCTGGCTGGCTGGCTGGGCTGGCTGGCTCGGCTGGCTGGCTGGCTGGCTGACTGGTTGGCTGGTTGGCTCGGCTGGCTGGGCTGGCTGGCTTGGCTTGCTTGGCTTGCTTGGCTGGCTCGGCTGGCCGGCTGGCTGGCTCTGGCTGGCTGGCTGGCTTGCTGGCTCGCTCTGGCTGGCTGGCTGTCTGGCTGGCTGGCTGAAAGACATGGAAATACGTATTACAATGTAGACAGGTTTAGAATCTGGAAGGTTCAGGCTGGTGAAGACATATGCAAAATCTGTAATACATGCAAATATGTATTGCAATAAACGGATGTAGAATCTGGAAGACAGGCTGGCAATAGACACATGTCTGTGGTTTCTGATTCCACCCAACGTCTTTGACTTCATGTAAAAAAGAAAACAAATGTTTAATGAAAAATGAATCAATCTGGTCCTTACCATTTTTGCAGTCGTGGGATGACAGGCTCCATCCAACGTCCGACTTCTGACATGACGCAATGTCTGTGGCTTCAGATTCCATCCAACGACTAACGTGACGCGGCAAAAATGTGTTACGCGGCGTAACGAAAATAAATGCGTCACGGGATGCGACGCGATGTTACGGAAAACGTGATTCCGTTATAGCCCGGCTAGCCCTCACTTCCCTTTGAGAAAAGTGGGGTATAATAAAAAACGTGTTACGCAAAGCGACTTCCCGGGATGCGACGCAACGGAAAAAATTGTTACGGGATGTGACGCAACGGGATGTAACGCAAGGGGATGTGACGCAATGGGACAAAAACTGTGTTATAAGACGCGTGGCGACGGCACAAACATTTGTATAATAAATCAATATTGTCCTTACCATTTGTGCAGTGTTGAGATGACAGGCTCCAACCAACGTCTGTGACTTCTGACTCCATCCAACGTCTTTGATTCTATGTAAAAAACAAAATCAAATGGTTAATAAAAAATGAATCAATCTTGTCCTTACCATTTTTGCAGTAGTGGGATGACAGGCTCCATCCACCTGGCTGGCTCGGCTGGCTGGCTCGGCTGGCTGGCTGGCTGGCTCGGCTGGCTGGCTGGCTGGCTGGCTGGCTGGCTGGCTGGCTGGCTCGGCTGGCTGGCTGGCTGGCTCGGCTGGCTCGGCTGGTTGTGGCGTGTTCTTTAAGTTTGATATCTAAAGATCTTCCCAGTTCCCTAACATAATCAGTCACATTGCTCGAATTTGATGTAATACACCACGCCACATTTCTTTAAGGGTTCGGTTTCATCTTTTACATGTGTTAATTGCTGTCTAAATGAATTAAAGGTTTTGTGAAACGTATTGACATTGTATTGCTTGAAAATCCTGTGCAGTACTTCTGATGTCACTTTCACATAGGGAAGAAGCAATGAAATGGAGAGGAGAGAGGAATACTTCCGTATCAGAAGTACTGCACAGGGTTGCACATTTGGCGTATTAAATCAAATGCGAACATTTTGACGCTGATTATGTCGGTGAATTTTTAAATTATAAATTCATATTAAATACTAGTAGTCCACCTGATGTGTCGTCTGCAGCAGCTTGGTTGTTACAACTTCATAGTCAGGAAGAACAACTTGATTTTATCGCATCTGTAATCAGAATAGAAGAGATATTACATGTTTTAGCAATATTTTCCTAGTAAATAGTATAGTCTAGTAGTAGTCTATCTGATGCGTCGTCTGCAGCAGCTTGGTTGTTAAAACTTTATAGTCAGCCAGAAAAAACTTTTCTCTGGTGGATTTGATCGCATCTGTAATCAGAAAAATAGAGGTCACATGTTTTAGCCACATTTTCATAGTAAATAGTATCGTCTAATAGTCTACCTGTTGTGGCACCTGCTGCAGCAGCTTGGTGGTTGCAACTTCATAGTCAGCCAGAACAATATTTCCTCTAGTGGATTTGATCGCATCTGTAATTAGCAAAGAAGAGATCACATGTTTTAGCAACATTTTCATAGTAAATATATTTTAGTAGTATACCTGTTGTGTTGTCTGCAGCAGGTTGGTTTTTGCAGCTTCATAGTCAGCCAAAACAACTTTGCCTCTGATGGATTTGATCGCAACTTCAATCAGAAAAGAAGAGATATTACATGTTTTAGCAACGCGACGTGACAAAAATGTGTTACGGGGCGCGACGAAACAAAAATGTGTTACGGGATGCGACGAGATTTTACGGACAACGTGATTCCTTTATAGCCCCACAGACCCCACTAGAATCTGGAAGACAGGCAGGCTGGCAATGGACATATGTCTGTGACTTCTGACTCCATCCAACGTCTTTGACTTCATGTAAAAAAGAAAACAAATGGCTAATAAAAAAGGAATAAATAATGTCCTTACCATTTTTGCAGTAGTGGACTGACAGGCTCCATCCAAGGTCCGACTTCTGACAACATGCAATGTCTGTGACTTCTGACTCCATCCAACGACTGTAACGCGATGTTTGTTTGTGAAAGTGGAGCATAATAAATCAATCTAGTCCTTACTATTTTTGCAGTGTTGAGATGACAGGCTCCAACCAACGTCTGTGACTTCTGACTCCATCCCACGTCTTTGACTTCATGTAAAAAAGAAAACAAATGGTTAATAAAAAATGAATCAATCTTGTCCTTACCATTTTTGCAGTTGTGGGATGACAGGCTCCATCCAACGTCCGACTTCTGACAGCATGCAATGTCTGTGACTTCTGACTCCATCCAACGACTGTAACGCGATGTGGCAAAAATGTGTTACCGGATGTGACGCAACGGGATTTAACGCAACGAGATGTGGCGCAACGGGGCAAACAAATGTGTTACGAGACGCGTGGTTATTGGACACGACGATTAGTTGCAGACAAGGTGATTACAATATATACCCCACTTCACTTTGTGAAAGTGGAGCATAATAAATCAATCTAGTCCTTACTATTTTTGCAGAGTTTAGATGACAGGCTCCAACCAACGTGTGTGACTTCTGACTCCATCCCACGTCTTTGACTTCATGTAAAAAAGAAAACAAATGGTTAATAAAAAATGAATCAATCTTGTCCTTACCAATTTTGCAGTTGTGGGATGACAGGCTCCATCCAACGTCCGACTTTTGCCAGCATGCAATGTCTGTTACTTCTGACTCCATCCAACGACTGTAACGCGATGTGGCAAAAATGTGTTACCGGATGTGACGCAACGGGATTTAACGCAACGTGATGTGGCGCAACGGGGCAAACAAATGTGTTACGAGACGCGTGGTTATAGGACACGACGCTATGTTGCAGACAAGGTGATTACAATATATACCCCACTTCACTTTGTGAAAGTGGAGCATAATAAATCAATCTAGTCCTTACTATTTTTGCAGTGTTGAGATGACAGGCTCCAACTAACTTCTGTGACTTCTGACTCCATCCCACGTCTTCGACTTCATGTAAAATAGAAAACAAATGGTTAATAAAAAATGAATCAATCTTGTTCTTACCATTTTTGCAGTTGTGGGATGACAGGCTCCATCCAACGTCCGACTTCTGACAGCATGCAATGTCTGTGACTTCTGACTCCATCCAACGACTGTAACGCGATGTGGCAAAAATGTGTTACGGGGCGCAACGAAATAAATATGTGTACGCGATGCGACGCGATGTTACGGACAACGTGATTCCTTTATAGCCCCACTAGACCCCACTTCCCTTTAAGAAAAGTGGGGTATAATAACATTTTGTTACGCAACAACGAGTCCCGGGAAGCGACGCAACGGAAAAAAGTGTTACCGGATGTGACGCAACGGGATTTACCGCAACGGGATGTGGCGCAACGGGGCAAAAAAATGTGTTAATAGACGCGTGTTATAGGACACGACTCTATGTTGCAGACAAGGTGATTACAATATATACCCCACTTCACTTTGTGAAAGTGGAGCATAATAAATCAATGTAATCCTTACTATTGTTGCAGTGTTGAGATGACAGGCTCCAACCAACGTCTGTGACTTCTGACTCTATCCTACGTCTTTGACTTCATGTAAAAAAGAAAACAATGGTTAATAAAAAATGAATCAATCTTGTCCTTACCATTTTTGCAGTAGTGGGATGACAGGCTCCAGCCAACGTCCGACTTTTGACAGCATGCAATGTCTGTGACTTCTGACTCCATCCAATGACTGTAACGCGATGTGGCCAAAATGTGTTACCGGATGTGACGCAACGGGATTTAACGCAACGGGATGTGGCGCAACGGGGCAAACAAATGTGTTACGAGACGCGTGGTTATAGGACACGACGCTGTGTTGCAGACAAGGTGATTATAATATATACCCCACTTCACTTTGTGAAAGTGGAGCATAATAAATCAATCTAGTCCTTACTATTGTTGCAGTGTTGAGATGACAGGCTCCAACCAACGTCTGTGACTTCTGACTCCATCCAACGTCTTTGACTTCATGTAAAAAAAGAAAAACAAATGGTTAATAAAAAATGAATCAATCTTGTCCTTACCATTTTTGCAGTGTTGAGATGACAGGCTCCAACCAACGTCTGTGACTTCTGACTCCATCCCACGTCTGACTTCATGTAAAAAAGAAAACAAATGGTTAATAAAAAATGAATCAATCTTGTCCTTACCATTTTTGCAGTTGTGGGATGACAGGCTCCATCCAACGTCCGACTTCTGACAGCATGCAATGTCTGTGACTTCTGACTCCATCCAACGACTGTAACGCGATGTGGCAAAAATGTGTTACCGGATGTGACGCAACGGGATTTAACGCAACGAGATGTGGCGCAACGGGGCAAACAAATGTGTTACGAGACTCGTGGTTATTGGACACGACGATTAGTTGCAGACAAGGTGATTACAATATATACCCCACTTCACTTTGTGAAAGTGGAGCATAATAAATCAATCTAGTCCTTACTATTTTTGCAGTGTTTAGATGACAGGCTCCAAGCAACGTCTGTGACTTCTGACTCCATCCCACGTCTTTGACTTTATGTAAAAAAGAAAACAAATGGTTGATAAAAAATGAATCAATCTTGTCCTTACCATTTTTGCAGTAGTGGGATGACAGGCTCCAGCCAACGTCCGACTTTTGACAGCATGCAATGTCTGTGACTTCTGACTCCATCCAACGACTGTAACGCGATGTGGCAAAAATGTGTTACCGGATGTGACGCAACGGGATTTAACGCAACGGGATGTGGCGCAACGGGGCAAACAAATGTGTTACGAGACGCGTGGTTATAGGACACGACGCTATGTTGCAGACAAGGTGATTACAATATATACCCCACTTCACTTTGTGAAAGTGGAGCATAATAAATCAATCTAGTCCTTACTATTTTTTCAGTGTTGAGATGACAGGCTCCAACCAACTTCTGTGACTTCTGACTCCATCCAACGTCTTCGACTTCATGTAAAATAGAAAACAAATGGTTAATAAAAAATGAATCAATCTTGTCCTTACCATTTTTGCAGTTGTGGGATGACAGGCTCCATCCAACGTCCGACTTCTGACAGCATGCAATGTCTGTTACTTCTGACTCCATCCAACGACTGTAACGCGATGTGGCAAAAATGTGTTACGGGGCGCAACGAAATAAATATGTGTACGCGATGCGACGCGATGTTACGGACAACGTGATTCCTTTATAGTCCCACTAGACCCCACTTCCCTTTAAGAAAAGTGGGGTATAATAACATTTTGTAACGCAACAACGAGTCCCGGGAAGCGACGCAACGGAAAAAAAGTGTTACCGGATGTGACGCAACGGGATTTACCGCAACGGGATGTGGCGCAACGGGGCAAAAAAATGTGTTAATAGACGCGTGTTATAGGACCCGACTCTATGTTGCAGACAAGGTGATTACAATATATACCCCACTTCACTTTGTGAAAGTGGAGCATAATAAATCAATGTAGTCTTTACTATTGTTGCAGTGTTGAGATGACAGGCTCCAACCAACGTCTGTGACTTCTGACTCTATCCTACGTCTTTGACTTCATGTAAAAAAGAAAACAAATGGTTAATACAAAATGAATCAATCTTGTCCTTACCATTTTTGCAGTAGTGGGATGACAGGCTCCATCCAACGTTCGACTTCTGACAGCATGCAATGTCTGTGACTTCTGACTCCATCCAACGACTGTAACGCGATGTGGCAAAAATGTGTTACGGGGCGCAACGAAATAAAAATGTGCACGCGATGCGACGCGATGTTACGGACAACGTGAATCCTTTATAGCGCCACTAGACCCCACTTCCCTTTAAGAAAAGTGGGGTATAATAACATTTTGTTACGCAACAACGAGTCCCGGGAAGCGACGCAACGGAAAAAAGTGTTACCGGATGTGACGCAACGGGATTTAACGCAACGGGATGTGGCGCAACGGGGCAAAAAAAAAATGTGTTAATAGACGCGTGGTTATAGGACACGACTCTGTGTTGCAGACAAGGTGATTACAATATATACCCCACTTCACTTTGTGAAAGTGGAGCATAATAAATCAATCTAGTCCTTACTATTGTTGCAGTGTTGAGATGACAGGCTCCAACCAACGTCTGTGACTTCTGACTCCATCCTACGTCTTTGACTTCATGTAAAAAAGAAAACAAATGGTTAATAAAAAATGAATCAATCTTGTCCTTACCATTTTTGCAGTAGTGGGATGACAGGCTCCATCCGACGTCCGACTTTTGACAGCATGCAATGTCTGTGACTTCTGACTCCATCCAACGACTGTAACGCGATGTGGCAAAAATGTGTTACCGGATGTGACGCAACGGGATTTAACGCAACGGGATGTGGCGCAACGGGGCAAACAAATGTGTTACGAGACGCGTGGTTATAGTACACGACGCTATGTTGCAGACAAGGTGATTACAATATATACCCCACTTTACTTTGTGAAAGTGGAGCATAATAAATCAATCTAGTCCTTACTATTTTTGCAGTGTTGAGATGACAGGCTCCAACCAACTTCTGTGACTTCTGACTCCATCCCACGTCTTTGACTTCATGTAAAATAGAAAACAAATGGTTAATACAAAATGAATCTATCTTGTCCTTACCATTTTTGCAGTTGTGGGATGACAGGCTCCATCCAACGTCCGACTTCTGACAGCATGCAATGTCTGACTTCTGACTCCATCAAACGACTGTAACGCGACGTTTCAAAAATGTGGTACGGGGCGCAACGAAACAAAAATGTGTTACGGGATGCGACGCGATGTTACGGACAACGTGATTCCTTTATAGCCCCACTAGACCCCACTTCCCTTTAAGAAAAGTGGGGTATAATAACATTTTGTTACGCAACAACGAGTCCCGGGAAGCGACGCAACGGAAAAAAGTGTTACCGGATGTGACGCAACGGGATTAAACGCAACGGGATGTGGCGCAACGGGGCAAAAAAAAATGTGTTAATAGAGGCGTGGTTATAGGACACGACTCTGTGTTGCAGACAAGGTGATTACAATATATACCCCACTTCATTTTGTGAAAGTGGAGCATAATAAATCAATCTAGTCCTTACTATTGTTGCAGTGTTGAGATGACAGGCTCCAACCAACGTCTGTGACTTCTGACTCCATCCTACGTCTTTGACTTCATGTAAAAAAGAAAACAAATGGTTAATAAAAAATGAATCAATCTTGTCCTTACCATTTTTGCAGTAGTGGGATGACAGGCTCCATCCAACGTCCGACTTTTGACAGCATGCAATGTCTGTGACTTCTGACTCCATCCAACGACTGTAACGCGATGTGGCAAAAATGTGTTACCGGATGTGACGCAACGGGATTTAACGCAACGGGATGTGGCGCAACGGGGCAAACAAATGTGTTACGAGATGCGTGGTTATAGTACACGACGCTATGTTGCAGACAAGGTGATTACAATATATACCCCACTTTACTTTGTGAAAGTGGAGCATAATAAATCAATATAGTCCTTACTATTTTTGCAGTGTTGAGATGACAGGCTCCAACCAACTTCTGTGACTTCTGACTCCATCCCACGTCTTTGACTTCATGTAAAATAGAAAACAAATGGTTAATACAAAATGAATCTATCTTGTCCTTACCATTTTTGCAGTTGTGGGATGACAGGCTCCATCCAACGTCCGACTTCTGACAGCATGCAATGTCTGTGACTTCTGACTCCATCCAACGACTGTAACGCGACGTTTCAAAAATGTGTTACGGGGCGCAACGAAACAAAAATGTGTTACGGGATGCGACGCGATGTTACGGACAACGTGATTCCTTTATAGCCCCACTAGACCCCACTTTCCTTTGATGAAAGTGGGGTATAATAAAATCGCGTTACGCAAAGCGACTTGACAAAAACGTATCTCGGGAAGCGACGCAACGGGATGTAACGCTACAGAATGTGACGCAACGGGACAAACAAATGTGTTACGAGACGCGTGGCGATGGAACACACATTTGTTATGGAACACGAGGCTATCTTACAGACAACGTGATTCCAATATAACCCCAACTTCACTTCGTGAAAGTGGAGTATAATAAATACCATTTTTGCAGTGTTGAGATGACAGGCTCCAACCAACGTCTGTGACTTCTGACTACATCCTTGGCTCCAACAACTGTGACATAAGGTCCATCCGATGACTGACATAAAACTCCATTCAATTTGTGTGTCTTGTGACTCCATCGTACGTTTGTGAATTCAAAAATAGACAAGCTAATTACCTGAATGTAAACATTGAAAGTAAACTAAAGGAAACATGTAGGTCTATGTAATTAAAATTGACCCTAAGCTCCCAATTAAAGACATCTTACGGACAACATGATTATAGCCCTTTTAACCCCAACTTCACTTGTTACTCCATCCTACGTCTGTGACTTGTGACTCCATCCAACGTCTGTGACTTGTGACTCCATCGAACGTCTGTGAATTGTGACTCCATCCTACGTCTGTGACTTGTGACTCCATCCAACGTCTGAGACGTGTGACTCCATCCTACGTCTGTGACTTGTGACTCCATCCTACGTCTGTGACTTGTGACTCCATCCATCGTCTGAGACGTGTGACTCCATCCTACGTCTGTGACTTGTGACTCCATCATACGTCTGTGAATTGTGACTCCATCCTACGTCTGTGACTTGTGACTCCATCTTGCGTATTTGACTTGTGACTCCATCCTTGTGACTCCATCCAACGTCTGTGAATTGTGACTCCATCCTACGTCTGTGACTTGTGACTCCATCCAACGTCTGTAAATTGTGACTCCATCCTAAGGCTGTGACTTGTGACTCCATCCAAGGTCTGAGACTTGTGACTCCATCCTACGTCTGTGACTTGTGACTCCATCCTACGTCTGTGACTTGTGCCTCCATCTTGCGTATTTGACTTGTGACTCCATCCTACGTCTGTGACTTGTGACTCCATCCAACGTCTGTGAATTGTGACTCCATCCTACGGCTGTGACTTGTGACTCCATCCAAGGACTGAGACTTGTGACTCCATCCTACGTCTGTGACTTGTGACTCCATCCAACGACTGCGACTTGTGACTCCATCTTGCGTATTTGACTTGTGACTCCATCCTACGTCTGTGACTTGTGACTCCTTCCTACGTCTGTGACTTGTGACTCCATCCAACGTCTGTGACTTGTGACTCCATCCTACGTCTGTGAATTCAAAAATAGACAATCTAAATACCTGAATGTAAACCTTGAAAGTAAACTGAAGGAAACAGGTAGGAATGTGTAATTAAAATTGACCTAGTTGTGTTAGTTTTATTTATAACTTTATGTAAAACTGATCCAACAAGGGGCCCTAAGCCTCCTGTGGACGCTCTACTGGCTAAAGTTAAAGCTTATGTAAAAATGATTCAACAAGAACATGGCTAAAGATCGGATGGAAAATGAAGGCCCTATCGTTTTAACGAGGTAAAAGTTAATGGACGGACCGACAGACGACGGACGATGGAAACTCGCCATCCCATAAGCTCTGCTGGCCATTAAAGCTCAAAAGAAATAATAATAAAATAATGATAATCAAAAAAACAAAAACAAAAACTATAAAACTAGATGTGTGTTCCGCAGAACACGTGTGTCACCTGTCAGAGCTTTGTCAGTATAACAAGGTCTACTGGACCCAGATAAATGACCTCGACAAACTGGCCTGATTGAAGAAAAAAATAGTATTTTTAACCCCTATAATGACCTTCAATGTGACCTTGACCTTTTTATTTTAGTATGGTCATGTCTATGTTGTCATGACAAGTATATATTGAAAGTTTGATGAAGAAATGAGAAAGTTATAGCCAATGTTAAGTTTTCTTGTATTTAACCTATATAATTTAACCTATATAATGACCTTCAGTATGACCATGAACTTATATTTTAGTATGATCATGTTGATATTGTCCTGATGAGTACATATTGAAATTTTGAAGAAGAAATATCAAGAAATGAGAAAGTTATAGCCAACGTTATATTTTTGTGAAGAAAAAAATGAGTATTTAACCCATATAATAACCTTTAGTGTGACCTTGACCTTTATATTTTAGTATGCTCATGTCGATGTTGTCCTGCTGAGTATATATTGAGAGTTTGATGAAGAAATATCAAAAAAATGAGAAAGTTATAGCCAAAGTTAAGATTTAGTGACGGACTGACCTACGACAAAAAAAATTCGAAAAGGCGACACGAAACTTTTTAACACAAAATCCTGATTTTTAAAAAAAAAAATGAGAATGCGCGAAGAACATTTTAAATGGAAATTTGGAGTGCAGAACTTGATTCCACACTATTTTGTTTTTAAAGCGCAAATTTTAATTATTCATACAATTAATACAAGTTCATCCGTTGTTTGATAGTTATAGAAAATGATAAATTAGAATAGTAATTTGATTAGAAAGATTTGGTTTAGTTTCTGCCACAACTGTTTTTTTTTTTATGGAAGTGCACTTACTTTTCTACACAGATGCGTCCTAAATGCAAATACAAAGTCAACTCTTTTACAAATTATAATCATCGTGCACAGCAGCAGCTGTTATAATACGTGGTACCACACACAAGGAGTTGCTATTTCCTCAGTTAGGCTAACCAATTAAAGAAATCACATATTGCTGCATTACGCATGTCGTTATGCCACTGAAAGAACTAATTATGTCCTTATGTGTTAACTGTATATTCAATCAGTGCATTACATGGATGACCTCCACTGATTCGACACTTGTATAAGATTCCTCTGACTTAGGGAGCGTAACAGGAAAAAGAAAGTCCAGACTCTATTGTACCTCATAATAACTTTAGCATGTCCTATTAGTTTTATGGCGGACGGACTATAAACCTTAGAACCACACACACAGCGTAACATGACCAATTCGGGAAATAGCTGATGAACTGTGAACGTAAAGCTGTTACATCATGAACTTTTGGTTTTGATGGAAAATCCGTAGATTGTATATTTAGATTTTGGCAGGACTGTTTTTCGAACAGTCGAGCTTAAAATGATAACTCCAAATTTTATTGCAAGCAAATTTAGTACTGGATTAATAAACTAAGGTGATAATGTTTATGCTTGACTTCTAGACTACCGTGTGTCCCTTTAATCCATTTAATCACAATTTTGAGTTCCGTTGGAGCCCAGGGATTATTGGAACCAAGATTTCTGAATTCACCTATAGCTTTTGAGACCTGATACTTTGTAGAGGAACCTCATAGCCAGAATTAATTGAACTAGGACAAGAAACAGCTTATATGCACAACTCGAGGTGAAGTTAGAGGCATACACCTGGGTGATTACACCATAAAGCCCTCTTATTCTTTGAATAGTTGAACAGATAAAAACTAGTCAATTATGTGGTACAAGCTTCCAAGGATACAACTAAGACCAAAGGTTGGTTCTTCAAAGAAAACTATATCCTTGTCCATTAAATAAAAATATTTGATCTGTATAATACATATATTTTGTACAGCTAATTATTATTATGCAAAATTGGATGGAATCCATTATGTGTTTGTAACATCAAATTTTAAAACTTTTGTTTCTTAAAGAAATAAACTCAACTTGCTCAGCCTATAAACATATCTTTTGCCTTTACATGTTATACATTGTATGTATAAATACTGCACTAAAATAACGCCACATACCTTTTTATAAGTAGAATTTGTTCACCTCAGTATCACTATATAGATCAAGAGTCCAAACAGACACATCTGTTCCTTTCTGAGTATTTCAGCAGTATGATCAGAGATGCAAGATTAAAAAAAGGATTAAACTGAAAAGCAGTTCACTCAACAGTTAAAACTAACCAATCAATGATAGTTTTTCCAGTCATAACAGTTGACCATTTCCCAAGTAAGGCGAAAAACAGGTGTCTAAAAATATTCATAAAGGATTAGTTCCTTAATACGACTGTAATTGTTAGAAAACTGAAAAGTAGTTCACGCTAACAATGACTTCAATATAAGCCTTTTAGTTCACTCAAACAGCCAACTTATCAGTAATGTATCCAGCTTGGAAAAATAAGTTTTCAGTTATCCAATATGGAACATATTTATATTTTCATTATTTATTTGTACTGCAATTATTTTAAAATACATGTGTAGTTTCAAGCAATTTGAAAAAAACATGAAATTCTCTTCAGTACTTTTAAAATTATATGGCTATGAGACACAGTTTTGACCTTCGACCAATAAGTGTGAATTTGACCTCCTGATTTGTGCACAGGACAGGTCCAGTTTTATTAAAATCCCTTAAAGGGAGTACATCAGGATTTTCATGGGGGTCTAGGTGTCAGACTAATAAATACAAATACTAATATTTTCTATTCTACATGGCCAAAACATAATAAATCAGTATACAAATGACCCCTTATTTGCAAAGAAATTAATTCTGCACAGTAATATGTGCTATCCTGGGTTACGCACCAGGGTTAATTTCAGCATTTTACGTCCGATTCCGTCCTAGCTATGTGGTGTTTTCAAAGTTAAGACATTAACAAAATGGTTCTTACATCATTGATATGAGTGTTTTATCATGAAATGGAACATTTTTATAATTTAAGATGTTTCTAGAAAAATCCTGATATACTCCCCTGATGTAGTTCAGGTGTTATGAGGGACACAGTTTTGACTCATATGACCTTGACCTTCAAGTGTGACACTGACCTTGAGTTACAGACCTGATTCTTTCACTACAATTTTTTTATCATGCTAAACATTTCTTTGTAGTTTTATCAGAATCTACTCAGTAGTTTAGCAGTTACACACAATTGTGTTGCTCGAGTCCTGAAAAAACAAAATATAGCATTTTTAAAAATAAATTAAGGGCATCAACTGTGCTGTTTGTCCGATATGTCTTAGTTATCAAACATATCTGAGCTTTTTATAATAATAACAACCTGCCGTATATTGGCCAAAATCTGACAAAAATGAAGGACCTAGAGCGCTAACGAATCAAAATATAACATTTTTCAATACACCAAGGGCCATAACTGTGGTGTTACTAATCTGATCGATCAGCCATTTTCAAACTTGTCCACACAAATTCATCAATATCAACAATCTGGCCAAGTTTGGTAAAGATCAAATATAAACAGAACATGGATATTTTTCAATAAATCAAGGACTATAACTCCTGTGTTATTATTTCAATCTAGCTGGTATTCAGCTTGTCTGAGCTTCCATAATATTAACAAACTGGCCAAGTTTGATAAAGATCAAATACTAAACAAAGGTGCAATGTTCGCAAGGTGGAATATGACATTTTTTAGTAAAACAAGTGCCACAACGTTGGTATTGCTATTTCGATCAGGCTGGTTTTCAAACTTGTTTGAGCTTTTATTCATAATAAAGACAGGTGACAAAGTTTGGCAAAAATTAAATCCAAAATAATAGTGCTGGAGTGTTTACAAGGCACAAACGCCTTTTTCAAAATAATCAACTTGAATTGATATAAACAATCTGGCTAAGTTTTGATAAAGATCAAACACAAAATGAATTTGCTAGTGTTCACAAAGCAGAATACCGGTATGGCATTAAGTTAACAACAGACGGATGACGGACGAGGGACAGACGACCGTTAATCGGCTTCCCATAAAAGCTTCAATGTTAGACTTTGGGCGGACAGATAGACAGTCAGGCAGTCTTACAGACAGACAGACAGACAGACGGATAAATCTATATGCTCATTCCACATTTGTAGTGGTTCATAAAAATAGTCAGTATAATAGTTTTGTTTTCTAACTTCCTATATAGCCCCACACTACCAAAAATCTGGCAGTTTGGTAAAAATCAGATGAAGTAAAAGGACAATAATTATTGCCCCTTATATAATGTTGTATCAACCAATCTGGAAAGTTGAATCATAAAGATTCTCTGATCAATGTTCGAGTAACGCTCCAGAAATATGTAAAGTATGTTGTTTCCATAGAAACAACTATAAAAAAGTTCTATATATCAAAATAACCACAAGGTCACTAGGTTATGTGTACTGTGAAGTATCTGCCACATTTCTTATATTGATGTGTTTATTGTCATCCCTTACCAAAATGATTTTGTTTCAACAACATCGCTGCAATGTTACAGCAATGTTGTGCAGCAACAAGTTTTTATCGCCAGAACAGAGTTTTTTGAATATATATATTGTTGCGGCTAGCGGCAATTACATCTCTGGCGATTTTCTTGCAACATATAAAATGTTGTAAAGTATAAAATGTTGTAAAAGTTGTAAACGCATGATTAAGCGACACGTGCCTCTATCATGAATCATTAGAGTGAAGGGAGAGACACATGCCTCCATCATGAATCATCAGAGTGAAGGGAGAGACACATGCCTCCATCATGAATCATCAGAGTGAAGGGAGAGACACATGCCTCCATCATTCATCATCAGAGTGAAGGGAGAGACACGTGCCTCCATCATGAATCATCAGAGTGAAGGGAGAGACACATGCCTCCATCATTCATCATCAGAGTGAAGGGAGAGACACGTGCCTCCATCATGAATCATCAGAGTGAAGGGAGAGACACATGCATCCATCATGAATCATCAGAGTGAAGGGATATTTTTCAATATTGCATCAACGTTGTTAGAAAATCTTTCAGAAATGTTGCCAGAAACTAATTTGCATACGAAAAGCGATATTGTAGTAACGTTGCTGTAACATATTGCCGGAATGTTGCTGTAACATGTCGCCGGAATGTTGCTATAACATGTCGCCGGAACGTTGCTGCAACTTTGCTGCAGTATTGCCACACATTGTCGGGCCACGCCTTGTATTTTGGTAACGGGTATCGTCGCCACAAGCCTTGTATTTTGGTAACGGGTGTCGTCGCCACAAGCCTTGTATTTTGGTAACGGATGTCGTCGCCACAAGCCTTGTATTTTGGTAACGGGTATCGTCGCCACAAGTCTTGTATTTTGGTAACGGGTGTCGTCGCCACAAGCCTTGTATTTTCGTAACGGGTGTCGTCCCACAAGCCTTACATTTTGGTAGCGGATGGCGTCGCCACAAGCCTTGTATTTTGGTAACGGATGTCGTCGCCACAAGCCTTGTATTTTGGTAACGGGTGTCGTCGCCACAAGCCTTGTATTTTGGTAACGGATGTCATTTTCAGACGAACGAAGAATTATCCAAATAGCTCAGGTGAGCTGAGCCATGATGTCAATATTGTGTTGAGAACCTCAAAATCATTTTCCGAGAAAGTTGAAGAATGGTAACAAGTTCATCAGGGGCGTAGCTCACTTGAATGATTATTTAAGTGCTGTGCTTGAGAAAATCTTTTACTAGGATGTATGCGTGTTGTTGTTTTCACCTACTTGAATCTGCTTGTTCACGATAACAAAGGCAAGAGCTGTCGGACAACAGCGAGCTTGATTTGAGGCATTTTTAATGACTGGAAAAAAGAAACAAGAGGGCCAAAATGTCCCGGAATATTTTGGCCCTGAACATGATGGGCTTCACAAATAGTAAGACAAAAGGTTATATTTAGTAGCAGTGACCTTGACCTTGACCCCAGTGACTTCATATGCAATCCCAAGCTTCGTTTCCGTATCAGATTGTCAATATCTGATTCATTACAAAAGTTACTGCCCCAATTAATTTTCTGATTTTAGAAACATTGACCTTGACCCAATTGACATCAAATGCAAACATCAATCTTTCTTTCCATATAAGCTACATACACAGCTAGTCTCGTTGCAATATCTCATTCCTGACTAAAGTTATTGAGCAGAAACCATTTTTTTAACTAACAGTAAGACCTTGTCCTTGATCCCAGTGACCAAGCTTCCTTTCCATATAAGCTACCCACGCAGCAAGTTTCTTTTCAATATCTTATTCCTAACTAAAGTCATTGCTCGGAAACCCTTTTCCTATTTTAGTAACAGCAACCTTAACCTTGATGCCAGTGACCTCAAATGCAATTCAAAGCTTCCTTTCCATAGAAGCACATAGCAAGTTTGCTTCAAATATCTCATTCCTAACTTAAGTTATTGAGCGGATATCATTTTTCTAGTTTTAATAACAGTGACCATGACCCCAGTGACCTCAAATGCAAACCCACGCTTTCTTCCCATATGAGCTACATACACAGCAATATCTCATGCTATCAAACATTATGGAGTGGAAACCATTTTTCTATTTTTAGTATCAGTGACCTTTACCTTGGCCCTAGTGACCGCATATGCAATACAAGCTTCCTTTCCATAATATTATAACTTCCAACACAGCAAGCTTCATCACAATATCTCATTCCTAACAAAAGTTATTACCGGGAATCATTATTTTATTTTTAGTTACAACAACCTTGACTTTGACCCCAGTGACCTCAAATGAAATCCTAATTTCCATTCCATATAAGCTACATACACAGCAAGTTTCGTCATAATATTTCAATCCTAACAAAAGTTATCGGGCGGAAACCATGTTTCTATTTTCGATAACAGCAACCATGACCTTGACCCCAGTGACCTCAAATGCAATCCCAAGCTTTCATTCCATATAAGCTACATACAAATCAAGTTCTGTTGCCTTATCTCATTCCTAACAATTAAAATGTATTAAGATGAAACCATTTCTCTGTTTTTAGTGACAGCGACTTCGACCTGCAATCCCACGTCTACTTTCCGTATGAGCTACCTACATAGCAAGTGCCATCGCAATATATTATTCCCAACAAAAGGTATTGAGAGGAAATCACTTTTCTATTTAAGGAACAGGAAAATATCCATATACACACTTAAGACCCCCGGGGCTTGACCAGTTTTGAACCAGGGGACTTCATTTGCACACACTTGATAGTACAGGGGTTGGAGATCATTAATTAAGACTAGAAGGACTTAAAGGTCCGGGTTTTTTATTTAACCAACACCAATGTCAATCCCAAGAGATATTAAATTATGTCATTAACAGTGGGGGATGCATATCAAAGCGGAGACCGGACGTGACCATAATTTTGTCCAAAGTCGATCACAGTGACCCGAAAGTTTTCCATGATGCATATAATAAACATTCCGGTTAAGTTTGGTGAAAATTCTGCGAGAAAGAAGCACGATACGCATGTCATTGCGCAGACTGGACGTGGCAAATATATCGTCGAAAGCAAGTCACAGTGACCCAAAATTGAACATGTGATGTTGGATCCATATAATGAACATTCTGGTGCAGATTGGTCAATATCCAGCAAGTAATGAAGGAGATATTAAGAAATTCAAATCTGACACACGGACGGACAGATGAATAAACAGATGAACTGACACATACACCCGAACAAAACTGTGATCATAAAGTCGAGATGTAAACGGGCTCAACAAAAAACTTTTCAGCTGGTCTTGATAAAATTGAAACCCAGCTCTGTATTCTTTGTTTATAATGACGTGGTGTATGTTTAAAACGAATATCGATCTCAGAGCCATCTCTGCATTCAAACCCAGCTCTGCATTCAAAATGCCTTGTTGTATGTTTATAACGAATATCGATCTCAGAGCCAGCTCAAAAAATTCAAACCCAGCTCTGTATTCAAAATGCCTTGTTGTATGCTAAGAACGAATATCGATCTCAGAGCCAGCTCAGTATTCCAACCCATCTCGATATTCAAAATGACTTGGTATATGTTTAAAACGAATATCGATCTCAGAGCCAGCTCTGTATTCAAACCCAGCTACACATTCATAATGCCTTGGTGTAAGTTTAAAACGAATATCGATTTCAAAGTCAGCTCTGCATTCAAACCCAGCTCTGCATTCAAAATACCTTATTGTATGTTTATAACGAATATCGATCTCAGAGTCAGCTCGAAATTCAAACCCAGCTTTGCATACATAGTGCCTTAGTGTATGTTTAAAACTAATATCGATCTCAGAGCCACGCTCTGTATTCGAACCCAGCTCTGCATTCATAATGCCTTGGTGTATGTTTAAAACGAAAATCTATCTCAGAGCCAGCTCTGTATTTAAACCCAGCTCTGCATTCAAAATGACTTGGTGTATGTTTAAAACGAATATCGATTTCGGAGCCAGCTGTTTATTCAAACCCAGCCCTGCATTCAAAATAACTTGGTGTATGTTTAAAACGAATATCGATCTCAGGGCCCATCTCTGTATTCAAACCCAGCTCTGCATCCATAATGCCTTGGTGTATGTTTAAAACGAATATTGATCTCAGAACCAACTCGAAATTCAAACCCAACTCGATATTCAAAATGACTTGGTGTACGTTTAAAACG
The DNA here is from genome assembly GCA_037043455.1 of Cyrtodaria siliqua. NCBI lineage: Eukaryota > Metazoa > Mollusca > Bivalvia > Adapedonta > Hiatellidae > Cyrtodaria > Cyrtodaria siliqua. The sequence continues at coordinate 43,023 of JAWPHD010004342.1, read as the reverse complement.
AACATCGATCTCAGAGCCTGCTCGAAATTCAAACCAGCTCTGCATTCATAATGCCTTTGTGTACGTTTACAACGAATATCGATCTCAGAGCCAGCTCGAAATTCAAACCCAGCTCTGTATTCAGTATGCCGTCTTATAAATTTACCCGAACATCGATCTCAGAGCCATCTCTGTATTCAAACCCAGCTCTGCATTCATAATGCCTAGGTGTACGTTTAAAACGAATATCGATCTCAGAGCCAGCTCGAAATTCAAACCCAGCTCTGTATTCATAATGCCTAGGTGTACGTTTAAAACGAATATCGATCTCAGAGCCAGCTCGAAATTCAAACCCAGCTCTGTATTCAGTATGCCTTCTTATAAGTTTAACCGAATATCGATCTACGAGCTAGCTCGACATTTGAAAACCCAGTTCGATATTGAATGTCGATTTACGATCTTCGATCTCGCAGAACTTCACACAGCTTATTATTTCTCATTTCAGAAACTTGATCCCGAACACTTCACGCATGTGTACACAATTATCAACACTGGGTGACATCAGCGCATCCGGCAAACAACTGGACAGAAAATTAACTGGTCAATATCAGGAAAATGCATTATAGCAACCCGCCCACCTCCGCCAACACAAATACCTCAATAAAATAAAACACTACGTTGAACCCTAATATTAAACATAAAAAATTATAGTATTGATTTTATCAAAAGATGTACAGCGAATTATCTGGAAATGGACGGGAAATAAACGGACGTTTGATTTGGCCTCAGCGTAGAAGTAGTTACATACATGTATACTCAGACGCTTTATAAACTCCTTACTATATAAGATGCGACGTCCGATGTTCGCCTACATTTGATAATTTAAGTTCTGTCTATTGAAAATCGTCTTTGATTGCTTGTTGGAATCTCGACTTATCAAGTGAGAAAGTTTCGATTTTTACGAATGGCGGGAGGTGTACAGTACTGGTTTTACACAGGAATAAGTGGGTGGTCTGCCTTCAACACAAACAATCGACCGTCATATATAGCCTAACATGTGCTGACATATGACATTACACACCAAACAAACAAATATACAACACAAAACCGTTCTTCCAAACTATTTCCATGTGTAGAGATCATACAAGCATGCATGTGTGCCGTTCAACAGTATATATTTATTAACGCATACTTAAAATACATGCTCTTATTAAATTATAAAAATAAAACAATTTGATAAAACTGTATACGTATTTGCCTTATTCCAAACTATGCAAAATTGCAAAATTTGCAATAATAGAATGAATAAAAAGTATTTTCTTGGTAATATAATTTTTTTGTTTGATTTATCCAGATTTATTTTGTTCGTAAATGTTGTTTGTATAGTTAGATACTCACTATACCATGTGACATTTTTTCTGAAGTATTTTTCCACATAGCATACTGCGATCCTATATGAAGTCTCCGAGTCCGCCTACTATGGTGCTAGCAGTTACAAACAGTAATATGTTAAATAATTTCAACTAGTAAGTACAATTCGACTGAACGTGAACAAATTGCTAAAGAAAACAGGCATTTATTGCAATATTCGCGTTCTGGGTCAGTTTGGTTAAGATTGGGATGAAGTTAATTAATCTAGGTAGTGAAATCAGATTAAGTATCCTTTCAAAGGAGCTTTCGAAATTACAGTTAAATAAGTCTAGAAATGTAATTGTTGAATTCGGGTAAACTGACCTTTCCTTGAACATAACGAAGAATAACCCTACAAAAACGCATACTCGGAGCTCCTTTGATTTCTACAGAAATCATCACTCGTGTTCATACTCGGAGCTCCTTTGATTTCTACAGTAATCATCACTCGTGTTCATACTCGGAGCTCCTTTGATTTCTACAGAAATCATCACTCGTGTTCATACTCGGAGCTCCTTTGATTTCTACAGAAATCATCACGTGTTCATACTCGGAGCTCCTTTGATCATCACTCGTGTTCATACTCGGAGCTCCTTTGATTTCTACATAAACCATTATATAATATGACGACCCCTTTCAACCTTCCAATTACCCTGGTATATCTACTACTCTGTGCCTTAATTGCCTTTCCAAGTTATTTAATATTAAATAGTATATTAAATAATAGGTTACAACTTTACCTTGACATGAACTATGTAATTCTATTCTATTATATTACGCCAACACACAATATATATAATGCTGTAGCGTGATAAATATACTCGTTTGAAGTATTTATTATGTGGATGCAATTATAATCTTTTGGAAACAATGATTAAATAATCTCAAAAAGGATTTAAAACGTATTAAGAGTATACAGAGTTTGGCATTTTCATAAAGAAGGGCTCATAAAAGTTGGTAATGAAATGAATAGCTTTTGGAAAAATGTATTCCAGTCTTGGGCGCTAATACAGGAAAATGGTGTTAATACAGTAGAAGATATTCTATCGGAGCCACTCTTTCACAACCCAAATATAAAAATTAACAACAGAACGGTATTTTATAAAGACTTATGTAAAAAAAAATAATAATTTATAAATGACATTGTTGATGACAATTGTATGTTTTTATCTTTTGAACATTTTACCGCAAAATATGACATTAACATTCCTGTTTTAATGTATACAGGATTAGTTAGTGCAATTCCAGCTGACTGGAAAGCACGCCTGAGAAATAATAATAAGATCGAGAATCCAATAAATAAAAATGTTAGTAAACTTAAAACAGCTAAAAAGGTAAATCAAATATTCTACTCTCAATTTTTGAAGTCAGTAGTTGAAATTCCAAATAATTCTCAAATGAAATGGCAAACAGATTTGGAATGCGCATTGACTAGTGAAGATTGGGCAATTATATGTACGCAACCTTTCCGTATAACAGATGATTAATGCGCATTGACCAGTGAAGATTGGGCAATTCTATATACGCAACCTTTCCGTATAACAGATGATTAATGCGCATTGACTAGTGAAGATTGGGAAATTCTATATACGCAGCCTTTCCGTATAACAGATGATTCATTTCTACCATTTCTGCTCATGTGAGATAGGCATTTTCCTCATGTGAGATTATAAGAATCCATCATGAGTATTACCTATCTCACATGGATAAACTCATGATGGATTCTTTTTCTTGCATATCATTGACATTTTTTGCATTGACGTCGCCAATAACTAACGTTTTAATGGTTTTTAACACAATAACGTCATGCATCCATTCACGTTATTGACGTCATTATTGTTGCGCGTGAATTTTATCTCGACCCTAGGGTTAGATTGAAATATCTAGCCCCGGTAAAATGACGGATATCCTTGTCCGGTATGCAAGAATATAAGTATCCATCATGAGTATCCATGTGAGATAGGTAAATCTCACCCGAGGGTCATAATTGTAACCAGGGACGAGGCTCTGCCGAGTTCCTGGTTGCAATTCTGATCCCGAGGGTGAGATTTACCTATCTCACATGGATAAACTCATGGTGGATACTTTTTCTTGCATATCAATGACATTTCGTGCATCGACGTCACCAATAACTAACATTTTAATGTGTTTTAACACAATGACGTCACGCATCTGTTCAAGTTATTGACGTCATTATTGTTGCGCGTGAATTTTATCTCGACCCTAGGGTGAGATGGAAATATCTAGCACCGGTAAAATGACGGATATCCTTGTCCGGTATGCAAGAAAACTCTATCTTACATGGCATGTGACTCATGACGTCATGACGTTACGTCGACGTCGCCTTATTCTGGCGTTAAATCAGCAAAGTCATTGATTTTATGCCGGTAATAAACACATAATGGGAGAAAAATAATCCATCATGAGTGAACCATGTGAGATAGAGAAATCTCACCCTCGGGATCAGAATTGCAACCAGGCACTCGGCAGAGCCTCGTCCCTGGTTGCAATTCTAACCCTCGGGTGAGATTTCTCTATCTCACATGGATACTCATGATGGATTCTTATAATCTTCAATCCTTACAATTAAAAGTAGTCATCGAATTATTTTCACAAATGCAAGATTATATAAATGTGGAATGTCTGAAACTGAACTTTGCACATTTTGTAATGATTCCAAAGAAACATTGTTGCATTTATTTTATGAATGTATGTCAGCCAAGAACCATATTAATAGTTTAGTGATTTATATGAAAAATGCAATATTTCAATAGAATTAAAACCGGAGTCCATTTTTCTTGGCACACCATGCTCAACAGATATTGATTATATTTTGTATCTAGTTGTGCTCATCTATAAGAAGTATGTCTATTCTTGCAAACTGAGAAAATGTCTACCTAACTATACGATATTTTTAGAACAAGTGAAAAGTTACAGAGCTATGGAACTATTCCCAACATATATGTACCCCTTATTTCAAATATAATCCAATTAAATCAAGGTGGAATGCAGTTCAGAATATGTTGTGATATAAGCTGTGTAAAATGTTTGTGATACATTAGTTCTAATGTTTCTATTTACAACTGGAAGGAAGTTAAACCCATTCCACATATTTAATGAAGTTATAATTTAGAAATGTTTGTACACTTGATATTCAAATAAAATGTTTAAAACAAAACAAAAAGTTTTATCAAGCGGTTCCTGGGAAGAAGTCTTTTAAGCAAACGTTAACGAAGTTCGGAAAAAACGGCCGGACGAAGTGTTATACGATTCAATCGCCCACCTCTGCGTTTATTGTTACAATGAGCTACAACTTTAACACACATTGTAGGAAGAAATGTTGCGAGAAATAATTGTACTATGATTTATTTCTAATGTTGTTGCTTTACATTATTCATTTATAAAATTTTCATTTCAACAGTTGGATGTCTGAACGTCCTGGACTGGATGCCTATATGTATTTTTGATCGGAATGTATAGTTTTAATGTAGGAATGTGTAATACCAGGGTTTTTCCTTGGTAGTGCCATCTTGGTGTATCTGTGTATAAAGTGGGGCTAATGGTTACATTGCACCATTGCGTTTGTGCTTCCGTGGTGTATAGTCAAATAGTGCCTAATATAAAACGTTTCCCTGCCTAACTAGTGATACAAAATGCATACTTTTGACGCTCGGTCGTTTGACTGATATGTGTTTTAAAATTTTCTACGGAGAAAAATGCGCATTCTTTATCTCTTGATATACATTCGTCCTATATAAAACAAAGAAGGAAAAATAATGGTGCAATGTAACCTAAAGAGAGCTAAATTGGATAAATCGATCTCTCTTGGATACGTACTTAAAGTCGAATTTCAGATGAAAACTAGTAAGCAGAGCTCTGAAACAGACACTGCATGTGCTTTTATGTCGGTTTTGAGTATATTTAGTCAGTTTTCGTGTCTAACAGCCGTAATTTCGAGTTTCAGCTTTTTGTGGGTCTTAAAATGGCGTGCCTGCGCTACTTCTTTAATTGAAGTTTAATTCTTTGGTATGGAAATGTAGGCTGCAGTTTGTGGAAAATGTTTTCAAAACGAAGTTTGGTAGGTTTGCCACCACTAAATATTTCTATGCATCTTCAAATGTCCATATCTCGGTCAATGCTTGTTCGATTTGCACAAATTATGCATTTTTGAGCGTAATATATAGCTGCATGAGAATATGAAAACTTTACATTTAAAAATTATGAACTATTTGTGATTCTCTTTAAGGGTACATTGCACCATTGCGTTTGTGCTTCCGTTGTGTATAGTCAAATATTGCCTAATAAACGTTTCCCTGCTTACTAGTGATACAAAATGCATACTTTTGATTGCTTTTTTTATTATTACCTATAATTCAGCCAAATGATGTATAGTGAACATTGATTAGTGTTTGTTTGAGATATTTAATTATAATTGACATTGACAGTAAAGCGAAAGTAGAAATGGGGTAAATCTATATGTGACGTGTCAAAATAGAACGTGACGTCATTCAACAGATTGCCTTGTTCTTACATGATACATGACCCCCTGTTTTTATTGCATTTTTATATTGGCGGACGCCCGATCGTTTGATTGATATGTGTTTTAACATTTTCTACGGAGAAAAATGCGCATTTTTTATCTCTTGATATACATTCGACCTATATAAAACAAAGAAGGAAAATAAATGGTGCAATGTAACCTATTGTAGAGACATCGGTGACTAGGAAACGGAGCTAACAAAAACCTTACCCATAATCACTGAAGTGTCATAGCAGGTCGATGTCGGTCATGGTGGCTTTTTTATATCTGATAAAACTGTGATATAGGAAAGACCTTAAACAAAATCAACACAGTGTTAAAAGTAGTTCAATGTTATTGATGGTTACCGTCTTCTCACCGCTGCGGAAGTGTCTATTCTTACGTTTGCGTACAGTACTGGTTCTACCCAGGAAAAGTGGGTAGTCTGCCTCCACCACAAAAATTCGAGCGTCATATATAACCTTACATGTGTTGAAAATGACGTAATTTTAATTCGTAATGATGCAATGACTTAAATAAAATAGTTTACTTCGATCACAAAACAAGAATTTATAAGAGCATTAAAGGATCATATGAATTAATAGTATTTTTATACATAAAACAAGAGTTGTCAGAGATCAGCGCAGCTCGCCTATTCGCTTTTTTAGAGAACTGCAATTATGCACCTCACCTTTTACCATCAGAAAACGAGGCATTTTTCTTCATACAAGTGTAGGAACCCTAAACGTGAAAACGGTCATCAATGTGCAAACTGTCATAAATGTAATACCATTTTACCGTAAGCGTGAAACTTACCTTATGTGAAAACCCCTTGTGATCAATGTGAAAACGACATAGTGATATTGTAATACAATTGTACTGTAAACTTGAAAACTTTTTCCTTCACCCTTTTCTCTTTCTGTGTTCTGTGAGTGTATCTGCTGCTGCTGGTCATTGTTGGTCACAACAAAAAAAACGGCATGTTGTCCGTCGTACGTCCGACCGTTAACTTTTTATTGTCAACAATCAAGCACGTTCATTTTTACAAAATAAGTTCTTGATTTAATGAAAAATGCTATAATTTGTCTTGTTAATATTCTAGCACATTCACTTTGCGTTTGATCTTTACCAAACTTGGCCAGTCTTAATATTGATAAAAGCTCGAACGAGTTCAAAAACACCAATATCGGTATAACTTTACCAAACTTATTGCAGATTGAGGGGTACAATACACCAGAATTATTTATGGCATAAGAATCAAGAAAAGAACACAGAAATATGTACAAAAACGGGCGCGGTGAGGGTGGTGGTGTGAGGGAGCCCATGCCTCAATATGGTCGAGTTAAAACAGACGGTCCGTAACAGATTGGTTGTTTACCTTAACCACACTTATTGCTATGTAATTGCACAGGGAGCCCATGATTATTTATACCTAAATTACGTATGCATCCATCTAGATACTGATATAAGTAATCCCAAATTAAAACTTGGTTGACTTAAGCCACCAAATTCATGTTCATTTTATCATTTTTGATCATGCTCATTAAAGGTCTTCATCATGACCCCTGCGTTAATTCAGGTGCCATCTCGCTCAAATCACTAGCGCAATGGCAAAAACACTATAAACGTTGCTCCAGCGTAAATGTAGTGTCTATAGTAGAATTTGCAGCAACAGAGTTCTGCAGGAGGAAGGTTCTAGGCCCATTCTCCATATTTTATCTCGATGTAAATGAAGTATAAGCCTGGCATGTTCATTCCTGTTAGGCGCCACATAACATTGCACGTGTTGGTGCGCCTTAAAACCCCATTGAATTGAATTAGTTTATGATGTATGCTAGTCATTGATATGATCATGATGATGTTTTAAAATTATAATAAACTATTGCTTTGTGACTGAATTACAATATTAATATTTATGATTTAACGACAAAAAACCGGCGGAGTTGCTCGAATTGCTCAGACCAAACTGCAGGTTCATAAATTAATGTATTTGAATATACACATATCAGACGTAACGGAAGAACAATACTGATGGTTCTCACTTGTGGTTGGATTGATGCCAGTCACTGTTCTAATTCGCTTCTAACCCCTTTAAGATGACAACGATACAAGCTCCTGGTCTAAAGAATAGTTGATATTGTGATTGAAATTGTATGAAGAAATGTGTGTTAATGTGTTTTGCTATATGCATATGACCTCAAAACAGTTCTAAAACAAGTCAGATAGAAAAGTCTCTGTCTGTTCTCGATTTATTTAAATCGAACTTAAATTGTTTATATCTGTAAAGGCTTGGGTGAGTTTTCAACTAGCATAATTAAACCACATTGTTTTGCTTTTTGAACAGTTTTAATTCGTTGCCAAATTATGTATTTTTTTGGAGTGAAAAACATATTATATCGCTAACAACCTTAATTAGCGTCAATATTACAGATTACACATGCAGGGATATATATTGTTTTCAATAAGGTCGTATGCTTTAATTAATTGTAAATTGGCTGAACCTGTATTATTAAATTTGACATCTAGATCCTATGCAGATGGCTCAAAATATAAATGTACCCGAACGTCTATTAGAAACGCAATATTAAGAGGACATTTTCTGCAATGTTTTCGCTGTCTAAAAGCGACATTGCACGCAAATAACGTACCTTTTCAAAACAGTATGTTACACTTGTTTTCATAATTATGAAGCCTATTAACTGTTTAGATAGTGAATACATTTCTTGATACAATGTAATCAAGTACAATTGTTTTTTTTTTGTTAAAACCCATTGTTTAGCCGCAGTACCGACTTGATGATTATGGTAAAAGGGTCATATACTTACCTTATGATAACGCAAAAACAAAGTCCGATCGGTCTTTTATTTTTAAAAGTTTAAATGTTAACTATGTTTAGAAAATGCAGTTCTAAGGATGTACTAAATTAAAAATAAATCTGGGCTATTCATACGAACAAATGTAGGACATTTCCTTAATATTTCAAAGTTTTTGACAAAGTAGGCGCATTTCCACGGGCTCTTAATGGTATTAGACAATACATTAGACTGTTAAACTAAGTCATTTACCTAATCATTGTATTTACAGTGTGTTCATTTTTTTTGGGAAAAAATAAAAGTTTCATCCTTATTTAATTACATGAAGGAATCAGTAACATTATAATAAAGACCGATGTAAACGAAAACAGTCGGAATCGATAAGATATAATCAAGCAAAATCATGTTTAATTATTTTAGCACGCAGTTAATTTTAGATATATATTTTTTTTTTACATATTTAGGTAACGTGACTTTGAATCCGAGCCTTTTCTGACCATACCGGCCCTTTTCTACGATTTTTATATTTTTTCTGGCTGGGTACGTACAAAAGAAATATCAAACTCGTAAAACACACTGGTACGGTCAGTGAATGCTCGGATTACCTGACTTTATACAGACTGTAGCATGGTCACTGAAACTTCCCTTTGTAATAGCACAGGTGAAAAGCGTTTAATCGAAAATAACATCAGAATAAATGGTGTACTACAGCTACCAGTTATTGGAAGTTAGAGAATGGCAGGGAGCTGAAGCGGACATGCTACAAATATTACTTATACAGAGATGAATGCATACCGTTTTATCAACTCAAAATAGCTGCATGAAGTTGGCTCAACATACGACATACGACATTCGACAAACGACAATCGACATACGACATTCAAAAACATCCTTCAAAGTGAATGTCGTTTCATGCGACATACAACATTCGACATACGACATTCGACATACGACATTCGAAAAACAACATTCATGATAAATATCGTTTCACGCGATATACAACATTCGACATACAACATTTGACATACGACGTTCAAAAGCATCCTTGACCTTGAAGGATATTTTTGAATGTCGTATGCCGAATGTCGTTTGTCGAATGTCGTACGTCGAATGTTATAAGTCGAATGTTGTATGTCGCGTGAATTCACATTCACATTGAATGTTGTTTTTCGAATGTCGTATGTCGTATGTTGAGCCAACTTCACGCAGCTACTCAAAATACGATTAATTAATTTCCCGATTTTACCGCTCTATCCAGGTATCGCCTTGCAAATAGTTCGATTCAGGCATCTTATTTTTCTCAACATACCATATAGCCGATGTATAGATGTTTGCATATCCGTTTACATCATTATTAAGGAGTACTCGTAAATAAAGGTTTGCGTTTAACACATTAGAAAAATAATGACGTATTTTACAGAAATAATAATCGTGTTATGTTCTGTTATTTCACAGGAAACACGTTTCGCCAAACAATCCACTTGTAATTATTTTATGAAATGCAAGTGTAACTTCCTCTTATATTGATGTATAATATTACGGTACATAGATGAAAATAATAAAAAAAAAAAATCAGAAAAATATGGTGTGATTAATTATTTTCTGACGGTGTCCAGTTAATTCGCTTTTCTATTCAATAGCCCGCACATATTGAATTTTGTTGGTTTATAACACAATAAAGTTTAACAGTTCTAAAACATTATTAAAACATTATTATGCCCGATCAATTTCCTGAAACTCTCAAACGATTTCCTGGAAAATTCAATTATTTCACAGTATAGTGTTGTCTCCGATGTAAGGGATAACTCTGTTTTAATGTAGTGTTGATTGATTTATATAAACATCAGCATTAAATGGAATTAACGAGGTGAGAAAAAATCACCAAATAAGAATACATTAGGAACATAGCTCACTTATTTTTCGGCGAGGTCCAGTTATTGAAAAATATAACGAATTGTAAGAAAAACTATATATGGTCCAGTTATTTCCGGGTAATGTCCAGTTATTTCTCAACACACTGTTCCGTAAATATGTGTTGTGCTGTTATATAATATATATTTGTGAATTAGTTACAACTATCGTATCTTAGTGCTGAGAAGGATGTAGAATGCATCAAAAGTAAAAAAATAATAACAAAGTGTAAAACAAACTATATATGGTCCAGTTATTTCCCAGCTATGTCCAGTTATTTCTCGACACATTGTTGCGTCAATATATGTCGTGTTATAAGTATAGGATAGAGCATGAGTTTTGCACGTGTACGGGGAGATAATGCACGAGCGTTAGCGAGTGCATTATCGTCCGTACACGTGCAAGACTCATGCTCTATTGTATTTATACCACAATAACTAACATATGCTGTGTATATCCTCAGGTATTACACGATGCATTGTGTATATTTAGGCTATTGTGGTATAATATAATATATTAGTGAATTAGTTATAACTATCGTATCTCAGTGCTGAGAACGATGTAGAAAGCATCAGTGCAAAATGATAACACATTTTAAGAAAAAACTATATTATGGTCCATTTATTTCCAGGTGATGTCCAGTTATTTCCCAGCGGTTATTTTCCTCTAACAACGATGCCGTTCTGATTTAAAAGAGTGTTATTGGTTATACTATTGCCTCATTAGGAGGTTGGCATGAGAGATGAGCGGGAAAACATTGGAGATGAGATATGATACCATATTATTGAGATACACAATAATGTCCAGTTTTTTCTCGGTTGTGTCCAGTTATTTCCCGGCGGTTAATTTCCTATAACAATGGTACTGCTCTGATTTAATAGAGTGTTATTGGTTATATTATTGCCTCATTAATGAGGTTGACATGAGGGATGAGCGGGAAAACATTGGAGTTGAGATATGATAACATATTATTGAGATACACAATACTGTCCAGTTATTTCCCGGCGGTTATTTTCCTGTAGCAATGGTACCGCTCTGATTTAATAGAGTGTTATTGGTTATACTGATGCCTCATTAGTGAGGTTGGCATGAGAGATGAGCGGGAAAACATTGGAGATGAGATATAATAACATATTATTGCTTCATTAAAGAGGTTGACATGAGGGATGAGCGGGAAAACATTGGAGATGAAATATGATAACATATTATTGAGATACACAATAATGTACAGTTTTTTTCTGGCTGTGTCCAGTTATTTGCCAGCGGTTATTTTCCTGTAACAACGGTACCGCTCTGATTTAAGAGAGTGTTATTGGTTATACTATTGCCTCATTAATGAGATTAACATGAGGCATGAGCGGGAAAACATTGGAGTCGAGATATGATAACATATTATTGAGCTACACAATAATGTCAAGTTTTTCCCCGGCTGTGTCCAGGTATTTCCCGGCGGTTATTTTCCTCTAACAATGGTACCGCTCTGATTTAATAGAGTGTTATTGGTTATACTATTGCCTCATTAATTAGGCTGACATGAGGGATGAGCGGGAAAACAAAAACATTGGAGATGGGATATGATAACATATTATTGGGATACACAATAATGTCCAGTTTTTTCCCGGCTGTGCCCAGTTATTTGCCGGCGGTTATTTTCCTGTAACAATGGTACCGCTCTGATTTAATAAAGTGTTATTGGTTATACTATTGCCTCATTAATGAGGTTGACATGAGAGATGAGTGGAAAAAACATTGGAGATGAGATATGATAACATATTATTGAGATACACAATAATGTTCAGTTTTTTCCCGGCTGTGTCCATTTATTTCCCGGCGGTTATTTTCCTGTATCAATGGTACCGCTCTGATTTAATAGAGTGTTATTGGTTATACTATTGCCTCATTAGTGATTTTGCCATGAGAGGTGAACGGGAAAACATTGGAGATGAGATATGATAACATATTATAGAGATACACAATAATGTCCAGTTTTTTCCCGGCTGTGTCAAGTTATTTCCCGGCGGTTACTTTCCTCTAACAATGGTACCGCTCTGATTTAATAGCGTGTTATTGGTTATACTATTGCCTCATTAATGAGGCTGACATGAGGGATGTGCGGGAAAACATTGGAGATTAGATATGATAACACATTATTGAGATACACAATAATGTCCAGTTTTTTCCCGGCTGTGTCCAGTTATTTGCCGTCGGTTATTTTCCTGTAACAATGGTACCGCTCTGATTTAATAAAGTGCTATTGGTTATACTATTGCCTCATTAGTGTGGTTGGTATGAGAGATGACGGGAAAACAAAAACATTGGAGATGATATATGATAACATATTATTGAGATACACAATAATGTCCAGTTTTTTCCCGGCTGTGTCCACTTATTTCCCGGCGGTTATTATCCTGTAGCAATGGTACCGCTCTGATTTAAGAGAGTGTTATTGGTTATACTATTGCCTCATTAATGAGGTTAACATGAGGCATGAGCGGAAAAACATTGGAGTCGAGATATGATAACATATTATTGAGCTACACAATAATGTCCAGTTTTCCGCCGGCTGTATCCAGTTATTTCCCGGCAGTTATTTTCCTCTAACAATGGTATTATTATTATTATTGAGATACACAATAATGTACAGTTTTTTTCCCGGCTGTGTCCAGTCATTTCCCGGCTGTTATGTTGCTGTAACAATGGTACCGCTCTGATTTAATAGTGTGTTATTGGTAATACTATTGCCTCATTAGTGAGGTTGGCATGAGAGATGAGCGGGAAAATATTGGAGATGAGATATGATAACATATTATTGAGATACACAGGATGACCTTAGTGGTTGGGCTAACTCAGGAAAGAATCAATGACGGTGAATGCATTTACATAAGTTTAATGCAACCTTTAAAATATGTTTAATATATATACAATTATCTAAAAAAACAAGCGAATACACAAATGAACTATGAAAAGAATGTTCTCCTGAACGTTTAAGACGTTCTTAGTATTGTTATAAATACTGAATGTCTAAGACACTGAAGTGTTGTTAAAGCTATAACAATGTTGATCTAGCGCGATAACTGTGATGCGCGAGAGCTCATGAAGATGATGATGCGCGAATTCAATGGATGATTGTCATCAAATGCCTTCTGTAAGGGTTGATGACGCGATGCAATGATAGTTAATCTCCACTGAGATTGTGAATGATATTTCCTCCAGTGAGGACTGGTAACGGGCCCACCTTGTGTCCCGGGGGTTGTCGTTAGTAAAACCTGGCTGCGCAGGTACGGGGACCGTCTCCACCGCTTGTAACGTTAGTCGTGGAAGCTTAGCTCCACACCTGGATATCCAAACCTAGATGGCTTACTCCAACCCTGGATGGCTTATATCCTGGATGGCTTAGGCTGTAATTATACATACGTTTTAGATGTCGGTTGACAAACATAACAATCTTGCATAATTACCATTACCCAAACAAATCATTATTCAATCAATATATGTAAGCTGTACTAATGATGAGTAGCAATGTATACATATTCTACAACGCCATGTATACGCTATGTACGTCGCTGTTAATCAATGCCCCTAATACATGTAATATAAACATGATCAAATAACTCATATATTACACTCACTGAGTTATGTTTGCACGCAATGTTAACAATCGTGTATTACAATCACTGAGTTATACGCCAACGTTAACTAATGCACCTATTATCCACTGTTATCAAATTAATATTGTTTTACAATTAATGATCAATTACAATAATTACATCTAATAAAGTAACTTCAAACTCATATGCTAGTCTAAAGTTATGTTTGAGAAACATCAATGCTAACCGGATGTCGTAACCGCCAAACAAGATGGCGCCGCCCACTGAATACAAATATACGATAAAAGTTTAATAAAACTACTAACCACATGTTGCCTGTGAAATTTGCCGTCCAATCTCTGTTCCAACAAAGTACTTTCGATGATCCCGGCGAAAGCTAGAAGACAATGGGTTTTATAGCAAACATTACGCCCAAATCATTATTTGCCCCGTTCAGTCCGTGACAAACGTGGCTAAATCTACAGTATTGAATCTACGCGAGGCCCTTATACAATTTTGCCGTTTAAGGAAAATATACCTATACGTTTACATGCATTAGCACAAAACTAAACTTATGACACGGCCTCTCTGGCGGCCACTTAAAATGTGCACGCTTTTACGTGTTACATGAATAGATCATGAATATGGTGAAATTGTTTCAACTCGAACAATAGATTTTGGGTGTAACCGATACAAGAGCTATATACGACCAGTACGCTCTACCCGTGACATTTTGTGACAACATCTCCCCACTTAAAGAAAGTGCTACACTTTTAAAATTCAACAAAATGATAATATTTACACGTTAAGAAACTATTAATTCTTCTGAGCAAACGAGCGACAAAACGTACAAGCTGATCGCTCAATCGCTTGAGTATGTTATCTATTACCACTGCAGTTATAACCTAACTATAATATGTAATTACAATTTCAACACTATTCTACAATGGTACACTACCCTGTCGTAACATATACTACTATTGTACAATACACTGCAATACACTATTGTATTAAACCGGTCATTATGTGCGGCGACTTAAATAGTCTGCCCCAATATTGTCCTTTCCTCGGATCGCTTTAATTTTCATCCGGTAAGGCTGCAGAGTCAGTGCCCACCTCATTAACCTACTGTTAGCTACCTTAGCTTTATTCATATAAGCTAACGGTTGGTGGTCAGTCTCCAAGACAAATTCCTTACCAAAAACATATCGGTGGAATTTACTGACACCCCACACTACTGCAAGACATTCCCTTTCGATAACAGAGTAGTTACATTCCCGGGGTAATAGTTTCCGACTTGCGTAAGCCACGGGGAGACTACACCCATCTTGCTCTTGCAGTAGGACTGCACCCACCCCGATATCGGAGGCATCCGTTCTGAGGATAAACTCCTGGTCAAGTTCAGGTAATTTTAGTATTGGGGTTTTGACCAGACGCCCCTTTAAAGAGACAAAAGCTCGCTCCTGGCTTTCCCCCCAAGTTATCCTATTGGGTTGACCTTTCTTTGTCAAGTCTGACAAAGGTGCAGCTATAGCCGAAAAGTTTGGAATAAACTTCCTGTAAAAACCCGCTAACCCTAAAAATGACCTAACTTGTTTCTTTGTCTCGGGTCTTGGTGCTTCTTGAATTGCCTTAACCTTGTCGGGGTTAGGTTTCAATTTCTGGTCCCTCCCGACAACATGACCCAGACACTCTATATCTGCGTAACCTATGTGACACTTGCTAGGTTTTGCAGTCAGTTTAAACCGGCGTAGCCGTTCCAACATATTACGTAGAGCCTTAATATGGTCTTCAAATGTTGTTGTAAACACCAGGATGTCATCTACAAAACTGTCTGTGTTGGACAAATCCTTCAGGACTTTCCTCATTAACCTACAGAATGTTGCTGGGGCGTTTACGAGACCGAAGGGCATGACCTTGAACTTAAAAGTCCTTGCGAAGTTTCGAAGGAGGTCATCTCTTTAGCTCGGTCTGAAAGTGGGACTTGCCAATAACCTTTACTGAGGTCTAACTTGGAGAAATACGAATATCCCGCAAGTTTAGAGAATACCTCCTCAATATTAGGCATTGGCTCTGCATCAAAGATGGTACGTTTATTGAGCTGCCTAAAATCGATACAGAATCGAATTGACCCATCTTTCTTCTTAATAAGTACGACTGGGGATGAAAATGGGGCGTTTGAAGGTTCGATGACACCCAATTTCAACATGTCTTTCACCTCCTCATCAACAATTGATCGGGAGTGAAATGGAATGGGATACCCCTTAATTCTAATTGGTTCCCCTGATGTGAGTACAATATCATGTTGCACTCCATCTGTCTGCCCCGGGTTTTCGGACAAGACATCACTGAACTCCGAGAGTAAACTACCCATCTCCCGTTGCTGCTCTACACTAAGCATGCCCGATATGTCTACATCGGCTGCTCTCTCCCTACCTACACTAGTGGGAAAATACATGGGACTAGTGTCCTCACTACTGTCTTCCTCACTATCCTCAATAACTGCAACATTAACTACGGTTAACACCCCTTGTTGCACATTATCGGTTCTACTTATATACTCTTTCAGCATATTCGCATGAAAGGTCTTTAACTTTCCGTTTATCTCGATACGGTAATCCATAGTGTTCACTATCCCTCTAACGTAAAACGGACCTTTCCATTGTAATAACAACTTGTTATTGTCGGTCGGGAGTAACAGTAACACCTGGTCATCTATCTTAAACTTCCTAGCTCTAGCTTTCTGGTCATAGTACCGTTTATACTTGGTACTTGCCTTAACTAACTGACTTTGAGCTATCTTACAAGTCTCCTCTAGTTTCTCCTTCAGATCTAAAACATACTGATATGTAGTCTTAACCTCATCACTATCTACTTCACCTGCCCACATCTCTCTAAGAATCCTCATGGGACCTCTAACTGACCTACCGTACAATAACTCAAACGGTGAAAATCCTAAACTCTCTTGTGGAACCTCTCTAAATGCAAACAATAAAGCATTGAGATACTTGTCCCAATCTTTGGGTCTCTCGGTACACATACGCCGTAACATTTGCTTTAACGTCCCGTTAAATCGTTCAACTAACCCGTTACACATAGGGTGATATGGTGTTGTCATGATTTGACGCAAAGACAATAACCTGCTTACTTCAGCCATAAGTTCTGACGTAAACTGTGACCCACAATCAGTCAGCATTTCCTCTGGTACACCTAGCCTACTGAACATATCAACTAATGCCTCAGCTACTCTCTCAGTTTCAATTGAGGGCAATGCTACTGCCTCCGGATACCTAGTTGCATAGTCTACCATGGTTAAAATGTACCTATTTTTCCTATCCGACACTGGAAAAATTGGTCCAACTATGTCTACGGCTACCCGCTTAAATGGTGTATCTATCAGTGGCATCTGACCTAAATGTACTTTGGTCACTCGACCTTTTGGTACTGTCCTTTGGCATACATCGCAGGACCTACAATACCTAGTTACATCTCCGCTAACGCCTGGCCAATAAAATTCTGCCAATACTCTATCTGACGTTTTCTTTACGCCCAAATGACCTCCCATAATCGACTCATGAGCTACCTTAAGCACTGTCGTTCTATACTGGGTAGGAACCACTAATTGGTGAAACTGTCTACTACCACTATCTTCAAATTCTCTGTACAATAACCTATTCTTATGTACAAACTTACAACTACCGGACCCTTTACACTTCTTCACTACACCATCCTTGGCCTTCACCTTACAAGGACCTAATGACTCGTCTTGAGTTTGTGCTTCTATAAACTCCGCTTTAGATATGTCACCTACGGCTGCAGGAACCTTTAATTTTCTATAAGCCTGAGCTTGCTTCTGAACCTGCGCTCTAGTCTCTACGGCATTACTTATGCTACTTCTAAAATCGGACATTACCGGAAGTGCTGAACCATCTATGTTCCCTATCGTTAAATCATACATCGGGTCATCCATACATAGTGCCTCTGTAGTCCCTTTAAAGAAAGGTGTATCTACATCTATTCTCGCTATTGGCACGTGCTCTACCGACTTATTTAGCAACATACACGGTGACTGTTTACCTACCAACTGGTCATCCGTAACTAAACTACGCCTAACTACCACACCTGTACAACCTGTATCCCTCATTACAATTACGTCCGTGCCATTCACTCTACCATCTGCCGTTGGAAGATTTGCATACGGAAAGAGACATGTTCCGATCTTCGTCATTACACCATCCGCTTTAACACAACAGCTACTACTCTCGGTTTTAATAACCGGACTATTACTACCTCTGCCTCTACCTCTACCTCGGTTTTGACCACCTCGACCTCTACCGAAATTCCATGGGTTGTTAAAACCTTGGTTCTGATTCCCTACATTGTTGTCCACTCTACTATTTTCACTGAAATTGTCTACGACAGCGGACACTTTCACCGCTTTCCTACACTCATGTGAAGCATGATTCCCGTTACAGTGACGACAACGAATAAAAGGTCTACCTATGTTACCACTATTGCTACCTCCTCTAGCACCCATCGAACTTCCTCCACCTCTATAGTTTCCACTCTGGCCTTTCTGTTTATGATCGTCCCCTTGCCTATCTCTAAAAGTTCTGTCTTTCGACACTACATTATGAGCTCCACCTCTAGCCTCGGCAAACTGATCTGCTTGTGTTGCCATTTCTCCTACACTAGCTAATTTTCTTTCTTTCAGAAATAAGAACAGATCTCTACTACAAACATTGAATAGCTGGTCCCGCAACAAGAAATCTACGAGGCCCTGATAAGTCTGCGCTACCTTCCCTAACTCTAACCACCTATCTAAGTAATTTCTAGACCTACTAATAAACTGAATAAATGACTCGCCTTTCTCAGGCAGACAAGCTCTAAACCGCTTTCTAAAACCTTCTTCAGTTAGCTCAAATCTCTTTAAAAGAGCATCCTTTAACTTGTCATAGTCAAGAGCATCTAAACTAGGTAATCTAGAAAATACATCTAAGGCCTTGCCTCTCAATAACGCACTTAAATGAACTGCCCACTTATCTTTGGTCCATTCCTGTAACTCAGCATAACGCTCGAACCGTAACAAGTAACTGTCCATGTTATCTTTGTCAGCATCAAAGTATGGTAACTTCGAACCTTTTAACTTCCCAGAATAACTATCTTTCCCTACAGTTCCACTGTCCTTACTATGTGTCTTAGCTGCTTCCAACTCTAAAGCTAACTTATGATCAAACTCCTTTTGCTCCCTTTCCATTATCATCTTAGCCTTAGCTAGTCTACCATCTGTTTCGAACCTCTCATGTTCTAACTCTTGCTTCTCCCTTACTATTCTGCTTTCATCATCTCGCTTCTCTTTAGCTAACCTGCCTTCTAATTCTAGCTTCTCTTTATCAGCATCTAGCTTCTCTTTAGCTAATCTACTTTCGAATTCTAAATTCTCTTTATCAGCATCTAACTTCTCTTTAGCTAATCTACTTTCTAATTCTAGCTTCTCTGTGGCTAGTCTACTTTCTTCATCTCGCTTCTCTTTAGCTAACCTACTTTCGAATTCTAGCCTATCTTTCTCTAATTCTCTTTCCTTAAGTCTAAATTCCCTTTCCCTAGCCTGTTCGTCTTTAACAAAGGTTCTAAGCTCCTCTGCAGCATAACCTAACTCCTTACCCATTTCCGTAAGATCCTTTATGGACGTCATGGTTATAGACATTGTGGACTACACACTACAATAATTACAATACACCCGTCACTAATAATTCTACTCAACTAACTACTAATGGTAAGTCACTGTGTCCTCAGTAAATACCTGGGCATCATCATAGGACAAGTTACATACACATTTGTACTAGCGCTAACTACTAACGGTTATGTATAGATAGTATCTAGCTTCCACAAAACATATACACTACATAAAATATCTTAATTTGATATTGGACATAAACCTTAAACAATCATCGAAATGTGTATAACATGTACATGTATATTTACTTCTCCCATTAATAAAAGTATACTCGAGTGTCACAACATGAGTAGAACGTCTTGTTCGCCAACCTAATTGGATACTATGTGTATATCAGGGAGGTAAAAACAAACACCCAAATTATTGAGCAAAAGTGCCTCAGACCCACTCGTGTAGACCACTGCGACCTCGCGCCAAGGAAAGAACGGACAAAACAACAGTTTGGACTCACCCTACCCTTGTCGTGTCTTGACTTGTCTTCCAAGCAGTAGCCGTGATCGTCGACAGTCGCCGTGATGGATCAGAGGGTGGTACACAATTCTAAAATAATAAGTAGAGATTTAGTATATCATAATAAAGATCACTTATTGATTCTTTCCCTCCGTAGTCGCCCAAAATCCCACTTCTGACACCAGTTGTCACAGGATGACCTTAGTGGTTGGGCTAACTCAGGAAAGAATCAATGACGGTGAATGCATTTACATAAGTTTAATGCAACCTTTAAAATATGTTTAATATATATACAATTATCTAAAAAAACAAGCGAATACACAAATGAACTATGAAAAGAATGTTCTCCTGAACGTTTAAGACGTTCTTAGTATTGTTATAAATACTGAATGTCTAAGACACTGAAGTGTTGTTAAAGCTATAACAATGTTGATCTAGCGCGATAACTGTGATGCGCGAGAGCTCATGAAGATGATGATGCGCGAATTCAATGGATGATTGTCATCAAATGCCTTCTGTAAGGGTTGATGACGCGATGCAATGATAGTTAATCTCCACTGAGATTGTGAATGATATTTCCTCCAGTGAGGACTGGTAACGGGCCCACCTTGTGTCCCGGGGGTTGTCGTTAGTAAAACCTGGCTGCGCAGGTACGGGGACCGTCTCCACCGCTTGTAACGTTAGTCGTGGAAGCTTAGCTCCACACCTGGATATCCAAACCTAGATGGCTTACTCCAACCCTGGATGGCTTATATCCTGGATGGCTTAGGCTGTAATTATACATACGTTTTAGATGTCGGTTGACAAACATAACAATCTTGCATAATTACCATTACCCAAACAAATCATTATTCAATCAATATATGTAAGCTGTACTAATGATGAGTAGCAATGTATACATATTCTACAACGCCATGTATACGCTATGTACGTCGCTGTTAATCAATGCCCCTAATACATGTAATATAAACATGATCAAATAACTCATATATTACACTCACTGAGTTATGTTTGCACGCAATGTTAACAATCGTGTATTACAATCACTGAGTTATACGCCAACGTTAACTAATGCACCTATTATCCACTGTTATCAAATTAATATTGTTTTACAATTAATGATCAATTACAATAATTACATCTAATAAAGTAACTTCAAACTCATATGCTAGTCTAAAGTTATGTTTGAGAAACATCAATGCTAACCGGATGTCGTAACCGCCAAACAAGATGGCGCCGCCCACTGAATACAAATATACGATAAAAGTTTAATAAAACTACTAACCACATGTTGCCTGTGAAATTTGCCGTCCAATCTCTGTTCCAACAAAGTACTTTCGATGATCCCGGCGAAAGCTAGAAGACAATGGGTTTTATAGCAAACATTACGCCCAAATCATTATTTGCCCCGTTCAGTCCGTGACAAACGTGGCTAAATCTACAGTATTGAATCTACGCGAGGCCCTTATACAATTTTGCCGTTTAAGGAAAATATACCTATACGTTTACATGCATTAGCACAAAACTAAACTTATGACACGGCCTCTCTGGCGGCCACTTAAAATGTGCACGCTTTTACGTGTTACATGAATAGATCATGAATATGGTGAAATTGTTTCAACTCGAACAATAGATTTTGGGTGTAACCGATACAAGAGCTATATACGACCAGTACGCTCTACCCGTGACATTTTGTGACAATAATGTCTTGTTTTTTCCCGGCTGTGTCCAGTTATTTCCCGGCGGTTATTTTCCACAAACAATGGTGCCGCTCTGATTTAATAGAGTGTTATTGGTTATACTATTGCCTCATTAGTGAGGTTGGCATGAGAGATGAGCGGGGAAACATTGGAGATGAGATATGATAACATATTATTGAGATACACAAAAATGTCCAGATTTTCCCGGTTGTGTCCAGTTATTTAACGCGGTTATTTTCCTCTAACAATGGTACCGCTCTGATTTAATAGAGTGTTATTGGTTATACTATTGCCTCATTAATGAGGTTGATATGAGGGAAGAGCGAGAAAACATTGGAGATGAAATATGATAACATATTATTGAGATACACAATAATGTACAGTTTTTTCCTGGCTGTGTCCAGTTATTTGACAGAGGTTATTTGCCTGTAACAGTGGTACCGCTCTGATTTAATAGTGTGTTATTGGTTATACTATTGCCTCATTAGTGAGGTGGGCATGAGAGATGAGCGGGAAAACATTAGCGATGAGATATGATAACATATTATTGAGATACACAATAATGTCCAGTGTTTTGCGGCTGTGTCCAGTTATTTCCCGGCGGCTATTTTCCTGTTTCAATTGTACCGCTCTGATTTAATAGTGTGTTATTGGTTATACTATTGCCTCATTAGTGAGGTTTTCATGAGGGATGAGCGGGAAAACATTGGAGATGAAATATGATAACATATTATTGAGATACACAATAATGTCCAGTTTTTTCCCGGCTGTGTCCAGT
Source organism: Cyrtodaria siliqua (assembly GCA_037043455.1). Lineage (NCBI taxonomy): Eukaryota > Metazoa > Mollusca > Bivalvia > Adapedonta > Hiatellidae > Cyrtodaria > Cyrtodaria siliqua. The sequence continues at coordinate 20,139 of JAWPHD010004342.1, read as the reverse complement.
TATTTCCCGGCGGTTATTTTCCTCTAACAATGGTACTGCTCTGATTTAATAGAGTGTTATTGGTTATACTATTGCCTCAATAATGAGGCTGACATGAGGAATGAGCGGGAAAGCATTGGAGATGGGATATGATAACATATTATTGGGATACACAATACTGTCCAGTTTTTTCCCGGCTGTGCCCAGTTATTTGCCGGCGATTATTTTGCTGTAACAATGGTACCGCTCTGATTTAATAGAGTGTTATTGGTTATACTATTGCCTCATTAGTGAGGTTGCCATGAGAGATGAGCGGAAAAAACATTGGAGATGAGATATGATAACATATTATTGAGATACACAATAATGTTCAGTTTTTTCGCGGCTGTGTCCACTTATTTTCCGGCGGTTATTTTCCTCTAACAACGGTAACGCTCTGATTTAATAGAGTGTTATTGGTTATACTATTGCCTCATTAATGAGGTTGACATGAGGGATGAGCGGGAAAACATTGGAGATGAGATATGATAACATATTATTGAGATACACAATAATGTACAGTTTTTTTCTCGGCATTGTCCAGTTAATTCCCGGCGGTTATTTTCCTATATCAATGGTACCGCTCTGATTTAATAAAGTGCTATTGGTTATACTAGTGCCTCCTTAGTGTGGATGGCATGAGAGATGGCGGGAAAACATTGGAGATGAGATATGACAACATATTATTGAGATACACAATAATGTCCAGTTTTTCCCCGGCTGTGTCCACTTATTTCCCGGCGGTTATTTTCCTCTAACAACGGTACCGCTCTGATTTAAGAGAGTGTTATTGGTTATACTATTGCCTCATTAATGAGATTAACATGAGGCATGAACGGGAAAACATTGGAGTCGAGATATGATAACATATTATTGAGCTACACAATAATGTCAAGTTTTTCCCCGGCTGTGTCCAGGTATTTCCCGGCGGTTATTTTCCTCTAACAATGGTACCGCTCTGATTTAATAGAGTGTTATTGGTTATACTATTACCTCATTTATTAGGCTGACATGAGGGATGAGCGGGAAAACATTGGAGATGAGATATGATAACATTATATTGAGATACACAATAATGTCCCGTTTTTTTCCGACTGTGTCCAGTTATTTCACGCCGGTTATTTTCCTCTAACAATGGTACAGCTCTGATTTAATAGAGTGTTATTGGTTATACTATTGCCTCACTAATGAGGTTGATATGAGGGATGAGCGGGAAAACATTGGAGTTGAGATATGATAACATATTGTTGAGATAAACAATAATGTCCAGGTTTTTCCCGGCTGTGTCCAGTTATTTCCCGGCGGTTATTTTCCTGTAAGAATGGTATCGCCCTGAATTAATAGAGTGTTATTGGTTATACTATTGCCTCATTCGTGAATCTGGCATGAGAAATGAGCGTGAAAACATTGCAGATGAGTTATAATAGCATATTATTGAGATACACAGTAATGTCCAGTTTCTTCCCGGCTGTGTCCAGTTATTTCCCGGCGGTTATTTTCCTAAAACAATGGTACCGCTCTGATTTAATAGAGTGTTATTGATTATACTATCGCCTCATTAATGAGGTTGACATGAGAGATGAGCGGGAAAACATTGGAGATGGAATATGATAACATGATATTGATACACGATAATGTCCAGTTTTTTCCCCGACTGTATCCAGTTATTTCCCGGCGGTTATTTTCCTGTAACAATGGCACCGCTCTGATTTAATAGAGTGTTATTGGTTATACTATTGCCTCACTAATGAGGTTGACATGAGGGATGAGCGGGAAAACATTGGAGTTGAGATATGATAACATATTGTTGAGATAAACAATAATGTCCAGGTTTTCCCCGGCTGTGTCCAGTTATTTCCCGGCGGTTATTTTCCTGTAAGAATGGTATCGCCCTGAATTAATAGAGTGTTATTGGTTATACTATTGCCGCATTAATGAGGTTGACATGAGGGATGAGCGGAAAACATTGGAGTCGAGATATGATAAAACATTATTGAGCTACACTATAATGTCCAGTTTCTCCGCGGCTGTGTCCATTTATTTCCCGGCGGTTGATTTTTTCCTCTAACAATGGTACCGCTCTGATTTAAGAGAGTGTTACAGGTTATACTATTGCCTCATTAATGAGGTTGACATGGTGGATGAGCGGGAAAACATAGGAGTTGAGATATGATAACATATTGTTGAGATACACTATAATGTCCAGTTTTTTCCCGGCTGTGTCCAGTTATTTCCCGACGGTTATTTTCCTCTAACAATGGTACCGCTCTGATTTAATAGAGTGTTATTGGTTATACTATTGCCTCATTAGTGAGGTTGGCATGAGAGCCGAGCGGGAAAACATTGGAGTTGAGATGTGATAACATTATTGAGATACACAATAATGTCCAGTTTTTTCCGGGCTGTGTCCACTTATTTCTCGGCGGTTATTTTCCTCTAACAACGGTACCGCTCGGATTTAAGAGAGTGTTATTGGTTATTCTATTGCCTCATTAATGAGGTTAATATGAGGCATGAGCGGGAAAACATTGGAGTCGAGATATGATAACATCTTATTGAGCTACACAATAATGTCAAGTTTTTCCCCGGCTGTGTCCAGTTATTTCCCGGCGGTTATTTTCCTCTAACAATGGTACCGCTCTGATTTAATAGAGTGTTATTGTTATACTATTGCCTCATTAATGAGGTTGACATGAGGGATGAGCGGGAAAACATTGGAGATGAGATATGATAACATTATATTGAGATACACAATAATGTCCAGTTTTTTTCCGACTGTGTCCGGTTATTTCGCGGCAGTTATTTTCCTCTAACAACGGTACCGCTCTGATTTAATAGAGTGTTATTAGTTATACAATTGCCTCATTAGTGAATCTGGCATGAGAAATGAGCGGGAAAACATTGCAGATGAGTTATGATAACATATTATTGAGATACACAGTAATGTCCAGTTTTTTCCCGGCTGTGTCCAGCTATTTCCCGGCGGTTATTTTCCTAAAACAATGGTACCGCTCCGATTTAATAGAGTGTTATTGGTTATACTATTGCCTCATTAATGAGGTTGACATGAGAGATGAGCGGGAAAACATTGGAGATGGGATATGATAATATGATAATGATACACAATAATGTCCAGTTTTTTTCCCCAACTGTGTCCAGTTATTTCCCGGCGGTTATTTCCTCTAACAATTGCACCGCTCTGTTTTAATAGAGTGTTATTGGTTATACTATGCCTCATTAGTGAGGTTGGCATGAGAGATGAACGGGAAAACATTGGAGATGAGATATGATAACATATTGAGATACACAATAATGTCCAGTTTTTTTCCCGTCTGTGTCCAGTTATTTCCCGGCGGTTATTTTCCTGTAACAATGGCACCGCTCTGATTTAAAAGAGTATTATTGGTTATACTATTGCCTCACTAATGAGGTTGACTTCAGGGATGAGAGGGAAAACATTGGAGTTGAGATATGATAACATATTGTTGAGATAAACAATAATGTCCAGGTTTTTCCCGGCTGTGTCCAGTTATTTCCCGGCGGTTATTTTCCTATAACAGTGGTACCGCTCTGAATTAATAGAGTGTTATTGGTTATACTATTGCCTCATTAATGATGTTGACATGAGGGATGAGCGGAAAACATTGGAGTCGAGATATGATAACACATTATTGAGCTACACAATAATGTCCAGTTTTTCCCTGGCTGTGTCCATTTATTTCCCGGCGGTTGATTTTTTCCTCTAACAATAGTACCGCTCTGATTTCAGAGAGTGTTACTGGTTATACTATTGCCTCATTAGTGAGGTTGGCATGAGAGCCGAGCGGGAAAACATTGGAGTTGAGATGTGATAACATTATTGAGATACACAATAATGTCCAGTTTTTTCGCGGCTGTGTCCAGTTATTTCCCGGCGGTTATTTTCCTCTAACAATGGTACCGCTCTGATTTAATAGAATGGTATTGGTTATACTATTGCCTCATTAATGAGGTTGACATGAGGGATGAGCGTGAAAACATTGGATTTGAGATATGATAACATATTATTCGGATACACAATATGCTCAAGTTTTCCCCCGGCTGTGTCCAGTTATTTCCCGGCGGTTATTTTCCTGTAACAATGGTACCGCTCTGATTTAATAGAGTGTTATTGGTTATTCTATTGCCTCATTAATGAGGCTGACGTAAGAATTAATTATATAATAAGTTTGTATACAACTACATTAATGTCAACTATCCAGCTCCCCGTGTGGTTGTCGGGGTAGAATACAACCGCTGCAACTGCAAACACACCTTCACATGCAGAGTGGTAGGACCCCCGCTATCCCCTCCCCCCACCCACCGACCCCATTCATATTCATTTTGTCATTTTTTGTTCATGCTCATTAAAGGTCTTCATCATGCATTGTTTCAGGTGCCATCTTGCCCTGTTCACTAAGAGCAGTTGCAGAAAAACAATAAACGTGGCTCCAGCGTAAATGGAGTGCCACGGTCTACAGTAGAATTTGCAGCAACTCTGACGTTCAAGGTGAGAAGGTCTAGGCCCATTCTCCATTTCTTATCTCCATGTACATGGAGGATGTGCCTGGCATGTTCATGCCTATTAGGCGCCATATAACCTTTTATGTGTTGGTGCGCCTTTGAGTTCATCCAGACTATTATATTAATGCAGTCATCGTACAAAATAAAACTTTAACCTTTGAGATGCTCCCTATAGACAGTTTTGTTATATTTAGCCGAAAGTAATACGCACATGCGCAGTGTAGCTTCCGTCCAGTTTTTTCCCGGTCCCGTATTTTCCCGTTACACCGGGACCAGCAAAACTACCCGGATGGCTGGCATCGAAGTAAATAGACGCGAGATATGTTTTCCAATCTGTCATCATTACACCGTAATCCACTTTTTGGTTGTTAGAACCTTTTCAATTTTATTTACTTTTTTGATTTTCTTTTTTCCTTCCCGTACTGCAATTCCTGGAGGTCTGTTCTTAGGTATCGTTATGTTCTGACTATTGTTGCCTCCTTTCTGATCTGTTGTTGGACATTTATCTAGATAATTTTTTCTAACAGTCGCTGATATATAGTTATTTCGTAAGATAAAAGCACCGGTTTTTGAATGTCTTCCATTGTGCGTAGTTTCGCAAGGCCGGTTCTATAGCTCTGAGTAATAAAGCAACCACTTTTCCTTGTCTGCGCAGAATGATCTCAATGGTTTATTCTCTTGTTGCTCTGGCTTCTGCCAAGTCATTGAGTACCTTCTTTGTGGTTTTTTATGCTATTGTTTTTTGTATTAGTATATTCACGAGCATCTTTGTGTTTTACTTATATTGCCTATTAATGCTCCCTTGTTGGTTAGAGAATAGTTCATGTCGGGGATTTCTTTATTTACACTGTCCCGTTTTACTATGATGACGGTAGGGTACGTGTGAGGTTTGATGCACCCTAGAACCTGGTTTAAACCCCCAGCGGCCTTTTTTGCCACTGACCGTTCCAAGGCGGTAGCCCTATTGTCAACCCTTTTTGTGTTTGTGACGTCATATGCCTTTATTTCTTTTTTACATTGCCATTCATGTTTGTCGTTTTGTTGTTTTTGGGATTACTGTATTCTGTGAAAGCTGCATTTCCTGTTCGACTTTTATTCTTATTCTTAATGCTTACTGAGGTATCTGCAATTTGCCTAATGATATTTTTATGTTTCTTCAATTTTGACTTATTAGCTGGTGTAACTGGAAATATAAGTTGAAGAAAATTCACAACTATTTCCGTTAAATCTCTGTAAACAGGTTTATTTTAAAGGCTCTGAAAAACTTGAATGAATGAATGAATGAATGAATGGTGTTTTACGGCACGTCGACACATAAATAGGTCATATTGTGCGCAATATTGATGAAAAATGAAGTATTATTTAAAAATTAGTGTAAATATATAAAGATAAAAACTATTAAAAAATAAGGGATGATAAGGTGTAATATAAACTATGTATGTAAATCAACAAATGCCCTTCAACTGAAAAACTTGTAAAAAAGCTGAGATAATTATCAAAAATAAAGGAAATATTACCTATCGAAAATTTGCAAAGAAACTTCCATCTTGGAACGAAGACTTACTGTTGACTTACTATTGACATATACTTTACTATATGAGGCATATTGACAAAATGTCTTTTAAAGCAAAGAAAATCACTGCAAATGAAAAATAAGCATAACATTTGATTATTTCACATCTGTATATTTATTTTTAATCAGAGTTTTTTTGCTTTAAAATATATTTTGTCAATATGCCATATATGGTAAAAAGGCGTGATGACGTCATAGTTCCAAGATGGCCGTCTCCATTTATGTTCTTTGCAAATTTTCAATAGGTCATATCTCCTTAATTTTACATGGCATTATGATACTTCTTTCAGATTTTTACCAGTTTTAAATAAATCTTGTTTGATAATAGTGCATCAGCCCTTTAATATTTTTTTCATAAATGATGTATCGTTTGAAAACCCCAAACAATAGCTTTCGTTTGATATATAAAGTTTCAAAATCGGAATAAAACTTTTAAAACGTTACAGCAAAGACATTTAAACTTTTTTATTTTTATTTTTAAAACTCCTGAAAATGATTTTTATTCAGAAAATAAAACAGTTCTCCTATCCAAGACCTTTCTAAAAAATGTATTATATAGCTGGGGTCATCGCTGTAGATTTCGAATTAAACAAGTAACACGTTTTTTCCAAACGGGAGGTTTTATCACGGGAACAGCCAAGTCTATAAGTGACCGTTTTTTTAAAAATAAATAAACAAGACATGTTGTGATTTACACATAACCTACTTGGAGATGCTGTTAATCTACCGTGACAAATGGTATTTGTATCAATATTTCATACTGGACGCTTTGGTTGATGAGTTTTAAAAGGCTCACAAACAAGACGAAGATGAAGTGTACTATGCAGTAGACTATCGGCTACACAATAGGCAAATGATTTGGAAAGTTTATTTCCAGCTTTAGTTTTTTCAGTGACTTTTTATGAAAACGGTAGGTGTAATGCATTTACTTTTGCTTTTGCAGTTTTCTTGCAAACTGTTTTGCTTATCCCTAGTTCTGTGTATGGCTCAGAAAAATAACCGAAGGATACATTTCGAACTAGTTATAAATTATCTTCTCTGTTTTAACCAAATCAATAAATGTCCATCTCTTGATTTGCCATATGTGTAATCCCGTTCATGTATTCAAGTCTTTACAGACGTGATGTTAATTACGACCCAACTATTGTCTGTTTGAATCTTTGTAGTTATGTTGTTATCGCCGACGACACGTTCATGCTTAACAGTTCAGATACGACATTTTTTCAACCCCCAAAAGGCTTTTTCAGAGGGAAGTACACCAATCTCATTAAAACCAGACCCTTTATCACGCTACGATACTCTACACTATTAAGGATCTGATCGATCGATGCGTTTTTATTTACCCTCGCGAGCATTTCAACAGAAGATTATGGCTGCGAGAGAGTCCGGTCCAGGAGAAGGCGACATTCCTTGTCCAAAGAGGTTTACTGTAGTACAGCGCTCTACAGTAGTAGAGTTGGCAGGAGCGATGAGGTCCAACGTATTTGTCAATCCGATTGCCGGCTCGAAATCGTCTCAGCCAATCAGGAAACAGATGATGAGATGAAGCATTGAAGGTGTCCCAAGCAGGTCAAACCGGCTGCACGTGTTGCCCGTGTTTCTGTTGGTGATGGCTCCTCCGATGTACACGCTGATCCTGCAGCCGTTAACCAAACTACTCATCCTAAGTAGCCTAGCCATAATATATGATCAGTGGGTATCACGCTGTGTTGTTCCAATAAGCGATATTGATATGGGACTTTTTCTAAAATAATCAGCATGACATGATGTTGATCCTCGTCGAAAATAATTTTGATTCGACATTAAACATGGCCGCCAGCGGCCATCTTTGTATACATAGGGTTATATAATAAAAACTTGAAGCGACTACTCCTCTGAAACTACTTGACGGATTTTCATGAAACTTCACAGGACTGTTGCTCTGGATGATGTCTAGTTGATTCTAACAACATTTCAGGCCTGCCGGAAATTCAAGATGGCCGCCACATCTAAAATAGATTAAAAAAAAAACAATTGTTTAGCGACTACTTTGTGTAAACGATAAGTGATATGGGACTTTTTCTAAAATGTTCATCATGACATGATGTTGGTCCTTGTTGAAAATTATTTTGATTCGACATTAAACATGGCTGCCGCGACCATCTTTGTTATAGAGTCATATATTATACACTTATAGCGACTACTCCTCTCAAATTACTCGACAGATTTTCATGAAACTTCAAAGGAATGCTGATCTAGCTATCAAAACCTATCAGTAGAGCTTCAAGGTCATTGACCTCTTGTTATCTATATAATGTATTTTTAAAAAACAACAACAAAAAAACTACTGTTAAAACGATTTATTCTAATTAATTATTTTTTATATCAATTCCTTATATATGTCTATATTATTGTTTTAATTCTACTATCCATGAACAAATTAGTAAGAAAAGTATTGTTTCTAATCTAAGATTCAACCTTAACTTATCGATATCACGGATTAACTTGTTTGAGACGACCCCTTAATTTTCCGCGGACATATTGGCTCGCTGCGGACATATTGGCACCCTACGTGAGGTCCAATATGTCCGCGGACACATTGGAACGTTGTGGACATATCGGCAGAATGCTTCGGAACCTCGCTTTCTCGTCCAGGAGCTAGCTTTCACAACTTTTTATTCTTTAAAAGATGTCAACACATAGAGTTGCACTTTTTTGCTAAAAGCGTAGAAGTTCGTAGACTTTTTGTATGACTGAAAAATGCAAGGGGATAAATAAATGAGAAATGTATCTTTGAAAAATATGATTATTTACTTCGTATATTCTTCATATATAAGCAGTAAAACCAGGCACGTCTCTGTATTCTGATTTTCCATGTTTGACCCCATTATTTTTGCAAAACGTATATTTGTTATAGTGACACAACCATAAGATCTAAGAATTAATATCTTAAAAATTTCAGTTGTGCACATACTTTTAATGAGAAAAATTGGACATAAGAACACAGTTCTAGAGACGAAATTTATTTTTTGAAAAGTTGAAGTAAACATGTTTTATATACTATTCACTTACCCTACGCAGCTAATAACATCCTATTCACTAACCCTACACAGGTAGTGACAACCTATTAACTAACCCTACACAACTGATAACAAGAATGGCAGGGAAATACATCATTGATGTCGACACAGGTGTAGACGATGCCCAGGCGATTATTCTGGCATTAAGGCGACCAGAGATGGAGGTCCTGGCAATAACATGTGTGGCGGGAAATTGTGACGTAAATCAAGTTTGTCTGAATACACTCAAAGTTCTGACAGTATGCAATAGGCTCGATGTAAGTAGACACTGCGTCTTGCGTGTTGATGTTTACATATTAATATGACTATAAAACAGGGTTATTTATTGTCCAGCCATGTTATATGTACAAGATCTTCATGGATATTTTAGGTTCTTTGAGCCTATGGATGAAGTCTACTTCTAAGTAAGATGGAAAACATCATTTTTTTTTTAGAATTTTAGGTGCAATACACGTTCATACTTTCTCTCGTGTTTGTGATTAGTGATTCCAGGTGATCCCATTTTCAGTATTAAATTGATAAATACACTAGCACTTGTTTAGTGCTGTGTGGTAGCTGTAAAAGTCACCCGACTACAAATCAGTCGTGTTATTACCATTTTAGATCATCAAGCCCAATGTCTGTGACTATAAAGTAGAGTACCGCTTACGTCGGTGCTAGTGGGCGTGAGGAGAGATGTTGCATCTTTTACTACTTCTCATGACCAGACGCAATAAAACCGAGTCATTAGTCTCTTCTTTGTGTGTGTTGATCCCAAGAGATACCCTTTCCCAACATTCAGACTGACATTCTCACTAGCGTTTGTTTAGTGTTGTGTGGCGGGTGAAAAAATGTCGCCCGACTACAAATCAATATCGTATTACTAACGATTCCTTTTGGGATCATCAAGACCAATAGGTGTGGCTTCAAAGTAGAATCCCCTTTTCAGTATTTATTTACATGCAGATATACCTGCAACAAAACGTGATTTGTTTGCATTTATCATTTTATGAGGATTTCTTGATTCCGAACTTAACTCTGAAAAGATACAACCATTGTATACAATTAAAAGGGTTCATACAAACATACAATCACATTGTGCTTTTCATTTGATAGAGTACCTATTCCATCTGTATTGTTGGTTTAACTTATGTTAGATGTTGTAAACTGATATATATTTCAATGTTCATGCAGGTACCGGTATACAAGGGATCACCAGTAGCTCTTCTTGGCGAAGGTTTGGACGCCATGTTTTACCATGGCAACGATGGACTTGGTGATGCCAACCTTGATATTGAGGTATCTATGGACCAGCTACAAAAGGAACACGCTGTCACGGCCCTTCTTAATCTGGTCAATAAATACCCAGGTTGGTACCATAATATCCTACTAAAGATGTGTGTGTCTGGTAGCAAGTGTGACTATTTAGGACAAAGTAAAATAGTTAGGGATATATGTATGTAATTTTTACTCGGTTCGACACGTCTTTCGCCATAATTCAAAGCAGACTACTGCCTTTTAAAGACAAAACAAAAAAGGAATATGTAATAAACAGGTACATCTTATTGGTAGAGCTCTTACTCCCAGTTTAAAATTGTGTTAATTTATACTAACAACTTATACTCCTTTTCCCGTGACTGTGGTCCTTGAATGCTACTTTTCCTCTGGTATTGTGATTTTCTTTATACTAGCACCGTCCTGATTATCTTGTATACCGTTGACTTAAAGTTTGTTAAAGTATAAAACTGTCATTTTGCAACGTACTGCATGCTTGGTGGTGGACCCTTTTACAGGTCGCCACTATGCTTTCCTCTTTAATTGTACGATGACCGGACAGGTTGTGGACCCTATGATGACGCCTACCTAAAGCTATTGGGACGGTGGCGTTTGATGTTTGTCCATGATCTTTCTTGTCGTGCCCTTAATGGTGTATTCTCTTACTGCTCTGGCTTCCTTCTGCCAAGTCATTGAGTACCTTCATTGTGGCTTTCTAGGCTATTGTTTTTTTGTATTATATTTACACGAGCATATTTGTGTTTTACTTATATTGCCTATTGATGCTGCCTTGTTGGTTAGAGATTAGATCATGGCGGGGATTTCTTTATTTACACTGTCCTGTTTTAATGGGATGACAGTAGGGTAAGTGTGAGGTTTGGTGCACCCTAGAACCGGTTTAAACCCCCAGTGGCCTACTTTGCCACTGACCGTTCCAAGGCGGTAGCCCTATTGTCAACCCTTTTGTGTTTGTGATGTCGTTTGCATTTTTTATTACTATTGCCTTTTCGTTTGTCTGTTTGCGTGTTTGTTTTTGTGTTTTGTGGTTGACTGTCGTCCTTGAATGCTGCTTTCCCTGTCCGATATTGTTATCCTTCTTTAAAGACATAAAGATAGCATGTAAAACACTTTACTGAAGGTACTTTTCGTTCCAACCAACATTCAAGCAACAATACAAAAATAAAGAAACTAAACTCCCGTTTAAGAAACTTTTATCTGTTTTGGGTTTTCGCAACTAATAGTGCACCATAATCGGTCACAGTGTATTACAAGTTTGAAGTAAAAAATGTATGGAAAACTTAACAAATATTAAATATTGTATAACCAATACCAACTTCATTTCAGGAGAGATAACTCTTGTTGCGCTTGCCCCTCTTACAAACATTGCTCTTGCCCTGAAACAAGATCCAGAATTCGGGAAAAAGTTGAAAAGTGTGACAATTATGGGCGGCAACACAGAAGGTAACTATTGTAATACGAATTGGAAAAGGTGGATAGAAGTTTTGAGACCGCCCTGTCCAGACACCCACTATTTTACATGATTTCCCTGAATTCTGGCTGAAGATGGAAAGCCATATGTTGTCATTGTTTAATTTCGAACCAACATGCATATTTTATTTTGTGGATATCAAAAACTTAGAAAAAGTATCATATAAATGGCACTAAGGTCTATTCTCCAAGTTATTTCTGTAATGACGGATTATTGACTATTCACCATGATTGTCTAATATTTAACTTCCAGCCAAAGGAAGTGTAACCCCGTGTGCCGAGTTTAACTTCTTCTCGGATGCCGAGGCGGCCTATGCTGTACTGGTCGGTTTACTTAATGCAGGACTGCATTGGGTACACATGTACTAACATTTCAGTAAATAGTGTGGCATATTATTAACAAGTTTTTGCATAGAAATCATGGTCAAACATACTATTATTCAAACAAAATTTGAGATTTTGCAAAATTCTGTTTATTAAATAAAGAACACACAATTATATTGGATATTATGGAAATGAATGAAAAGTGTGACTTTTGGTCGCCCGGCCTGATTCTGATTTCTGCGCTACCCATGACACGGTATTGGCGGTGCCATACAAGAAATGTGTAGTATTTGGTTCTTCAGGACCCAAATGTCATAAGAATGAAGCTGACACATTAAAAAATCAAAGCAATTGATGACAACAGGACGACTGAAATATTTAGGGTAAAATAAAATGAAAACAAAACAAACACACAATTACATTTCTCTTATCTGACAAATCTTTTAAAATACAACAATAGCAAAGTTTTAATTACTTTTAAGGAAAGGGAAACAACCCCATACTGTGGTGTGCAGAGTTCAATTTTGCATCCGATCCAGACGCTGCTTATGTTGTACTGAACGAACTCGGAGCACCGTTTACTCTTCTTCCATTGGAGATAAATCTAACCTCGGCCACGGGGCAGCCATGGGTAGGTTCTTTCACTTGTTTTCGACCCTTCGATACAATAGGACACGATTTACACCAAAAACTGGCTGATGGCAGTCCTTAACTCTAATAACTCGCATTCTCTTGGCAGACATGGGCCTATTCTTAACACCAAATGATGTGTATATGAGCGTTACCACTTGCTCCTCACTCTATTGTACATATATCTTTAGGACGTCGTATTGGTTAAAAGGCGGAAGGATTGTAGTCGTTAGAACATCACACACACACGCACACACGCACGCAAGCTTCAGAGGTAGCGTTTGCACTGGCACGGTAGTGTTTGCGAGTAAAATTTGAATCCTTGCTGAGGCAACTGTTTTTTCCTTAGTCATGGGAAGATTTTAACACTAATTATCGGCCATTGGCCAAGAAGTTCCTCTTCATAACTTGGTTACCAGCCAAGGGGCAGTCATATGTTAGTTTTCTATACTAATTACCAACCAAGGGGCAGTCATATGTTAGTTTTCTATACTAATTACCAACCAAGGGGCAGTCATATGTAAGTTCTCTATACTAATTACCAAACAAGGGGCAGTCATATGTTGGTTGTGTCTACAGATAATACACATAATCATTAAAAAGCCGATGTCCCTCTTTAGCTGTCTGGGATCGGGGTGTCTATAGACAATCTTTATTTTCTGAAGCGTTATATGCTTGCCCATGATTTATTTTATATAAATATCGTCTTTTGTCATGGTTAGTCTACTTGGCTACAATGTTGGTGGACTTTTAACGATTTTTAATACGGACATAATTTAGGAAATGTATCATTTTAATGTTGCTGGTACATTTACGATATAACAGTACGCCTTTTTCAGTAGGATAATTTTTATATTTTGCAGAAACTGTTTTTTCTTAAGTATTTTCTGTCAACAACGATTTTTTTTTAAAACTCAGATATAATGGAAAAACTATTTCAAAAAAAATAGTCACACTTATAAAAACATACATAGGAAAAGTCATGCGACCAAAATTTTGACATTAACGACATATTTATCAATTAAATATGTAAAAATGTGAAGGGAAAAATGGTACGGACTCTTGTCCCTCAATTACGGCTTCTTGTTGATGTAAATATAAACGTTACGGACACATTATGATTATTATAACCAACTCTGGAAATAAATCGCGCATTACGGTTAAATGTTATTGCATATATACATCGTTTAGTCTTGCATTTTGTGTCGTGACCTCATAATATTAGCCCCGCGAGCACCGCCTCACACACGCGGGTTCTAACTAAGGGGAATGTAAATAAATGTTTGCTCCGTCCTTTCGTCATTCCATCCGACCAGGATGTAGGTGCTTTCTTTCGTCATTCCGATTCCGTCCGACCTAGTCGTCTGCTGGCTATATAGGTCTAATTACACTAAATCAACAGGACGTGCTTGCCTGGTGCATCGGAAGTAGTTCTGTATTAAAGAGTGCTAATCTTTCTTTCCTTTAAAACCTTTTTTTAGTGCAATGTCCTATTAATTTTTGGCTGTAACTGTATTCTGGACATGTTGTTGATATTTGAAAATGCAGCTCATCATGTTTTTGACAGTTTTTGATACAAATTTGAGAAGTGAAAGTAGACAGGGTATGAAATTGCAAGGGGTAAAAATAGTGTTGACCTTTGACCCGGTGTCTTTCACCTAAAAAATGTAAAATATTTTTGTTTTGGTTTTTAGGACTGGTTTGACAAGTGGGTTCAGACGGACACTCCTTTAGGACGATTCAACAAGGCAATTGTTCAAACAGCCATCCACAACCAACGGAAGATCCGAAACCTGCCCATCTACCGATCATGTGACCTCAACACTATGGCAACTCTAGTCGACTCAAAGGTCATCACAGAAACTAAAGATGTGTATGCGACCGTAGAACTTCATGGTAAATACACGCGCGGCATGATGGTTGTGGACTGGACGGGTGTTCTGGGGAAGGCTCCAAACATGACCCTTGTGATGACTATGGACACAGCCAGAGCAAGCGTTTTATTTGAAGATATGGTGAAGTGAGAACGCAGATTTTCTAGATGGTGTTTGAAATATACGATATATATGGAACATTAGTATAGTATATAGAAAAATCAGAACAATTAGTGATTGGTAACCCAAGAAGGTTTAATTAGACGCTATAAGTATGAGTATTTATGCTCTGACACTCTTGTGAACTGGAGGGGTGTTCTGCGGAAGGTCACAAACATTACTATTGTGTTGAGCACGCACTCACGCACACACACACACATACACACACACACTTGTGTGTGTGTGTGTGTGTGTGAGAGAGAGAGAGAGAGAGTGAGAGATGTTCCGTAACGCTGTATTTTAGCAGAAGTATAGCCTTTCTCTCGAGTCAGACATTCATTTAAGTTAACGTTTTGAGTTAAATTGTTTCACATTCTAATATCTTAAACATTGCTTATTTAAATTCATTCAACTTTGAACAAGTCTTTAGTATCATGAAGGCCACTCTCACACACAGGTTCAATAACTCTGTATTGCATTTTAGCATACGTATGACTCTATTAGGCGAGACACTTTTTTCCCCGACAGGCGGACTTTCTTGTTCTAGATGGTGGTTGAAATATATATATATATATAACATATTTACAAATATATAGAATTATGCCAACCAAGGGGCAGTCATATGTTAGTTAGTTATTTGTTAATCAAGAAGATATAATTATGTCATATACCTACGAGTATTCTTTGCTCTGACACTCATGCCCAGTATAGTTGAAGTTAAAAATTCAAATTAATTTAGAAAACTTGTGTAAGACAAGGTATTAAGTAGAGAAATTCTTGAAACAGTTTGTTTTTTCCAGTAACATTAAGTACTTTTACTGGGGCATTTTTAAAACAAATCGCTGACTTCAAAGTCATCGTCAGGAACTGCAGCCTTGTGTAACATTGTAAACATGCAGCACACCGTCCATATTAATAAATACGAAGGACAGCGATCAATATTTAACTCTTGATCTTTCCAGTAATTATCAGTTTAGACTTAAGTTGTTACCTATGAATGTTTACAAGAATGATGTTTACATGTTATTGTATGATCCAAGGCCATTCATTTAAAATTAGTAACATATAGAAGTTTCTGGATGGGTTTTAAACGATGTTTACATCACATGATGTTTATTGTGCTTCTGTCATTCAAGGTTATTTATAAAACATGTTTATTTTATTGGATAATCCTAAAGATGCTATGACAGTATAACTATGGCCTTGCGACATTGTCATTTGTTCAGTATTTGGTTGATTAGATTAGATTAGAAACATTGTGAATATATTGCATGCCTTTTATTAAATACATATACTTTTATATTGTGAGAGGAGTTAATTTATTGTGCTCATCTATACTAAAAGTGACATTGGATTATTTGGACTTTTATAAATAAATGAACCAGGGAAGACTTAAAATAAAATTGGATTAAAGGGAGACTTGACAATTTTGATTAAATGGACACTTGCCAATATTAGCTGAACTTTATTCTTACATCGGATTTTAAAGAAATACTTGATCTAATTCATATATTTTCTGGAAATGAATATTTTTCATTGCACGATATGAATACATTTTTGATTATATTTTAAAAATTGTTGTTGCTGGTTTTGCACAACCTTTCTTGTTACTTTTTATCCGTAACAATATTTATATCATTAAGTATAATAACTTACATCGTTAATGTCTCATTGATGTAATATTAAGTTTATAAATCCAAAATTGAATACTGGATCAGTTGATAACACTCAGTTATCTTTTTTACACTTTAATCCAACGTTTCAGTGAGATTCACCCATCTGGTTGAAGGTTACACAATAATTAACAACATTTAACTAAGCCATCTTGCTGTATTGATAATCCTAACATAAATGGTTATTATTAAACGAAACGAACGTTTACATTTCATTGTGTGATATTTTTAGATGAGCATCCACAGAAATGGTATAATTAAAGTTATGCAACAGGTTGTCATCATTTTCTCATGCAAGATGGATTTAGGGCCGACCAAAATATAGTTGCTACAACTGGCTTTTGTACAACAAAATGTTATAAAGTATAGTACATAGGAATTAATGATGTTTAACAGCCTGTCAACACATTATCTTGGTTTATCTTGGTTTATTTTGAGCCCATGGTGAGAAGGTCCTAGGCCTTTTCTCCATATTTTATCTCGATGTACATGGAGGATGAGCCTGGCATGTTCATGCCTATTAGGCGCCATATAACCTTTCATGTGTTGGTGCGCCTTAAAACCCAATTCAATTATTTTGAGCCGCCACAGAAAGAGGGGACGGTTGTCAAGGGATACAGGAACCGTGCACTATTCTTAAAGCAGCTATCCCGCCAACAACAGCCAAATGTAACAACATACGTACACCGTTTATAAACTACTGAAGAAGAGGTATATATAACTTACATATGAGAATCTAAACTCTGTAGACATAATATAAATGGCTTTAACCAGCCGGGCCAAACCCCAAAACTGGAACGTCGAATTAAGATCACTAACTCATAATTAATATTACGCATATTCAGTCATGGGTATTTTAAGAACCCGTTAATAAACCTATACTTTTAATCAGCGCATACACTTTATTATATGACCTGAACACCAGGATAGAGTTTCGAGAACATAACAAGATTAACACAACTGAAGCCAAAATCAAGTCAAGTTACCTAATGTTAACTTATGTACTTGCATGTATCAATATGCATGTATATGTACAATTTGCGGAGTCACATGATCATTGTCGCAGTTTCACATTCGGTCATCTTATTTATTTCGTTTATTAAAGTTAAAACAGAAATCATTTTATAGAATAAAGAATAATCTCTCAGCTCGTATTTGATTTGGCCAGCTAGTTTAAATACATTTCCCAAAAGAAACAATATAATTAAATCAGCAACGATCGGAATATATACTCGTATATATATTAACAATTTGCCGTGTCACGTCACTGTCGCAGTTTCGAATTATTACGATAACGAACGGATATTTTGTTATTTAGTTAGTTTTCAGTAAAGCTAAAACTGACATCGTGTTCTAGAAAAAGAGAATTAGCTATTAACGTGTCTTTGAATTAGCCATCTAACTGAAAAACTGTTCCGAAGATAAACAAATCAGCGACGTTATGTATATATATATATATATATATATATATATATGTATATATATATTTAATTTGCCGAGTCACGTCACTGTCGCAGTTTTACATACGGTCAAACGAACGTATTTTTTTGTTATTTAGTTTGTTTTTAGCAGGGAGTAAGTATACTTACTGGAATCTCTTTCTTCTTTTGTCATTGAAATAGCGGAAGCGACAACCCAGCCAAATTGGGTAAGCTGATACGAATTCGATACACCCGTCTTGTTGATGGTGACTTGATTGGTTTTGGTATTGGCTTGTCACATTGCATCATAGCTACATGGTATGGAGTTACATACAGATTATGAGCATCAGCTAGTTGCATAGATGGTGTTATTGGTTCTCCAGGTGGTACACTGCAGTAGTAGTTCCATGAGTGGTACCTTTCCCATCGGAGTTATCTTCACCAAAGTCTGTGTTGTCTGCAGCAAAGAACACAAAACTGCCTTTCTCCGGGAACATGTACTTTAAATTTATTTATTACTCTCTTAAGACAGTTCAATGAGTGAGTGTACTGGATTAGAATAATGCGCAGATAATATGTTCATAGTAGGAAATAGCTGTATTTAAATTGTATACATATTCTCACATGATACAATAGGAACATTTTCACAATGACAATATAGGTTTTTGTCTTAAAATATGGACCATAGGTCGCTTAGATGCTGACATATTGGAAAATACAAGTTTTAAAAGCGGCCATTTTAAAAATCCAAGATGGCCGCCAAATATACTTATCAGAAAATGGAAACATTACTTTTCCGATTCCTTATAACATAACGTTTCCAAAAATATATAGGTTGGCAAATCTCCAAAAATTATGAACGAAAAATAAAATATGGACAGAGTGAATCTGACTATATATATCTAAATTAAACACACAAACAATATATGTATTTACTGTGTATAGAATAGAACAATTGCAGTCTCATTGAAATCAGACCCTTTATCACGCTACCATACTTTTCGCTACTAAGACCAATAGCGGAGAATATAAAAGCGTAATTAGGATATGATTTTAATGAGACTGGAATAATTGTTGCCTAAGATAATGTAAGTCACATGCACATTGATTACAGTGACTTATAAAACGATCAAACTGTTTATTGTATATGTGTGCATGCAGCATGCGCATGGGCGTGTATATGTGTGTACAAGTACGCATATCAAGATATATAGCATGACAGCATACGCAAGCAAGCGATGATCATTCCAGTTCAGACCATCGAACAGGCAGGACGTGATGTGGCCGTCTGGAGCAAGGTGACCCCGCAACACGTGCCGCTGTCTGGAATCGCCCCGACGAACAAAGCCACGCCGGGGAAACATATTATGTTGTATATATGTTTTTAATCTACGATATTTTTAACGTGGTCCTAAAGAGGGGCGATTGATAAACAGCTACTGAGAAATACCGTCGCCAAGATGCTACTTGTCACTGCAAGCTCCCGCATGTGGCAAGGAGAACCTATGGCAGCACCACGGGTACCAATTATGGATGTCTTACTTCCACCTGCGAGATTTACACCTGTCGTCTACTGGAGTCACCATATCAGTTCGGGGGAACTGATAACCCAGTAGACGACGGCCTATATGGCGAGGGGACCATGGGCATCCACGATGCACGATCTCCACGATGCGCATCTCGGCCAACACGGACGACCGGATTGACCTACTTGATGGTGGCACTTCTGCAATCTCCTGATTGGCTGAAACCTTCCTAATCAACTTTCGAGCCGGCAATCGGATTGACCTAGTCACAATTCTGCAGGCAATCCGATTGGCCAAAATCGTCAAGGGAACTTACAACCTACTTGGACTTAATCTACTTTCGTCAAAAACAAAATCAACTGCTGGCTATCTACGTTGGATTTCTCCACTAACCATCTACTGCTGCTGTTCTACAGTAAACCACTTAGGACGACGCCCCTACTCCCAGATCCACTCAACTGTAATCGTCTGATGAAAAGCTCGCCAAAAGGCCTATTGCCATAGGGCGAGGATAAATAAAAACTACCACTCAATCGCAAGCAAGCGCGCATAATATGTATACAGTCAGTTCACACTACCATAGATTTGTTCTTGCTTT